>KZ505742.1:489472-616301 GCA_002844005.1 Limosa lapponica baueri
GGAGACGGCCCGCCCGGCCGGCCGAGCCGCGGTGGAGACGGCCCGCCCGGCCGGGCCTGAGAGGGCGGCGCTGGCCAGGCCTGGGCGCTGCGGGGCCCGCCTACCGCGTCTCTGTGGAAGCCTCAGAGCTGGCCTGACCCGGCCCCGGGCCGCTTTGCGCTGGTGGGGGGAAAACGGTAGGTTGAGGAGCAACGCTTTTCGTTTGATGTTTGCACCTTCCCCGCTGTTATTTAGGTACTGGGCCAACTTGAAGCTCTGGTTCAAGCAAAAGATCAGTAAGGAAGAGTTTGACCTGGAAGCGCGCAGGCTTCTCACGCAAGACAATGGTAAAAAGACATCTTGTGTTTGTTTTGCTGCTGGCTCTACTGCTGTCTTGCCCCTGCAAGGCCTGGAGGGAGCGCTTCCCTGCTGCATGATGTTTCCCAAACAGGGAAATGACTGTGAGGGAAATAACAATGGCCAGGTCTGGGGTTGCAGACGAGTTAAAAAGGTGGGAGGTGCTCTGGCTTGCAGGGGGAAGTCCCGATGTGGCCCTGGCACTCACAGGCAACTTGGCCTTGTGTAAATACAGTAAGCAGGTAAAATGTGCTGCCTCAGCAACCAAGGAGATGTTTTCTTATGTCACCAGAGAGACCCAGTCCTTTCCTTACTGCATTCCCCTTTTAGTTGGGGCCAAAGTGATGTTGTGGCTGAAGTGGGGGAGGGAACCCCTGAATTCACCTAGGCGATTGTGCAGTGGGCAGATCCCCTTCCTGGCCTTTGAGGGTGGCAGACTGGAGCATTGAAGGGCAAGACTCCTTTGTAATTGCATCAGTGTGGGTCTGCAAACATTGGTGGGAGTTGCCGAGAGCATTGTGGGGGTTCCTGACTTCCACCTTCATGATCCCTGTGGGGAGGGGCAGGGAATTTCTCAGTGCTTGGGCTCAAAGGCCAAAGAGGATCCTGCAGCCCTCTGACCCGGCTTGTGAAGTTTATTTTGGCTCTTTCTAATTTGTAGTTACTTGCTCTGTGTTTCAGTAACCTTTCTGTGAGGAAGTTACACTTTATCTAGAAATTATTTGACTGAACTTCACCTTCTTGGGGCTGGCTCTTACTGGTCCTTTTCTAGCAAAGCCAAAACCTTGCTACCAGAAATCTGTATGGCAGGGGGGACAGCTGATCCTCCTCTCAGTGGCTCAATACACCAGGTGTTTCATGTTGTGTGCTGTAGGGCTGGATTCGTGTGTGTGGTGCACTGAGAATGACCTAACTTGTTTCCGTGCCATGTGTAGTATGCTGTTAGTGTGGTAATAGCAGATTCTGGGTGCAGTAGAAGAAAACCCTCAAAAAACCTTAAAGCTGTACCTACGTAGCTAAGTGTGTGGGGAAAACATGGCAGTGGAAAGGCATAGTGTGCTACTTCAAGATCGCTTTGGGGCAGGGGGCACTGGGCACTGATGTGTTGCTAATGAACTGTCCTGTCTTTACACAGTCCACTCTCACAATGATTTCCTCCTGGCTATTCTTACCCGATGCCAGATCTTGGTTTCTGCACCAGGTAAGTCCTGAGAAGCCTCATTAAGAACAATCGGGTAGCAAAGCTTTGCCACGTGTGTATTTGGTGGGTTTTGTACAAAGGACTCCAATTTTCTGAGCTTTAATATTCATATTCTTTGTGCCACACAGGCAAAAGAGTAGCAAAGTAGTAATCTGGCTGACTTCAGCAGAGATGCTTTTTATGAATAGGCTGTGTGTGCTTGATGAGAGGCCAGTGCTGGGTTGCTGTGTGTGATAAGCTGGTTTGATTTCTGGATTGGGTGTGTGCTGTGAGCTGAAGTGTAAAGAGATGCTGCTCTGCTTACCAATTCTGCTTTCTTCTCGACTTGGTGATGCTCTTTGTTCTTATCTCTGCTGGGGATATCATTTTGGGGAGCTGGGTTTTCTGGACTGATCTTGAAATCAAGTATGTATCTGATAGAAAAATGCTTACAGTGAGTCTTGATTGATCTATGGACAATTAACCCAACCTTCTGCAGGTAGTTAACCTTTTAACTTTGTAAGCATTTATGCTGCATTCAGGATTGCAAGATAGGTTTCGTTTGGTCTTCAAGAGAGCTCTCAATCCAGAGATCTGATAGGAAGGACAGTTGAGCTGCAGTTCAAGATGTGAAACTGCTGTGTAGGAAGGGAGAGTAAATTGTTACAGCTCTGATGGGCTGACCCTGAGAGATGAGTTTTTTGTGATAAGAGAATATGTGTTATTAGAGTACCTGATGTAGCTTGAAGAAGGAAAAATGCAAAACGTATGGCTTGCTCCCAGTGTTTTGTGTTGTAGCTGGGCCTTAACTATACCAGGTGTGCTAATTAAATACTAACCTCCCCATCTCCAGGCTTGCTTTGTTTGCTCTTTACAAACACCTTTTGAGTCCTAGACTTGCCCTCTTTAGGGGTCCTGTAATCCAGAAAATTTATGTCTAAATCTTGTTGCTCCTTGCTTTTGACTTAAGGTACTTAGAACCGGACTATAAAAAGAAAGCGCAAGAATAGTGATTCCCTTGTGAGTATTACCTGAGGTAGCTGAGTGTAAATTAGGAGGAGCAGGTTAGAGAGTCCCTGTGTTCTCTGAGCTCAGTGCTGGGCTGATGTGAGTGTTGCAGTAGAGGTGGTAGCCCAGAGGTCTTGCTTCTGAGTGGTAGTAGTCAGGGTAGGGCCTGTTGCTGTGTGACTAAAGTTGGGGTTCATTCTTGTGTGCCCCACTCTGTGCTTGACTGTATAGAGACAAATGGGACTCAATACAGTTACTTAGTCTTGTGCCAGCTCTTCTGCAGCCATCTGGTCAGATTTCATCTGCCTTGAATAGCTCAGGTTTGCCAGCAAACTCTACCAGCTCCCCAGTACTCCCTTTTTCAAAGTTGTTTAGGAATGTGTTAAAAGTATGAGCCCCAGCACAAAGCTGTGTGGTGCTCCACAGGTGTCTTCTGTATGCTTATTATTTCCTGCCTGACCTTTTGAATTTCAAGTGCTTGCCAAGGACTTCTCCTCTTGTCTCACTGAAGCTTACTCTCTTTAAGAGCCCTTGAAGAACCTGTGTTTGCAGGGCTTCAGCAGATGGGTGACAGCATGTAACTTATGGAGTGCTAGCCCATCAGCTACTTTACCAAGTGCTGACCAGCTGGTCACCTCCAGTGCTTTCAGGCAGGCTTTTGTTGGCTCTGTCCACAGATCTGCATAAGCCAGCTTGAAAAAAATCAGTTCAATTGTGTATGTGTTCTTAAAGTGTGTTCTTAAAGACATGGTTTAGTCCATTGCAGTTAACAGTACATGCTGCTAGTCCCTTCTAGAGTCTGTTTTGTTCTCTTCAGATCAATGCAGAGTCTCCCAAGGATTTTGGAGCTAATCTGTACTGAGATACTTCTTTCTGGGCCACCGACTGGTAGATCTGTTACACATAAGTTTTCCTTGCCAGTTTGCTGTGTGGGGCATAGCGGATTGTATGTGCAAACCCAGGAAAGTGCAGTATGAGTGGAATACTACATGTTGTGTCTACATTTCTTTTTCTCCCCCTAGCTCCTGGTCTGACACCTGCTAGTTTTTTGTTGTCTTTTTTCTCTTTTTTTTTTTCCCCCCCCATGTAAGAATGGAAAGCTAACAGGCTTTTGTCTCCACCACTGCCTTTTTGGTAGAAGGTGTTGATTTCCTGTTTCATGGAAACAAGTAACTTTAAAGAAGTGTGCCTGATCGCTTGGTACACCATCACAAGGGTTACTGATGCATGTACTTTCCACCTCTGTAAGAGAGACAAGGCAGAAAGAACTGTCTTTAAAATGCCAGTTTGTCGTTTAAAAAAACGGTGTGCTCAGTATCAAAAGTGTACTTGATATTGTGGTGTTTGGAATAGGAAGCCTTTTAAGGAGTGATTGCAACACATGTTGAACCATGCAAACAAACCCATCTGATCTAAATTTTGCTGCCTCTGGTAGAAGTGGTTCCACCTGGGCTTATAAGGGAGCACTGGGTGAATGTGACCCTTTTAGAACACTTTCCATTTCCCCCTCATCTGCTTAGGCTGTTGGTTATGCAAACTTCAAACCCCAGTTCAACAGCCTGTGTTGATATTTAAGCATATATTGATACATGATAGATTGTTGATATTTAGGCACAGGATATTTAGGATTTGGTGGAGAGGGAGGAAGGTTCATGTCTGTCCCAATGTGAGGAATGACCAGTTGCTTTAATTCCTGCTGAGCTCCCACTGAGGGCACGGCAGGATCCTGAGCAATCCTCAATCTGACTTCTCTACCCTTTTTAAAAATAGGTGATGTTATTCCCTCTGGTAGTGGTGTTTGTAAAGACACCTGTAAATACTGGAGTGGTACCCAGCTGTAACATATCTGGCAAGCTGTGAAAGTGCCTGGAGAGAAGAAACTTCCCAGAAACGTACTATCCAAGTTACTAGAGAGTGACTTAATGTTGGTTTTAGGTTGGCTCTACCAGCCCAAGTGGTGTGGCACACTTCCCATCACAACAAAATTGTTTTCTTTGGTATTCTCTTCTTACCAATATTTTCAGAAGTGCTTTTCTGAATTATGTCTGGGGCTTTTCTTCCCCAAAAAATTCCATCAGGAGGAACTTCAGCTTAAAGGCTTATGTAACCTTGCATGGGGTTGCTCCCTAAGCTTGTTTGTTGGACAATTGCAAGCAATCAAGTTAGCAAGGTTTCTAGAGTTAATACATCTCTCACTTGAACTTTTACCTCTCTTCTTAGCTAAATGTTAACACTAAAACAGAGACAATTGCAAGCACCTGAGTTAGTGATGTAAGGATTTAATTTATTTACTAGTAATCTGGAACAAACTAAGAGATGGTTCAGCAAATTAGAACTCTTGCTGGGATAGCAGGAGCATTTTATTGTATCAGGGTTGCCCACAGGCTTTGCTTGAAGGGCTGCCAACTGTGAGATGGGCTCAGGTTGCTTGTGTTCCACTTCTTTCCAGGGAGTTGGGTAAAGGAGGAAAATGAAGAAAATGTGAGTATAAGTTGTTGACAGAGGAGAGCCATTGGAATATATTTGACTAAACCCTTGCCTCTGCAGGAAGATAAAAAAAAAAAAAAGATACTGAAGATCAAATAAACGAGGGTGGGAAAACACATGTTTCCCGTGCCTGGCTGCTGTTCTTTGTTGTGACTTTCTCTGTAGCTTTGTCCTTTCCTCCTGTGTGGTGGTGGTGCAGCACGTCAGGAAAACCTGACGCCCTCTGTCTGGGCTGGCTGGTGCCACCGCAGCAGAGATGAGGCAGCTCTTAGAAAAGTATTTGTATCTGTTGCTCATCTTTGAAGGCATTTCAGCAGTCATTGCTGTGGCTTGTTAACATCTGATTCTCTTGCTAGCAAGATTAAATAAAAACTGCTAACATCTCTGAAGTTGCATGCCTGAGCCACCCCAGCTTTGTCATTTGTGGCCAGGAAGGCAAGTACTGGTTTTCTTAGAATACTAGAGGGAAATTTTGCTTTCCTCATCTAGTGCAAGTCTGGCTTGGTAATATGAAAACCTGGAAAAGGAGCAAAAAAAAAAATCTGCTCTGGGCTCATTATAATGGGGAATAGGAGATACTATCTTGTTCTAAGATAAGTCTGGCTATGTTTTTGTTAAATGTGCAGGCTGAGAGTCAGTTAAGCTGCATCTTTCTGGGTCTAATGCCAACGTCTAAAAATTTAGTTGCTATTTAAAGGTTACTGTGTTATTTTTTAAAATAAGAATTTTTACAATTCAGACTCTGTTATAACCTGTTCATCTGTAATATGTTGTTGAATAAAAGGGAGTTGTTTGCTTTTGCTGTCATGTCTGTTCCACTTTCTCTATCTCTGCCACTTGGTCACGTGTTTAATAAGGATACTTTAGTGAAGGCTGTGAAGCAGCTGTATGGGACTTTTGACAAGGAGGAAGGGTCTGGGGTGACATTATGAGCTACAGAGATGTGCTTTTATTGAAAGCTTTGCAATGGGCCAGGTAACTTCTGTGTCTGTCCTTAACAGACTTAATCCGCCCTGCCTAGAAGGGGGTCTGACCTGCTCTGGAGGGGAGGAGAAGGAGGAAGAAAGGATTGTCTGTAAAGAGCAAAACATCCTGTGAGAGAAGTAGTGTTATATTGCTAGATCCTAAAATGTAAGTACTGAGATCTTGATGAAGGGCAAGAGTGGTCCTTGAGATCATTGTCCACAGTGCTTTCCCACACCCCCTTGTTAGGCCTCTACTGCGATGTTGTACTGATGAGTAGTGACATCAGCTTTATGATTTTTGGAGAAGGTTTATTATCTTTTAATTTCCTATAATTGACAGGTGGATTTCAACAACAGGGTTTGTTGAAGACTATTGGTTTTCACCTCACTAATACAATGTAGCTAAACTTTTTAATATTTTTTTTTTTATAGTGAGAATGTCATCTGTGTTTGGGGGGAGCGGGTTGTTTCTAACCCCTTCTTAGCAGCTGACCGTTCACAAACTTCACCTGAATCCTCTGGTTTAGTCTGATCCTTAAAGTCATGCTTTAGAAGTGTTTTTCATGGCAGAGGACACTGTACTCATGCTCCAGCCATGAGCCTGGGGAAGCTCCATGTAGCCAGGTCTTCCAGCCAGCGTTCTTCCCTATAAACTGGGCTGTAGTAAACTGCATTTATGAATTCCTGATTACAGCAAATTAAACACAGTTGCAAGAGCTGGAGGTAAATGTACCAGTTGGTGTGAAGCTGGTGCTGAGCCGTGGCAGCCTGCGGTAGCAGGAGAGAACCACAACTGGTTGTTTGTCAGTAGTTGGTGAACGTGCCTGAGGCTGGCCAAGTTGTGGGATGGCTGCTGTCACTTCTTGTCTGTGTCTAGAGGAAATGGCAAATGCTGGCTCAGGTGCGGCCGAGGAACATCTGAGGTGTTGCTGTGCTGTCAGCACCTCCTGGTAGCACAGCTTCAGCCTCTGCTTCAGAGGCAACTGAAGTACCTTCAGAGCTGAATTGTCCAAGCTCCTTGAAGGTGGACAGGGACCGCTACACAGGGCAGGCTCTGCTCCAAAGGAGAAAGGCTGCTCCCTTGCTGTGCAAAACCAAGGGAAGAGGATACTGGTGACACAAAGCAGCGGCTGCCTCTGCGGCCACAAGAGGGCTGTCCAGTCTTTGGGTTGCACTGCTTGGTGACTGTCAGCAGGCACATACCCATCCAATGCAAAGTTGTCTTAAGCCCCAGTGTGCCTGAAGGAATTGTGCGTGGATCCCATAAACCACTCAGCAGGAAGTCTGCTAGGCTGACCTTGCCAAGGGCTATATGATTTTGAGGATGTGGTTTGGCCTACTGTAGGTGTAGCTGTCAAACAGTCCATACAAAGGACTTTTGAGCAGCCTCCTCAAAGTGATGTGGCCAAATGTATTTATTTATTGGTACTACACAGTAATCTCTCTTCCAGCTGCTTGCCAGTTCTGGTGAGTCACAAGCTTACTGCCCATGTTGGTGTTGTCCTGCTCCTGGGCTTGGTGGCCTTTGCAGTTCTTCCCCCCTCTCCTTTCCCCTCAGTGGAACAAGAACGACCAGCCATGATGTTTAACAGGGTTCTGGGACCAAACTTGCTAAAGCTGATGGGGAACTGTAAAGGCAGATGTAAAGAGTCAGATTGCTTGATCCTGCTGGTTAGCATCTGACCTGATCCAGGGGTTGATGAGAGGACAGTCACCCTCTGGGCAAGCTCCTGTCATCTTGATGGAACAAATGGCTTGTTCCTTCTTTGTAGCTTTTTTTTGGAGGCTGTGCTCATCTCTCCCCTTCTGCCGTGGGTTTTTGCGTGGACATAAATTTCTACTTAAGTAATGGGTCATGAGTTAGTCAAGCTGGCTGGGGCTGACAAAGGAAGGGCTTCCGAAAGCATTCTCCTCTGAGAATCCCTTTCTCTGGGCCATGGCTGTTGGTTTTGGGTTAAGCCTTAGCCAGGGGCCAAACATTAGGGGTTTTCCTCTGTGGACAGTTTCATACTGGCTTTAAATCAGCAACACCTGTTGAGTGTGGGTTTTCTTTCTCTTCAATTTGTAGAAGGTGCTGGATCTCTGCCATGGCCAGCTGGCTCTGCAACTAAACCTGGAAAACCCAAAGGAAAGAAAAAGATTTCTTCGGTTCGTCAGAAGTTTGATGTAAGTGTCCACGGTCAAGTGGTGGTGGCTCTCTGATGTTCTGTGCGGGCTGAAGAGCTCTGCACAGCATGCAGTTTTTATTACTGCCAGGGATGATGAAAGCCCATCACATGCAGTGATGTATGTTATATTTGTTTTGAGTTCTGCTTTGGGGCAGAAGCTGGGGTTAGTAGCTACTGCCTGTCTTGTGGAAGCCTCTTGGGAGAAAGGCTACAGTATGACCTGGCTTTGTTAGACACCAGAGAATCCATGGAAGTACACCTAAATGTCAGAGTTGTATTCCAGGAATCCACTTCATACATCTGCTGAATTCTTGAAGCAAAATTGACTTCCTATTTATTCGGGCAGAATTCCATGATTGTATGATCTGTTCTGCAGAACTCTACAATCCAAAGGGTTAGAAGTAAGATGTTCCTTGGGTGTAAAGTTTTTAGATGGTCAAGTTGTTTCAGAATTGGAAAATGCTTTGCAAAAATGCTGTCTTCTGGTATGTGGCAGAGAAATGCATGAGACACAGTTTATTTTGCAGTGATGCCTGTACATTCCTCTGATACTGTCACACATCTGTTTTACACATTTCTGTGCTGCCAGACCAGTGGCCTGGTGTGAAAGAGGATTGGGATGGGGCACTGTCTTCCACAGACAGAGTTTGAGAAGATGGTTCAAACTGAATTAACATTTTGTTGAAAGGGAGAGTGCCTGTCACTTACTGAGCCAGATTTATCAGGTGTCTGAGCACATTGTGGTCTGGCTCAGTTCTCTGACGAGGCAGAAAACTAACCAAGCAAAAACATCCCAAACCCCAAGTTTTTCTTGCTGGTTTCTTCAGCTTGATCAGCATTCCTTGTGGTTGGATGAATGCCAAAGGAAGAAGGGGCAGCCATATGGCTGGGGATGGGGGAGAAGGGTGGGCATGGGAAGCCTCCCGCTCTTACACTGTGAGAAGTTGTCTTGGCTCAGCCAAAGTGCATACTGCGCTTCTAGGGATTATAATTAGGCATTGCGTGTGTGCTTCAGAAACTAGTGTTTCAAAGGGATGCGTGTCCAGCTGAAGGCTCCTTGTATTTGAAAACTGCTTAAATATTTTGCAGTGTTCACAGCTGCGACTTGAATTCTGATGGCCACTTGTGTTATCTTTTTGTTTTAAAACTTCAAGATAACTTTTCGGTAGCAAGTAGAGGAGAGTTTGAGAAGCAAGTCATGATGTAGTAGAAGTCCTGGAATTTGGTATACTCAGATAACCCTGTGTTGTACCACATTTCTAGTGTGTGTTTATTGACGTGTTCCTGGAATGCTTTGTAGTAAGTACTGTATGAACTTTGTTACGATTAATGGGCTTGTCTATTACTAGTGGAACTCCAGAGTAGTGTGATCTTGAAGTGCCTTGATATTTCCTGATGTTTCCCTCATTGGTCAGAATAACAGCTGTGAATGACCACAGATTCCTTCCAGTTGGTTTCTGCTCTCCCAAACCACATTCCTGTTAAGAGTTGCTTACATTTCAAAGGTCTTTTCTTCCAGGCATGCAGTTTTCCTGTAATGAAAGCGTAAGTCTTCAGAATTACGGGGAGGAAAACCTTCTTTCGCATCATTAGTGGGTGGATTGGTTTTTCACTCTGAGTTAAATGCCATACTGTCCTTTGAATAAAGCAGCCCCCCTCCTCTCCTGAAACTAAGATGTGGGAAATCCACTTTGCTGTATATTAATTGTTAATATTTAAAGTATGCATTTGTCTTGGTGCAGCAAGAGCCTTGTGACAATCTTTATTCCAGAGTCTCCAGACTTGTGGCTTGGAGAGCTGAGGGACAGGAGTTGCGGGAGTACTTGATGAGCCGGGGCCATGTTGTTCCTTTGTGGGTTGGGGCTGGGCCAAGCATATGTCTGGGCCTAAGGATCAGTCATTCCCATCTGCTTACTTTTTCGCCTTTACCTGGGGTTTGAGACTTCCTGGGAGCTACTACAAGCATGTCAAGAGAATTGTACTGGAATACATGTGGCCTGGGAAATGGGGGTTGCCACCTTCTGGTATGAATTCCTGTTCTGTGATTTTTATTTTTTTTTTATTCCTAAATAACTGGGTCACTTCTGAAAAATAGCCGT
Organism: Limosa lapponica baueri; assembly: GCA_002844005.1. Lineage (NCBI taxonomy): Eukaryota > Metazoa > Chordata > Aves > Charadriiformes > Scolopacidae > Limosa > Limosa lapponica. The sequence continues at coordinate 499,716 of KZ505742.1, forward strand.
AATCCATCTCAGAATCAGTAGGTGCTCAGTAACACAGCTCTGCTTAGAGTATTGAAAGTGCATGGGGAGACTAAATTATGAAATTCAGAACTGGAATTCAGCTAAGCTGTTGCACGTAAAGTTTTAAAGAAAGGTAAGAATCACTTAAACACATAAGCTTAGGATCATGGTTTTTAATCTTGATGGAAACTGTACAGTTACTAAGTAAAAAAAACACTTCTGTACAAGAAATGACTAAGTAGACAAGAACTCTTCAGCATAGAAAGAAGTGGCTGAGAGATGTGAAAGTCCATAAAATCATTGCTGGCTTGGGTAATGTGAACGGAGATAAAAGGGACAATGACTGACCACATTTGAGACTTACAGGAGAATCAAATTAATCTAGCAGGTGGCGGGTACAGAGCAAACCAGAGGAGGTGACTCCTCATGGCGTGTGTTATTACACTGTAGGAGTTCTTGCTGCAGGATGTGGATACCCAAAGTTTAGGTGGTGGATGACAAGTTCATGGGCTGTTTAATAAAAAGGCACTGACACTGGCTGAGAAATTTCTTCAGTCCCAAATCGTTGTGGGCTGGGAGAGTATGCTGGGGAAGAATATCACTGCTTGCCCTACCATGATACATTTTTATAGGTGTCTGCTTTCTGATTGGAGAAGGGGTGCTTGGCTAGATGAATCAAAGGGTCTGACCCAGTATTTATCTTCTCATGCTCTAATGTGTTTGTAACAGCACCGGTTCCAGCCTCAGAATCCATTGTCTGGAGCTCAGCAATTTGTGGCAAAGGACCCTCAGGAGGATGATGATTTGAAGCTGTGTTCTCATACTATGATGCTTCCTACACGTGGCCAATTAGAAGGAAGAATGATCGTAACTGCATATGAGCATGGGCTAGACAATGTGACCGAGGAGGCAGTGACAGCCGTTGTTTATGCTGTGGAGGTGAGACTGGGCTGGGCAGCAGTGGTGTTCTCATTGTACCAGCAGCAGAGAAGGCTCAGTGTGCAGTATGGGGTAGCACCCCTTAGGGGGGAGAGGAAACCCACTTCTTTAATTGCCCATTTGCCTTGGGAGGAGTAAGATGAGAGTCAACGGGATTCCAGATTTGTGGCATCATCGATATAAAGTCTTGGCTTTCTGCCTGCAAGTGTTAATTTTGAAGTACTTGCATATGAAGAAGTCCAGACATGCTTAAGTAGCTGTTTTGGAAATGATGTTCCTGTCACTTAAAAGCAGAGACAGAACAGGAGCTCCACTTCAAACAGCTCTATAAAAAATAATATAATAAAATAATCCATTAGAGGCACAAGTATCTGGCATGGAAGTGAAGTGACAGGATTGGGTCATGTCTGCAGGTGAAGTGCCTGCTGGTGCTGGTTTTGGCTGTCAGTGATGCACTACCTGACATATCCCGGGAATGATACTTACTTGGGATGGTTTTCTGGAGTCGGGATGTGAAGGCCAACCTGAATTCTTCCTCCAGGAGTGAGGCCAAATTAAGCAGCAGTTGTCTGCTGTTTTTTTCAGACAGTTGTTTCTCCAGCACTTTCCAGGCAACTGAACAGTCTGAAAAGAGGAGTGGCTTTTCACTGTAGTTTTAGGGCTAGTATTTCAGTAAAAGTGTAACATCTAGTCCCAATTATGAAGTCTCTTAACTTTTTATCAAAGGGATCAGGGGTTGGGAATTTCCTAGCATTTAAGAAACCTCTTTGACATTTGAAGCAGCAGTCACATGGTACAGTATAATTCACAGGCTAATGCATACAGTACTCTCTCACACAGTGCCATATTCTCTGTATCCAACTCTGTCAGAGAGTGAAAATTTACTGTAAATTGTCCCAATCTTGGTTCCTTTACATCTTTAGGTCCTTGTGGTCGTAGCAGCACTACTTTTGTCTTGCCAATTGGTGAGGTGCTTCTCATAACTGTGGCTTGGTAGGGTGAATAAATCAGCATGTGGAATAAGATTGTTTTTCATTGCAGAACCATCTTAAGGATATTCTGACATCCGTGATATCCAGGCGGAAAGCCTATCGTCTGAGAGATGGCCATTTCAAGTATGCCTTCGGAAGCAATGTTAACCCTCAGCCATATCTGAAGAACAGTGTTGTTGCTTATAACAATCTAATTGAGTGGTAAGGAGCTCTCAGCACACTTCTGATTTCAAATGCAGTTTGTTAGTCCCAGAGTTACTACATGGTGTGGATTCTCTTTTTATTTAGTAGAACCCGTTAATAACGGCGTTTAGCTTTCACACAGTAAGGAGGTATCGGTACATAGGACTGTACAGCTAAACAGGGAGGGAGAATATGGGCATTCCTCAGCAGTGTTAAGTCTCTCTTTCTTGCCTGTGCTTGTCCATCAATTTGTGAAGGTCACCCCTGGCCCTCTGAATATTCCTAGTAATTATTGCTTTTTGGAAGCTGTAGTGAATGACACAGGAATTTTGCTGCTTTGGGGAAAACTGTCCCTGGGCAGAAGAGCCTTGCCTTCCTGGGGGAACTGCTGTTGTGCCACTGGAATGAAATGTCAGTGAAGACCTGTGGGACACTGCCATCCTGTCATTTCTTGCCTCCAAATGTATTTAGGGTTCCTTGGCAGGCCTTTTTGGTTGGCAGAGCTTCAAGGTCAGCTTGTTTTCCAGAGTCTCAATGTCAAACAGGTTGTGCTGCGCATCTGGCAGCGTGTGTGTATGAGAAGGCAGTTGTGTTTGTCTATGAGAGCTTCTAGCAGTTGACAGGAGGTCGTGGGTGTTTTAAGATTTGATTATAGATTTGATTTGATAACACTACAAACACTAGAAATGCAATCCACTCCAAACAACTCTGCCTAACAGCTAATGTATCTCAATTTAATGTTGTGGGTGCCTTAATTTTTATGCTGGGTAGATGCTATGGGCACTAAATAAAAGTTGCCCACTTGAAATCAGTTACAAAGCAGGTTTGAAGCATGTTGAGCATCGGTTTGCACTATTTTTATTAAACTGGAATCTTAAAGAGATTTTAATTACAGCTGAAATAATTTTACACATGTAAGGATGAAGTCAACTGATGCAGAAAAGCAAACCCTGGGGCCAGGCCCTCCTGTGTGACTTCCAAAGGTGGTGCTATTTTCTTGACTGGAAGGTTTTACTGCCTGCTCTGTCTACAGCCCTCCAACCTCTGCGACACCTTCTGTGGGTCAGAGTCTCGCCCCCCAGCCCCTGCCTGATGATGCTGAGCAGCAGGCAGCTCTACTCCTCGCCTGCTCTGGAGACACCTTACCAGCATCCCTCCCACCAGTGAACATGTATGACCTTTTTGAGGCATTACAGGTAAGCTGTTCATGTTACACTGTCATGTCACAGCCAGCACTGTCCTGAGTGCCAGCCACCAGTCTTGGATTTGGTTTACATGCATGGAGGGAGGCTTGATTTCTTCTTCTACAGTCTGTTTCCTTCTTTCCCCTCTCAAATTTACAGTTCTTTGATTTGTTCCCATTACTAGGTAACTGTTAGGATACAGTCTGCTCATGGCTTAATGCCTTTTCTGCTCCCCTTGGTCGGAGTTGATGAGGAAATCCCTGTTGTTTCTTATAGCTACATAAGCAGGGTGAACTCTTCCTCTCTAGCAAGACTGCAGTGACTATATCAGAACTGAGCTGGACGGAGATTTTTTTGACAGTGATGCAGCAAAATGACTTGCCTTGCTCCTCATGTTCCACCTGGGCACTTGGAGGAACGCTTAGTCCTGGCATGCTGGCTGCTGCAGTGGTTAGCTGTCATCACCCCAGCCCTGGGGAGGTGGCAAAGGCAGCAGGCTGGAAGAGTCTTCCTGTGGAGATGCATGCCTGTGGTTCTCTCCCTCTCTGGCAGCTCTGGCGACATTCAGACTACTTTGAATGTCTAAAGTTAGCTGGGAGAAATTCCCCCTCAGTCTCAGCTATTGTGAACTTAGGGCTGTGGGGGCAAGACGGTTCATTGTAAAAGCTGTAGTCAAGCATTCGTCTCATGTCAGAATTGTTGTTTGTAAGATTTTGATGACAAATTGTTGTTTGTCATTGTAAAAGCAAAATGATGATTTCCTTACCATGCTACTCTCTTATAAGATGGCACTGCTCTGTGCTGGTTGGTGTGGTAGCGCTGGCAGCTCTACTTGTGTGTGACAGCCTGCACTCAGCTCTCTGGGCTGGCTCTCTGATCATCCTTTAGTAGTGGGTGGTTATTCCACGGGCAATATGAGGAGATGTGTATGGAAGCATGAAGCGTGTTTTCTAATGTGTATCTCCAGGTGCACAAAGAAGTTATTCCTGCACACACTGTCTACGCTCTAAACATTGAGAGAATTGTCATGAAACTCTGGCATCCAAACCACGAGGAGCTACAGCAAGACAAAATCCATCGCCAGCGCCTGGTGGCAAAGGAGGGCCTTCTACTCTGCTAGAGCTAGGCAGCCATGTCAGGCCTCAGGCAGCCACAGTGTTGTTCCTTGGACTTGATATTCAAATGCGTCTTACAAACCTGTGTCAGCGTTTCAAGGATGACATACGTTATGAGTCAACTTTTCCTATGGAAATATGACTGATTTGCAGTACACTTTCTCTGCTTCCCCAGAGTCGTGTGCTGCGGAGCACTTGCAGCAATCCCACTGAATTGGAAAGGAGAAACGAGGTTTGTTTGCAAAGACTGTTTTTTAGGAAAAATAAATGCAAGAGTGGAAAGAATTGATTTTAAATAAGGTGGATTTGTATTTTTTCTTTTGTGAGCATGGGGAATCTGCCTCCTTGCCCTCCCTCTCAGGTAGTTTCCCTTCTCCAGGAGAAGTCTCCAGGGGCCTTGTCCAACTTCTCTTGCAGTTGGTGGGATCCTTTTCCATTCATTTAACTGGAAACAGGGGGGGCTCTTAAGAAGTGAAGATGTGCAATTCTGTATGCTGACATCGTTCCTCTTCTACCAGGGGAACTACTGATTAGAAACCCTGAGAAAATGAGGCAAAAAGGTAAAGGTCCTTTCTAGCCAGTCTTTTGAACTGTGGGTTTTGTTGGTTTTTTTTGAACTGAATCACAAAACATGAAGGTGCACACTGTCATAGGAATCTCTCACCATTTACCAAAATACACAATGAAATCTGGGTTGTAAGTAATTATTTTTCTATCTGCTTAGTCCTTGACTCATCCCTGTCTTGCAGTAGTTGTGATCAGGTGTCCTAGGAATTGTTGGACCTCTGTGCCTGTCAGTACAGCTAATGAGTCATCTCAGCAGGCAGCTTGACCATTCCTGAGGTGGGCCAGCACCTCCCAAGAACATACACCACTTCAGTGTCTCAGTGTTGCAGACTCCTTGATTTGCAGCATGAAGTAGGTGTCTTATATTACTTCATCATAAAAATACACAGCATCGTATTCATTGTAAAAATATGCAGCCACACCTCTCCGTGGGGAGAGCAATGCAGATCACTGTGTGTAAAAGCGGAAATTCCATCTGCTGTGTTTCAGATGCTCTACTGTGTTCCTGAGTCAGCTGTGTGCTCCTCAGATGCTGAAGGGAACAGGCTTATTATAGTGTGAAAATTCTATTAAAATGTCTTAAGTTAGTTACTACACTACTTGTTTTTAACCACACCTGTGCAGGTACCTGCTGAAGGATGACTTGGCTTATTGCGCCTCCAGATAGCGGAATTGAAACAGCTTCGCTCTGGGGGAATATGAAAGTGGAAGCTCATGGCTTTCCTCCATTCTACTTTTCCTCTGTTTGGGAAGTATTTAGATAGGAGAGCTGTCATCTTTTCTGGGCAGATGCTTTCTCTGCTCTGCCTCCAGGGTGCAGGTCCCTGATGTTTCCTCCCAGTTGTCTTTTTTTGTAACTTCTTTTCCTGACCCCCTGTGACTGTTTGTGTCGGGCCAGAGTTGTAGCAAGGGGCTGTGCAGCGGGTCACTGTCTTCCTGGCTTTCCTGCATCCCCCTTGTGGGATGGTGCTGTGGAGTTTTGCAGTGCCCTTGCAGGTATCAGTGGCTCTCATTGTGAGAAGACCATTTTAGGATTATGAAGAAGCTGGAAAAGGCAACAGCGGAGAACTACAGCAGGGCCTGGCAGGATGAGAGCGGTTGTACGTCGTAGGTCGTGTCTCCTCAGGTACGGCAGTGTGTCGTTAAGGTTAAGAGGGGAGTGGGAGAGAGGTGATGGGAGATTTCTTTGGTCCTTTTTGCTCAATGACTATTTTTTCCTGTATTTAAGCGTATATAGCTGTTCAGAGTGAGACTTAGCTTAAAAGTTGACCCCAGTGGCTTTTACGTGACAGTTTTTAAAAGCAGCCTTGAACCTGAGTAACTGTATGTGGTGAGACCAAGTCACCCAGAGCACGGACTCTGGGGTGTGGGAGGGGGATTTCCCAGGTAATTGTTATGCTTCTAGTGTAAAATGAAAGCGTTAAGTTTGTTTGCTAGAAACTTTGGGGCAGCTCTGAGGATTTCAGATCTGAAGAAAGCACGCAGCCTCCAGCAACATCACAAGTGAGTTCTGAAACAAACTACAGAGTGTGGCACAAGAAGTGCCTCTCTCCCCTGTTTGCATGGGCTGGGGGAAGGCTCTGCAGACAGAGCCTCATCTTCTGAAGAGCTGAGTCATCTATTCCACACTGAGAAGAGTGGGTTAGCCGGGACGCCTGCTAGACAACAAAGGCTTGAATAAGGAAATCCCGTCAGCCCCATTTCAGAGATCGGAAAACTGAAAGGCACATGTTCTCAATGCACTTTCCCACAAAGTGTGAGGTCTTGTGAGAAGTGGTGCTTCATAGACTTCTGGGGTAATTTAGCTGGAAGGGATGTCTGAAGGATGCTTTGTCCACCCCCCAATGAAAGAAGGGCTGAATTCAAAGTTAGAGCAGGTTGTCCATCTCCAGAGACTGGACCAGAGAAACGGTGGCATTTTCTGTTCCAGTGTGTGACCATACTGAGGATGAAGGTTTTTTCCTTGCATCTAATCAGAATTTCTTACGTTGTGCCTGTTGCCTTTCAGCTTTTCCCGTGTGTCTCTTTGTGGCTCCCCATCAGAGTAGCAGATAATAGCGGGCTTCTCCCTTTTGCCTTCTCTCCAGGCTGAACAAACCCAGCTCTCTCAGCTTCTCCTTATGCATTGTGTGCTCCAGCCCAAACCATCTTGATAGTCTCCACTGAACTTGCTCTGGTATGTCACTGTCCTTGTGCTGGGGAACCCAAACTGGACCCAGCCCTCCAGATGGTCTCGCGAGTGCTGAGCAGAGATGCAGGATCCTGCCCTGCTGACTGCACTCCTGTTAGCAGTTGGCTTTTGCATTATAGGTGCACTGCTTACTCCTGGGTTGCTTGTCCAGCTACACTTCCAGGTCCTTTCCCACAAAGCTGCTTTCTTGCCTGTTGTCTCCAACCTGTTTGCTGCAGGGGGTTACTCCATCCCAGTGGCAGGGCTGTGCCTCTGCCATTGAACTTCCTGAGGTTCCTTTCAGCCTGTTTCTCCAACCTGTCTAGGTCCCTCAGAATAGCAGCTCCGCCCTTCAGTGTGTGAATGACTCCTCCCAATTTGGTGTCATCTGCAAATTTGTTGCCCATATGCTCCAACCAAAAATCCAGGTCAGTAGCAAAGATATGAAATCACAAGAAGCCCCAGTATTGAGTGCTGCTAGTAACCAGCAGTCAGCTGGACTCTGAAACGCTGATCACTGCTCTTGAAGACCTGCCTTGAGAGCAGGGTGATGGCACTGCTATGTATTGCTGTTGGGCTAGTGGCTTTCACTGTGACATGACATATGTTTGTCTTCACTGTAGTAATCGACCCTCTAAAACTGCTGAATTTCAAAGCAGCAGCTCAAAGTAGCACTGAAATTAGTTTGGAAGGGTCTACCGTCTGCCCCAAGATCCACCAAGAACCTGCCAGCTCTATGGCAAGTTGAGCTTGCCCGAAACTGTTCCCAATAGATGTTAGCTGAAAAACTTAACAATGGAAGCTTCCATTGTTAGCTTAGACAACTGTTGTTTAGTGGTCTTCACCACCAAATGATTTTTCCACAGTCCTGTGCCTCTTGCTGCAGCTTACGCCTAGAACTTGTTATTCCTCCCAGCGTATTGTATGGAAAGACGGAAGGGAAGGAATGAGATGGCATCTGTCACAACCTGCATAGTGAGCATTGCATCCTACATTCTTAATCCAATAGGGTGAAAGTTGCCACTTAGACTCATAGAATGGTGAGAGTTGGAAGGGACCTTAAAGATCTTCTAGCTTCCACTTCTAGATTTGCAGTGGAAAAACATTAGCTACTGCATAAAGGGTGGGGGGAAGTGCTTGAGAGATTAATGGGGCTCACTTCATGGCCTGAGTTTGGGTGAAGATGGCCATCTGATCTCAGGATGTGGTCAATGCCCCTGGGAGCGTAGGATGCAGAAAGAAAAAAAAAAAATCTGTTATTTTTATTTTTCAGTTCCAGCTGCCAGACCTGGCTTAAGTCTGACCAAGCCTTTCCAGCTGGGTGCCAAGGAGGATCCTAGAGATGTGAATGTAGCTTTCCTCAACACCCTCAAACAGCCAAACTTTTGCTCTCAAGACTGGTGACCAGGAAAGTTGTTTCTTGTTGCTGGTTTACTGCAGAAACCTGGAGCATAGCAATTTGCTATCAGGTGTGCACTGCACTGCATTGCTCTTAACTGCTCATTATATGCCTTCCCACTCTCTCTTCTGCAGCTGACGTGGACTTTTCTGGTTGTCACCTCAGTTATTCCTTCCTAGCACAAAATCCCCCCATTGCAGAAAGGTGGCATTTGGCTTGATGCAGAGATTGGTTCCTCTGAGGGCCAGAAACTGTGTGCTAGCAGTGCCTACAAATGCAGATCCTAGTTTTGCAACAGAGAAAAATTTAAAATAGTGACTTTGTGCCACCTTCTTCCTACTTGACCTCTAGGAAAATTCTGACAAAGAGGGGAAAATGAGGAAATGAAACTGCTTGCATTTAAGAAGAAAACATATGTGCTGCATTTGTGTCCTTAACTGTGAATGCCAAAATGGGGTTGCAGAAATGCTCTGCTGTCCAGCTAAGTGAAAACAGTACCAAGAAAGGAGACAGCCTTTTGTGCTCCTGGGGTGGAAGGAAGTGTGTGACCTATTGCTATGGTCTGATGTTGTCAAAGAAGAAAGTCTCCACAGAAGAAGGGTTGCCTCCCAGTTCTAAGATGGCAGCTGCAGAGAGGGGTGGTGGTGGCTGTTCCCTGTTGGGAACTTGTAGGTGCTGATGGATGTGTCTTGCTGGCCTGAATGATGTGCAGAAGGGTTTGCAATGGTGCTGTGGCAGTAGCGTGATGCCAGCAAGCTCTCCTCCTAGTGAGAGGCACAGCTCGTGCTGCTGGAGGAGGGCTTCAGCAGCATAACCTCAACAGACTCCTAGAAAGAAATAATTTCTCTGAGCCAAAAAACTCGCTTGTGGCCTTGCCTTTCTTCACCAGTGTTGTCACTGGTGGGGTCTGGTTGGCAGGAGGAGAGGAAAAATTCACAAGCCAGGCAGTAAGTGCACCCTTGGTGTCCCTGAGGTCAGTATTTGCAAAATCTTGAGGCAAGCACAACTCTTGTGCGCTCCAGACACTGCAGGCTGAAGGGACCATCATGGGCTTGGCACCCCTTGGACTCCTTGCACAGCAGCAGAGTTAACAAAACATGCAAAGTCCAGGCTCAAACACTGGTGTCTGCCTTCCTTAACTGTACGGAGAACTTAGTTCATACTGAGACCTCAGCTCCCTCCAAGACTGTCCATCTTCTGAAGAGTCCTATTAAGTGTCCTGGGCATCCCCATGCAGATGCAGCTCTTGGTGGGGTTGTGTAGTAATGCCAGATACACAGTGCAGATTTCTTCTGGGTCAAGCACAGGCTGCTGGCCACTACTGAGCTGTTGCTGTAATCTGCCTCTGGCCTTGCATTTGATTAAGGTCCAAGATCCTGATTGTATTATTAGTTTTGGGGTTTTTTTCTAGATCTAAAAAGGCAGAGACAGCATTGAGTTATAACTGGACAGAAAACTTGTATAAGAATAATTTATCACTGAGAAGTGCATCCAAGTGAAGTTTTTGATTCATTTCTTGCCAGGGAAATGAGTTTGTCTCTCCAGATAACATCAGGCCAATGGGGATTTTATGACTGCGGGCTATCCTCAGTCTGAGGATGCTCTGGTGGAGTATTGGAGGCCTGGACTTGGGCTCTTGTTCTGCCTGTGGGCCATTTAGGTGCAGACAAAAAGTTCCTGCATTTAAGCAGTACATGGTGCTTCTGGGGCTCTGCTCAGAGCCTTGACGTCCCTGCAGTGGGTACAGTGTGTGGAAAAGAACTGGCAACTGCCACTGCAGAGGGTGTTCATGGCCCCCTTGCCAGCTCAGGGGTGCCTAGCAGAGCCATTCCCATTGCACAGCCTGTGAGCAGTCCCTTTGCCGTATGTCTGGCCCTTACCCTCGCCCCGTAGTGCCAGCTGCTGGGCAGCTGTGCCCAGGAGCAGGGCTGGATGTCTGTTTGGGAGCGTGCTCGGCAGCTTGCCCTGCTCCATCTGGATCTGGTGCCCCCAGAGGAATCGTCTCTGAAGAACTCTCCTTCAGAAAGATGGCAGGCATCAGCATATTGACTGCCTCTCTGGGGGTGTGTTGTTGGTTATCATTAAAAAGTATTGTTTCCATTTGAATTTCTGAAACCAGTTTCCCGTTGGTGGGTTTTGTAATGTCTTTGTTAAATTTAAAAGCACAATCAGATAGCTGCTTCTGTGCAATGACAGCCACTTCTGAAACTCCACTTCGATAAGAAGAAAGAAAAGGAGCTGGGGTTGCTTTTATCTCACAGGAAGAGCTACTGGTCTTGGCATGGAGCAGCCCATAAACTCTTTAAACCCTTTGAAGGTTTTTAGACCTTGTTTTGGAATATGGAGGCAGTGCTCCTGTCCAAGTCCTGGCAGCCGGGCATGCAGGCAAAGTTCTGTTCCTCTTTTCCTTCCTTACTCCTTTCTCCGCAAGCACAGCTGGACAGCTTGGTCTTGCATCCCTGGTGGTTGGCTGAGCAAGTCTTCCCCAGCAGTTCTTGAAGTTGTCATCCTGCCACAGATAATTACAGAAATGCCTCTTTTAGATCTTTCTGTTTCAGGGCAAGCTGGGCTGCAACCTAAAGACACAGAACAGTCTCCCAGATGGTTTTATTTATAGCTCAGAAGCAGATGCTCCACATGGCGATTTGCAAAGTCTGTGTACTGTAGGAGGTTGATACAAAGCTCTTTCATGAATTGTAGCCTTCATTTTTCAGATATTAATATTTTGTTATTAAACTATATGAAATGCTGATGGTAGCGGATACTCTGTGTTGCTCTAGGGAAAAACAAATAATTGAGATGTTTTTCCTCTGAAACTTTCATTTCTCACTAAAAAGCTATTTTCCCACCAGAGAGAAATCACAAGGCAGCTCAGCCAGCTTTATTTTTACCTCTGCCCCCAACCAGAAGATTGTTCTGAGTTGTGAAATCTGTTTTTTAACTCTATTTATTATAGAGTTAGTAACTAACTCCATAATAAATGGCTTCAGAGTGATGCTTATCCACCTTCTCCTCTGTCCTCATCCACTCTCTATTGTGCTCCTTAAAGATAGGAAAAGGAGGAGGACGAGCATGACTGTCTGGGAGCGCTCGGTGGAGGTGTAGCCCTCCCATTTTGTGGTGGGCCAATTACTTGCACCAAAGGGATGGTACTGCAGGGGCAGGTTTTTCTCCTTTCTCATGTGTTGGCAATTCACCACTACAAATCCCTCCTGCCCTGCAAAATGTCTCAGCTGGCCTCCCTGGCTTTCCCTGGGGCCTGCGAGCAAGGGCTGGGTGAGAGTAGGGGCTGGACCTCCATTGTAGACAGCAGACACCACACAGCATGGAGGCCCTTGTTCTGTCAGAACCATCCATGAGAAGGGGAAGGAGGCAAGGTGCCAAGGAGCAGAGCTTGGCTTGGTGTCCCTTCTGAAGCTGCCACAAGCAGCACTGCACAGCCCTGGGAACCATCCTGGAGGTCAGCAGCTGCAGTTCAGAAAACTCTTGATATTGGCAGTGCTGAAAGAAAAGGGAAAAAAAAGCCCTTGGGGCAAAAAAAAACCCCAAGTATTTACTCACCTGCCCAAAATCATCTTATACACATCAATGCAGTGAGTCATAAACCATGTTAGCAGCAAACGGTTGTGCCCTTGCCCCTAGGGCAGCAGGGCCAAGTGTGGCACACCGCAGCGTGGGCAGGCTGCACGTGGCCGTGTTCCCCGCATTCCTGCCCTGCCTGTGCCGGCTGGCTGCCACTTGCCAGCTGCCCCTGCCTCACGTCTGCCTGTGGCCGTGGGCTCTCGCCGGTACGGCTGGGGTATGAAGCCCCGTGTGGGACAGCCTGTGTCCCCCCGCGCTGTTTGCTTTGCTGAGGCACGGCTCCTTTCCCTGACCCACATTTGAAGGGTGAGGGGGTGCCGCCGCTTGTCCCCACGCCCCCATGCGCGGCTGAGCGGTACGTCCTGGGGCTGCTCGTACGCTGGCTGCGTTATCCCTCCACTTCAGCTTTCTCAGTTTCACTCCTGCCGGCTGCGAAAGCCGGCGATGCTGACGCAGTCAAGCAGAGCTCGCGCCGTACCCGAGCACAGGCATCCTGTTTCCAAAACAGCCGGTGCAACCCTGTAGTCTCCAGCATCCATGTTCCCAGGGGAAAAAAACACGGGGAGCTTGAGAGCCGGGGCAGAAGGGGAGAGAACAGGAGGGTGATATTCCTCCCCCCCCCCTCCCTTTTTTTTTTTTTTTTGGTTGAAAAAGCCAATTTGGGAAGTAGATGGGAAGGAAAGTTAGAACCTGGTCTCCAGACCGCAAGAGACTTTGGGGGCAGCCTTTGCTCAGCTGGCTGGGTGCAGGGAGCAGTGTGTGGTTGTGAGGCAGCTCCTGTGGTTTCCTGGCTCTGTGAGCTTCCCCCCGCAAAGGGTGTGGGGATGCCAAGGAAGCCCATCACCACTGTCAAGGCGTCACCCCCCCAGTCCTCTGGAACAGCTCTCCTGCCTTTTCCATGTGCTTCCCAGTAAAACACCACATGCAGAGCTTGATTTAGGGTTTTTTTCAGATGAGATCCTTGGGGCCAGCCCTCAGAGGGACATGTTGGTGCTTGGTGGGGCAGATGCACCCTCTGGGCTCACATGCTCCCTGTGGTTTTGTGGGCTCCAGCTCCCCTTGCCCCACATGGACAGTGCCAGGGCTGATTCGCATTATTTGAGTCTTCAGGACGCCCACGGGTGGAAAAAAACAAGAGAGGCAAAGACAAACACCCAGTAGCACGCACATACACACGAAAAAAAACCACCTGAGCACAGCCCAACTGCTGCTGGTCGCCAGCTACTGGTGACGAATGGCCGCCGTGATCATGCTGGGAGCTGCTGCTCTGAAGGCCCTGCGTTTTTGCAGGCTGTTGCTCAGCCTGGCTGTTCCCTGCTGCGTGGTCAGTGTTACAGCTCACCCCAGTCACCTATTTCCAGCTCCCCAGGGCTTGGTGTGCAAGTGGTTGATGTATTTGCAGCTTCAGCATTGTAGAGGACTAGTCCATATCCTGGATCATCTAAACTAGCCGCCTCCACTTTGATGCTCAAGAGAGGTGCTGGCCCCTGCACACAGCTGATCCCATTAAAACTAAACCTCTGCACCCACAGCCAAAAAAGAAATAAATAAAGAAAACAAAGGCTGAAAAGCATCATTAATACAGAGCAGCCACAGCCATCTGGAGATCACACCTTTAAATACCAGTAAGCAGCTGGTGGGGCTGGCTTGCACCTAATGGCACCTGCAGTGATCCCGATGGACAAACCCCCGAGTCTGAGGGCTGTTTGGGGCCCACTGAGGTCAGCTCTGTCTCTCTCACCCCAGGGAGATATTGGCATCTTCTGCAAGCTTGCTGCCTTTGATGGTCCAGGGACTGCTGGGGGGAGGCACCAACCAGGTGCTGGCTCCAACACAGGGACATGCCGCATCTTGCAGAAATGGCACGAAGGCATAAGCCAAGGAAGGAGCAGCCTCCCCAATGCCTAAAGAGACACAGATGCCCCCCCCGGCCCAATGTCCCCCACAAGCCCTTGTTGGCTCCTGGGAAGGCACTGATGAGCAAGTGGGGCCAGGTCTTCTGGGTACTACACTGCTGCTGGCTCAGCTGGCCACAGTGATGACGTGGAGGGAGCAAGGACAAGCCTGCAGCCAACCAGGCTGCCTAGATGGTAGTGGTCGTGTTCACCAGACAGTAGCATGGGCATACCCGTCCTCCTGGGGTAAATGGGAGCTCCGGGCACCATAACCTCATGTGTGACATCAAAGAGGCTGAGGTAAGCGAACGATGCAAATGAGCAATACCTCAGAGCTGGTGCTTAACCACAGCTGTGCTTCTGCGTGTGCTATGGGAGTAAGCTGACGGTTCCCTTTTCTGTAGCTTCTTGCATGAGCTTGGAGGTGCTTGTGGTCTACCCCAGGGCTTTGACCCAACCATCAGGGCAGGTCATGCATGGACTCAGTGCTGTGGAAGTATGTCCTCCATGGTCCTGAGGCATTGCTGGAGACCAGGAGAGGAGCAGGCATCCCATGGGCACCTTTGCTAGCATGGTGGTGAAGGGCACACCAGACCCTTCTGGTGCCCCTAACACTTCTGATCCCCCAGGCACTTAATGGCTATTGCTTTTGCTGCTAGTAAAAGGGACTATGTGAAAAATAAAAGCATGGGCTTAACTGTACAAATGCTAGATCATCCAGGTGATGGAGAAGCAGCTTGGTGCTCCCAGCAACTGCTCACTTGCTGCCTGATTTCATTTCTATTCCTGAATTTTTTATTGTTCTGCTATTAAACTTGGAGGAAGCTCAAAGTCATGACTTCTGCTTTCTGGACTTTTGATGGTTTATTCCTTAATGTTTTCTGAAAATGGCAACCACAGGGAAAAAAGTGGTCCCTAGCCAGAGGCTGAGCCGAATCAGCTGAAATGATCCTGGCCATCATAGTTTTTTATAACAAAATTTCCAGTTGCTGTGGAAACATGTTCTCAGTCTCATGCTCCCCTCTATGCTGGGCTGATGTTGGTGCCATGGGACCAGACTTGCCCCATGGCCGGGCAGCGAGGGCACTTCGTGCCTGTGCCTGTGAGCCTGGTGCCCCGGGGCATGAGCATGCCCTGGCCACAGGTCTGCCTTTCCTATTGGTGTCACAGGTGAGAGGAGCTGTAGCTGCTTTTCAAACCGAAACTGGGGAGGGAGAGAAGCACTAAGGATGTCTTTTAAAGAGCTGAGTGTGGAGACATGTCTGGGGCATGTCTGAGGCACATTTGCTCCCTCGGGCCAGGGTAACGGTCCTGCCTGCCTGCTACAGTGGGGCAGGAGCACACTGCTCCCTGGCTTGTTCAAAGTCTGGAGAGACCCAGTGTTGCAGCGTGGCGGGAAGGGGCCGGGCGAGCAAGAAGAACTGCACCCACTGGCAGCCATACAGGAAAAGACTGCGGCCAGTCTCCATGCCTCTTGGGGGGCTCACAGGGAGCTGGGGGGCTGGGTAGCAGCAGCCGTACTCCTGTGGCACAGATGAGGGGTTCTGAAAGCCCCCTTTTGCTGTGCTGCCTAGTCGGGAGATGAGGCTCAGCCTGTCCCTCTGGAGCAGGTGTGGTACCAGAGCCGCAGACCTCGCATGACCAGGCCAACGCTGCCCTTGCTCATGGCTGCAGTCCCAGGGGCTCCTGGCAGCTGGGCAGTTCTTTGCAGCTGCATCGACCCAAAAAACTCCAGCGAGGGGTGTAGCAGTCCCATTTGGCATTGCTACCAAATCCAGAGCCGCAGGGGCCAGGGAAGCTGCAGGGAGCCCAGCCTGAGCCAAGCACATACCACAGCTGGGAGCAAAGGGGGAGAGCGCCATGCAGCAGCTGCCCCATTGCCTTCACTTAACAGATGGGGAAATATTTGGCTATACAGGTTAAGCATGACTGCCAAGAAGCAGCCATCTGGATGATGACACCACGTTACATCTCCTCCCAGATGCATGGGGCCAGCAGAGGCTGAGGCTGGGGGACAGTGAGGAGATTGGGGTGGACTGGGGCTGCCACCACGGCTTACTCTGCTGGGGGAATTCCTTGGCAGTTTAGCCACATCTTTGCACCATCCTTATCTGTGGTTTTCTGTTCACTTCAGAAGTGAGTTTTCTATTTAAAGCACATCATCTAAAGTCTAATTCCTTCCCCAGATCACCAGGCAGAAGCCCATCACTCTTCGAGCATGAAGGTTGATGTGTGACCTTGGTGTGTCCTGGTCCCCACCAGCCCCTGGCGAAGAGCTCACCTGGGGAGGGGTTGCAGGTTCTCACTTGCTGTGAGGATGCTGCTTTCCCCCTTGTTGTGTGCTGGGCCCAGTGAATTATGTGTCTGTGAAAAAACAGAGGACTCAGTGGTGTCTGGGTAAACTAGATCTCGATCTTTGTGTGCTTCTTCCTGTAGTGTTTTTGCCGGCGCTTTGGTTCAGACTCATCTTGGTGAGTCACAGAACCGCGGGGCAGAGGAGATCCATTATTGCAGCCCCCAGCCAGCCCAACTGAGGCCACGGCCAGCCCCCGATGGGCACCCACACAGCCCCTGAGCAGCCACGCACAGTGGGAAACACCCTCCAAAGCCTGATGAAGCCATGACGCAAATATCAGCGAGATAATAGGGGGATTCCTCCTGGCCCACTCTCTAGCCCATCTCTGGAGCGCGGGGTTAAATGCACCCCACCAAGACCTTGCTGCATCTATGTGTGGGCAGAGAGCTGGAAGTGACAGTGCCTGGGAGGAAATGGGCTGAAAAGGGGATGCTATGGGCAGCTAGAACTTCTCCGAGTGTTTTGCACCCAGCCGGGAGGCTTGAACCCTGGGCTGGCACTCCTCAGGACGGCACACTGCTGAGGAGGGGGGAAGACAGTGAGACCAGCGCCAGCCTGTAATCCCACCTCACAGCCTGAGACCACTGCCTGCTCCAAGGCAAATGCTGTGCACTGCAGCTGATATGGTTGAAGACCATTTCCTTTTTTTTAAAAAAAATATATAAAGGCTTTTAATGGATCATTTTCTTGACTCCCAAAGGCAGCTGCAATGAGAAGATTACCTTTATGGTGGGGAGGATCTTGTCAAATAGGATAGATAAAGAAACCCATGTAAAAACCTGACGAGAGGCACAATTTCAGCACAACAGTACAGTGCAGTACCCAGCCCCTCGCTGCTGGTTAGGGCTTTGCACCATGTGCAAATAGTCACCACTGACATGGGAACATGATGCTGCTTGCAGGAATATGGGGAGCGTGTGGGAAGGGGTATTTCCCCCAGGCTTCACTCAGAGCACCTTCACTGACCTGACTTCCATGAGTATGGTCCATAGCAGCCCTCACCAGGAAGATGCGTGACAGAGCAGTTGCCATCCCACTGCCGCCTCTGCATGTGCTCATTTCCTGTGATTTATCCTCTCTTGGACAACTTGCATGCTGTAAATGAGAGTGTGAATCTCAGAGAAAATTCAGATCCAGGAACTCAAAGGAAAGAATGTTGCAAAACCCCACAGGAAACATGAGAGATGCAAGCTCATTTATCTTCGGAGCCAGCACCAACCAGGCCATGTGGCCTAATGCCAAATGGTGGTGTATATAAACACTGGAGAGTGGGAAAAAGCTGTTCTCTTAGAGGCTTAAATCATTACTGCAGATATCTGCTGTAAGTGAGCTGGCTTCCCAAAAGGTAGCTCCCATCCACTAGTTTTCCTACTCCCAGTAGTCTGTAAACCAACTTAATAACTTTATTCCTTCCATTCC
This sequence comes from Limosa lapponica baueri, assembly GCA_002844005.1. Lineage (NCBI taxonomy): Eukaryota > Metazoa > Chordata > Aves > Charadriiformes > Scolopacidae > Limosa > Limosa lapponica. The sequence goes on from KZ505742.1 coordinate 517,517, forward strand.
TCCCACATGGCTTCTCAGAGCAAATCACACCTTGTTGATGAGGCAGAAGGCAAGTTAAGCTGAGAATGGGATCCCAATATTTAGCAGCTTTCACTGGGGCTTATTTTAAGCCAAGGGAAACACACAGGCAGGCATGCAGCCCTGCAAGCCATCCAGCCCTCCCTTGGCCAAGGTGTCCCAATGACGGGTGATGCATTATGGCATCTAGCAGTGATTAGGTTTGCTTAAATTGATCATCCACTGGATTAACTGATGGCCAGCAGATTGTCAAGAGCGAGCTTTTTTGAGCTCAGATCCAGTTTGAAAAGAGGTCTAAAAGAAGCATGAAAATCTGTACTGGTGGGGAGGATAGGGGGAGCTGGGCAGTGTTTGTAGTGGGCTCAGCACTGCTGCACTGCCAGCTTGTGTTGAGATGGACAGGACACAGGCCACAGGGCTCACTCCAGTGGCTTCCCCTGCCACGGCTCGCTCTTTTTTGCTTTTGGGGCATTGCAGGGTTATGGCTCCAGGGAAATTCCTTCCTGCTTCCTATAAGCATGGAAAAACTGCCTGGTGAGGAAACTGGCTTGTTTTTCTCCCTACAGCTCTCAAACAGAGACAGGGACTGGCATTCCCTATAAATACTACTCAAAAATAAGACCTGTCCAAGCAATTTGAAGTTTGGAGCATATCATCTGCCCATGGTGCCAGAGAGCTGTGGCTCGTGTGCTCTCAGCTCTCTGGCCCTCTGAAGCAGCTCCATCTGGGCATGCGCATGCAGCTCTCAGCTGCTTGGCTCCCTTCTGGGGCCTCAGGGCAGCACTGGAGTTTCTAGCCAGGCTTTGGAGCTGCCCTGGAGCAGCTCTTGCAGCAAGGGCAGGATGGAGGATCGCACCCTGGGGACACAGCTGTGTCCCTGCTCTTGTAGGCAGTGCTCCTCTCAAGGACCTAGTGTCCATCACTGACAGAAACCTTCTGCCGCAGGAGCCTTTCAGTCTCTGACAGCTGGGATTTGGTTTTTCATCTTTAAAGATGTCTAGAAGAGTTACAAAAGTCTTGGGGATGCAAGCATTGGATTGCTTTCACCCTAGGACAATCACAGCCATAAGTAGTGCATTCTTACTCTATTTTTGACTACATACATACCATATTATTAAAAGCCTATACAGGTGTCTGCATGGGGTGGAGAAGTGTCACCAGCCCACAACGCCTAGCGTCCAACACCCCTGCTCAGCTTCAGGGACCCTGTATCGAGATGACAGGGACCAGCTGGTACCCACTACCTCTGGGGTGTTTGCTTTAAGGGAGCAACGCTTCCCCAGACTTGGGATGTCAGGTGTAGGGGCTTCCAGGCTCTTACTATGTGTACAAGTTAGCCTGGGTCAGCAACTTCAGTGAGAAGGTGTGGGGAACTCTGCACAGGAGCCTTCATTTAGCTACCTGCAACTAGAGTTAGCTGGAGATTGCCAAAGCTCCTGCCCTGCATCTGTCTCTCCAGCAGCCCCACAACCCCCCAGCTCCCATTTCAGCAGGTCACAAGGTTGAAGGACAATCACTCATCTCCGTTTCGGAGGCTGAGCAGCCCCTCCACTTCCACCCTCTCCATCTGAGGGTCACCATGCTGAGGCTGGGCCTCTCTGGCTGCCGGGGGAGTTTTTGCACCCTAGTGCGGCTCTCGGACAGGGGCTGTTGCACAGCTGAGGCTGCCGATAGTGGTGGGCTCCCGGGAGCCAGTGCCACTGCCTGCAGACACACACTCCACCTGAAAATTTCCAGCTGACTCGAGCACTTTCGTTTTTTCCATCCTATATTCTGCACAAGTCATAGCAGAATTGATGATATCGCTGGGTGGAGAGACATGACTGCACCCGCTCCCAGCACTACGCAGATGACTCCACCACATTATCAGCTGTACTTCTCTGGGATTTTTTTTTTCTTTTTTCTTCAGTCTTCAAATACCAGAAGTCTTTTCCAGCAAAAATACTGATTTCTTTGCAGTTAAACTGCAACAAACCCATATAAAGCAAATGCTGGGAAGCAAAGTGAATCAAAAGGCAGCTATTCAAATGCTCCTGCTGGCCTGATGAATAGCCACGGGGACAGTGGCTTTAAAAAGTACCCCCTTCACTCTAGCATCACTGCAGTAGAGGGGAGTCCACAAGGCAGAGCTAGTTCATCACAACCTTGAGACTACTGTGGGTGCCACGGGGGCTTTATTTTCCAGCACTAGCCAGCATCTCTACCCAAATCTACAGTGATTTTGTAGATGGTAATGGTGCAACTGTCATAACGACAAATATTGTTTATCCATTAGCACAATTATGGTGCTAAGCTTGCCAAGAGTAACACAACCACAGAGAAATTAGCAGAGGAAGCAGAGAAATGACTGCGAGACACTTTTCCTGAAAGACAGAAAAGCAGCCATGAAACCTGGCAAAGCACTGCACAAACCATTTGAGATCTGATGGCATCTCACAGCTAGGTCTCTTACAGGTACCTCCATACCCCAGCAGGATGGGGCACCACCTTGGAAGAAGTATCCTGCTTTCCCCTCTGTCCCAGTCTGCCTCCAAGCACCCCAGCATGGCGAGCCAGTGGGCTCAGTCCCATCGGGGCTCACACGGGTTTCAATGTCCATGGGTAGCTGCCAAGGGTATGTGCAAAAGCAGGCCTAAGTGTGGACAGATTTCTCATCACTCCTGTCTTCAAATCAGGGCTGGAAAATGCCCCAAATTGGTGACAGCCTGTGGCATTAAGAGAAGAGAAACCCCTGCTTGCACCACGGCTGCCTCCCTGCTCGCTCGCTGCCTGCCTTCGGTTGACCTAGTTGAGTCACGGGGAGACAATGAGCAAGAGACATCCTGCGCTGTGGTTGGCACTGACACTGCCTGGGGAGAAAAAGGTGCTTCTCCTGAGGGTCACTATCTGCCCCACGTAGGTGGGGGGAGCAGGGGCAAAAGGCGAATGCCACGAGGAAAGGGCTGGCTCTTGCTTACACCCATGTCACGCCAGCCTGGCCTTGTTCCCCATGCTGCAGTCCAAAGGAAAAGCTGATTTCTCTTCCTCTGGCCAGAGCAAGGGACGTTGCTGGTGGCTCTCTCCCAGCCAATGTGTGGAAGACATGGCACAAGCTGAAGGTGCAGATTGGGTGGTGGGGAAAGGGAGCTGGGCTCTTGGTAAGCACCTGTCTGGGAGCTAAACCCCATTTCAGACACATTAAGCATGTTCAGACATGTGTTCACTGCTTGCAAGTGCTTTTCTTGCTTGAGTTTCAAAGGAAATACATCCATGTGTCAAGTCATTGCTTGGAGCCTCTTGTCTGATCATTGTCCTTGCATGGGACCCATCCCAGGGAGCCCCACTGAAGCAGGACACACGTTTAACCCTCCTCCCTGGGGCAGCAGGAGGCAGGCAGCGCTGCCACCAGCTGTGGCTCTCTCTGCATCCCCAGATGGGCTGTGGCGCAGAAAGCCTTTCCCAGGAAAAAGTCACAGATGATGATGATGATGATGACGATGATGATTATTATTTGCACTTAAGGTTGCTCAGAATTGGGACAAAGGCATTTTTTTTCCCCCTGAAAAGTATTTTCTTTTGTCTGCAAACCTTTTTTTTGCAGGGAAGGGAATCAAAAATAAAACAACTCCCCACACGGGAGAGCTAGAATTGGATTTGGCGTGTCATGGGCTGGGAAAGAACATTAGGAGCTGGACCTGCAGGTAAGGGCTACAGAGGCTGGAGACAGGCTCAGCTCATTACACATCAGGGGAGCATCCCCAGGGCCAGCTGAGGCCATCTCCAGCTATAAAAGTAGTGAGGCTGGGGCTCCCTCTGCTCAGGGGTTTGCCCAAAGCAGAGTTAGGACCTGTTGTAGGTGCTGTGGAAAGGATGCAGGTGAACCCCCGCAGCCATGCCCCAACACAGCCGTGCATTTCCACACGAGCTGGTAGATCTGGCTACTGCAGCTCCCTCCCTGTGCAGGGCAGATGCCGTAAAAGGAGAAGAAATGCTGTAAAAACAAGGTAATCCAGGTTCTTTCCCCTGTCCCCAGCCTTGAAGGGAGCCGAGCGTGTTGGCAGGGAAAAGTAGTCTCAGGGAAATAAACTATACTGAAGATGCAATGGAAAAAAATCTGTCTCTTAAGGTTCTAAAAAATCTGCATAGAGTAAAAAAAAATCCCTAAACACTGAATGAGGAAGAGATTATTTAACCAGAAAAAGATGCCACCGAATCCCTGAGCTATGACTTACTGGTTTTGTAGTCCTGCAGTGAAAATACTTAACAGATGTTAGCGTCAGTGTGGGAGCCTGTCTGGAGGTTTGTAGCTACGAAACTATAGCTATGTGAAAGAAAATTAAAAGCAACAAATGCTCCAAGTATCTATTTAACATGTGAGCTCTAGTGGCACTGGGGAAAAGAGGACACTGCTGGGGACAAGTGGTCATACTCTCCCTGGGTTACTGCATTTGCCTTGGCAAGGAACTGGGAAACTCTCACTGTCTGCCCAGAAAAGAGGGCGATTGCCCAAAGGCACGTGAGTCTCATTACGGGATTCTGGGAAGAGCCCTCTGAGATTGTACAAGACTTACTATGGGATGTCTGGGGGAAGGAGCAAAAGGAGGAAAGGGAAGGATCAAGGAGGCATTTTAGGGAGGAACCAGAATGGGAAAATGGGACAAAGGGACTGCTTGGACTCCTGTCTGGCCATGGCCTGTACCTGATCATTGTGCCATGTCCTGTCTGCTTATTAAACTCCCTGTAGCTGTTTTCTATGGGAGAAACCAGGTAGGGCTGTTTATATTTCACTTAAGTACTAGTGAAAGTGGCAGGTGAAAGAAGAAAATAAACACAGGTCAACTGCACATATCGGTGGTGAGGGGCTGACTGCTTGGCCCCCCTGAGTTTTGTCCTGCTGCACCCCTTGTACTTCTGCCTGCATCCCTCAGGGCTGGCAGCGTGATGGCTGCGTGGGAAGAGTCTCTGGGGGCTCCGGCTGCAGCCACAGCCTTTGTACTGTCCCCCGCTTTAAAGCCCGCCTGAGCACGAGTGCTGCTGTGCGTAATACAGAGAAAACCTCTGGCCAGAGTTAGTCATTTGAAGCTCTCGATACTGCCGTGCAGCCCTCTGAACTGGCGCTGCGGAGGGTCTGGACGCACTCATCTGTAGAACCCCTGCGCATACCCGAAATACATGGCCATGTGATGGCTGTGGGCGCCCCCATCCGCAGCACCCATGGGCTGCTCCTGCAAGTGCACATGGCCTCCTACTACCTACAACACGCAGCCCTGAGGAAACAGGGCCTGGCCGCTGGCTTTATAGTGGTAGGAGAATTATACAGCAGCTGGGAAATGCTTTCTGCCCCTTCTGTGTTACTGGCTTATGCCATCAAGAAGGTGCAATCAGCATTAGATGAGCTTCAAAGCCTCAAGGACTATCTGCTGGGGGCATCCTGGGAGAAGGGGCCAAGGACTGCTTGCTTCTTGGAGATAGGGATCTTTTCTCATCTCAGCCAAAAGCACAAGTTTAAATCTATGGAAACTCTCATTCACTCAAGCTGCATCTAGACAATTCAGTCTTTTGCAAATAAAAGGAATGAAGAATAAAAAGAGAAAACTGAGAGCAGTTGTTTCTGCCTGCTGTGTTAAAGCAGAGACTGGCAGCAGGTCCCAGCAACCTCCCTCCCACGGGGTCTGGAGAAGGAAACCGTGATGTTGTGGGGAAAATCTCTATAAGGACTCATTTGTGACCAGGGTGAGCATCAGGAGAGTTTCCAAAGGTTTCAGATGGACATTTCCTAATATAGAAACTCTTAAGCCAGATGCAAGTGCTATATTTGGTGCTTTTTACCGTGAGTAAAGATGATTTAATTGCCGAAGAAGTGGTCAGGGTTTAAGGAGTAGTGACCATGATCTGATTATAGTCAGTACGAGCAAAGAGAGGGCAGCACCAGCCAGTAATACAGATACTAGATGTTTCAAAAGGGTTTATATAAATTAGAGGAAATTGTGAGCAAAACTGACCAGGTGGAAAACACAGTAACTAAATGACTGTGAATAGACTGTTAGAGCTCTTTAAGAAGTTTTTAAGAAACACTGAAGGAAACAAGTTAGCCAGAAGTTCAACCTGACAGCTGTTAAAAATAAGAAAACAATATTCAGAAAATAAGGAAAGGGAAGAGTTCACATTGTCCATTAGGGAGATGCTATGAAGCATCATGCTTGCCAATGTGCTTTTGTTGACACCAGATCTTGATGGAGTCTTTGGAGTTCCATAACTAATGGATTAATCTTTGCTGACAAAGCTGATGGTGAGAGGCAAGTGAAGATGATTGCATGCATCCTGATCAGAAAAGAATGAGAATGTCATCCCAATCATCCCAATAAAACACCTGCAAAGAGATGAAGTGACTTGAGGTACTGCAGGTGGGTCTGTCTTGCTGGGCTTGGCTGGGGCAGGAATGATGCCTAACCCTTCTCCACCTCTTTAATGCAAGTTTGAAATAAACGTAATCCCGTCACCACTGATTAAAAAAGCACAAGTCACCCAAGATAGGAGGACACATGGTAGAAGCTGGGGTTTGCAGACAGAGCTGTTGCAATCTCCAGCTTGTCTCTGTCCTAGAAAGGTCACCAGCTCTTAACTCCCCCTTCTCCTTACTGCAGTCTCTGCTTGCCCATCACTCATCTGCTCGTGCTTCACTCCAGCTATTTAAGGGAACTAATAAGAGGTAGTACCTCTGCCTGCAAATCTTCCCCCAAACCCTGCTTGCAATTCCTATCATCATGTTTAAAAGAAGTGAATGGGTTAGAGACACGCAGGAGGAATCAAGGGCTGCAATAAAACCTAATTTTCAGAAGGGATGACTTTGGGAACATCTTTGTTAGTCACAAGACTCTCATGAAGGTGATGAGGGAAAGTGTACAAGTCAATGATGGGAGTGCCAGATAGGCAAGAGAAACCACTTCCTTAACCCAGAGCAGAACTGTTTCTGGATCATCACCAGCTTCACATCCTTCCTAGGGGTTTCTAAAACTGCAGGGAGGACTGGGAATGGAGCTGGCTGAGCCATGGAGCTCTGCAAGACCAACTGCATTTCTGAATGTCAGCTGAAGAGTTATTTCATTTTTTTCACAGATTGTCAACATGTATTTGGTTTTCTCTCCCAATCAATATCTTACGGTATGATGGTATGGTGTGGTGGGATTTTTGACTGAAGCAGCTACTGAGGAAAAGGAAGAGAGATTGGTATGACTAAGTTCACCTTGACCTTTTAAAGGTGTCACAGTGAACGCTCAGCCCCTACCCACTCAGCTGATACCGTGGTTAATAAAGTCCACTTTGAGGAACAGAACAGCACAGTCCACAGGGGCTCACTGGAAAGAGATAATGCTCAGAGCAAAGATCGCCACCAAGCAATGGAAAATCTCCTATCACGTCAAAAAGGAGGCAGCAGCTGACCTTTAGAAACCTAACAACTCCAGTGTGAAATGCAGAGACTGCCAGCTGAGGGAACACCAACTTTGGCTTGCTCAGAGGTCTGTGCTGCTGCCCATCGGTGGCTGTGCTGAACACCACAATGCTGCCATTAAAAACTGCCATTAAACACATAACTCTTCCCTAGTCACTGCACCTGCTTACAGATGCCACTAGCCTGCTCCAAGGCACTGGGCATGCCACAGTCTCTAAGCACCAAGAAAAGGTGCCAGCACTGACAGAAGGGCAGGTCCTAATCCTGCCTGGCTTTGCCGTGCCCAGTGCAGCCAGAGCTCCGCGTTGGGTCCTCTTGGAAAAAAGCCTTCTCTTGCCCCAAAGACTGTGACAGACAAGGAAAATGACTCTGTCCACAGCAGTGAGGAACCAGCAGCTGCTGGAGTTGTGCCCCAGGGAACACATCTGCTGTTCACTCCACTGCTGCCATAAAGCAGCTCGCTCAGAAAAATCCCAGCACAGCACTCTGGGATGAGGCACAGCAGGATTTACCTCAGTGCCGACACTCCTCTTCTGGGATGTCCCCACAAAATCCTCATTCCACATAAATGTCAATATTTTTATTTGTGATTTCACACATGTTCACAATTTCCTTCTCTATTTTACACTGCAAAAGGTTAGCTAACGTAAACTCCTTCCTACTGGCTCAGTGCCTCTGCTGGCAGAAATCCTTGATGCACACATCAGCCAAAGAGTGGCTATCAGCAAGGAGCAAGAAAAAGCCACATGGAAGTGAAATCAAAGGTAAGAGATAGTTCAGGTAGTTCAGAGACGCTGGAGTCCCCCAACTTTTTAGGCAAAATTGCTTGTGTTTGGCAAACAAATCTGCCTTAGGTAGAAAATACTTTCTATCTGGAGTGGACAGAAACATTAAATGGCAATAGCTGGGGCACATGCTGAGCAGCAGGACCTGGATTAAAATCTTGATTTTGTAACACTCTGCTTTTTCCCCCCTCCTATATAACTGCAGGGCTTCCTTTGCTATTTCCCACTGGTTTACTACATCAAACCATGTGACCAGTTATTCTCAAGGCAAAGACAGCCTTGGCAGAAAATAAGCAACCACACCCAAGAAAAAAGCCCAACACCAGGCACAAGTTGTACTACTTGATGGCAGCAATGAGAGCAACAGCACTTTTCTCCTAGTATTTTATTCCAATTGGAGGCCAAAACTTTATATTATAGGCAAAGACTATCAGTAAGAGCCAAGAGGCCAGATCTCACCTGTGAGAATGTGCCCATTCTGCATGGCTTGCCAGAGGGCCCAGAGGATCCCTAAAGTGAAGGGCACATTGCAGAAGGGCAGGTCCCAGGAGTACAAGGTTTTGACAACAAACCATCAATAATCACTCAACCAGCTCCGCTTCTACTGAGCAGCAGTTTCGTACAGACCGTGCTTCGTGAATAGTATGAAAAAGATAGTCAAAACTATTACTGAATGCACAGTGAATACCCACAGCTACTCCTCTGCCCAAGAGGCTTCCTTGCCCCACAAGACAATATTAGGTTGTGTTCTTGGAAACCCACACTGGTTGCTGCTCATTTCCTTTTTCCTTCTCAATGTTTACAAACAGTTCTATTGGTTGTTTCACTGTTTTTCTGAGAAGTTAAACTCTCCTATATAATTCTCCAATTCCTCCTTTTGGGGCGGTGAGAGCATTTTCTCGGGAAATGGGAACTAAATCGAGGAGGGTGCCAGCAAGGGCTGCCAGGCCTTGGGCAAGGGTCCCTGCCCTGTGACTCCACACATGGGGTGCTCCATGTGGGCCAGGGGCTGTGGTTTGCAGTGAGGATGCTCTTTGCCCCATCCCACTGGTTGGAGCACAGCAGCCTCATGGCTGGGGCTCCAAGCTGCATCTGAGACCTCCTACAGCAATGACACTGTAGGATTTAGCCTTGACTGTGACCAACACGCTTTAGCCAAGGTTTTAAAACCCTCAGCTCCCTGGTCTGGGAAAGCCCAGAAATGGCAGCCTAATAAGAGGTCTTAGTTTGTTGTAAAAAAACCCCCAAACCCAGCAAGCCATACTGCCAACTAACTCCAGTTTCCTTCAGTCCTTGCTGGAATAACGTTGCTGCATGTGCCACCGAGAGGCATTTATTTGGAAAATTACTGAGATGACCAAATAACCAGGGCCTGCAGCAGAGTGCCAACAGGCTCACAGAGCCCCAAAGCCTCCTGCCTGCTTGCCCCATCACTAGAATGGCACGATGACTGGAAAGGGTTGAGAAAAACCCCAAGAGACTCCAGCTTTAGGGTCCCTGTGGAAGAGGGACGAAAATAATTTTGATCAACGCAGCAAATTCTGGCAATTGTTGGGTGTGTGCAGGAAGCCTGCAATGCACCAGGGTGGTGAAGGCCAGGAAGGTTTCCTCTAGGAGGGACAGCAGAGGCTCTGACAGCACATGTCTACATGCATGTACTTGGGTTTTCATACGCAAGGCAGGAGGACAAACTGAAGGCGATTAAAACCGCAAAAGACAGTCTGCGCATAGGGGTGTATGATGCCTCTGAATGAGCTGTCCTCTTTCCTGTTTCGGACACAATGCCAGATGCATTACTTGACGTGTAGCTTTCGATCCCCAGTGCTACCAGTCTCGTTAACCCAGGCTGAGCGACACTTGCACTGGGGGAGTACAGAAATGAGGAGGCAATTTCAGAAATACACAACCTCCACCCACATTTTTTTTTTAGGGTATTGGAAACAAAACGAGTGCAAGATCCAGAGTCTGGGAGGGAGGACACGGAAATGGGCGAGAGCTCTTGTCGGGTTCACAGGCATGTACCCAAAATGTGAGAATTATGGGATCACACAAGTTTGGAACATCTTAGCTCAGCATCCTGGCATTTTTGCAGAAACTAAGTAGCAAAGAGCAAAACCAAGCCTCCTTTCCTGGAGGGAGCAGGGGGGAGAGCAGAGGGTGTAACAGCCCAGGAGACTGCGCTCAACAGGGCTGCTCTGATACACAGCGATGGCTGCTCTGATACACAGCGATGCCTGCTCTTCCAGGAAGGCAGCCGTGGCATCCTGACTGCGTGCACTCCTTCTGTGATTACCCACTGAAACGCTGACAAGTTCGCTGTTAGGCTGTGCAAGGCCTGCAGCTAGCTGCCTCTGTTGTCACTCGTTCACGGCGCTCGCTACAGGTAGAAGCACAGGTACCGGGCAGCCCCGGCCCCACAGCCCTCCTCCGTGCCTGCCTGCTTCAGCTGCAGCTTCAGCCATGGGGACTGAAAGCTATGGGGGTCTGGGAACACTGCCCCTGAGACATCCCCACAGCAGGGACCTCTAGGCACAAGGAGGCACTTGCTCAGGTGTTGCACAGCCCGCTCAAGCCTGTTTCACCTTTCCTGTAGGACCAGGACAGCTGGGTCCCAACTTCTCAGCCACTACCAGCACTGCAGCTAGCTGAGACCCCTGCCCATGGGGGGAAGGACACAGAGCTGGATTTGTTCCCCACCCAGGAAGCTGTTCTGAAGCCACATGTGAGATTTCCTCATCTCCAGAGTCTCCCTGGGCTCCCTCACTCCACCAAGCCCCTTACAGATGGATACCAGGGCTGCAAGTAGGGTGAATGTGTTTCTGGGGACCTTTTAAGGAAGCACCTAGACATGTCAGGACATTGCAGATCCACGGGTGCAAACATTCTCCTTCTCCACATCCCCCCAGCCTCAGCAGGCCTCCACAGCACCCCACGGTACCACTTCACTCCTCTGCAGGGCTTGGCTAAGCCCGAGGCCAGTCGCAGCTGATGCTGAGCTTGGTGTGGGGCAGCCCAGGCTCCCAGGCGCTGTGTGACCGCTAGGTGTCAAAGTCCTGCCTCCAAACTCACACTCTAAATCAGAGGGAACCACGCAGAGGCAGCACAAACTCTCCTTACCACGGCATCAGTCATATTTCTGGACAAGGAAGGAAGGTTAGGGTTGTTCCCAGGGACTCTCATCGGGCTGGGGCTCAGCCAGGCCTCCAGGTGCACCCTGGTGAGCGGCTGCCAGTGAAAGCAGGATAAGAATTTCCACGTACTCAAGAACAAATGGAAATTGTGAAAGCTGAACCTTCTTCAGTAAGTTTCCATAACTTTTGGGTTGCTCTTGAGGCAAACACCAGTGTGTATTCCTGATTCAATCCACCAGCTACTGGCAACTCAAGGTTATTTTTCAAGAACAAAGGTGGCAAGGGGTGGGTGTCCTCACAGCAGGTTGATTACCCAGCTGCTGTACTTTCCCCCTTCATTTAGTTTATATTTATAGGAAATATTCTTCCCTAGATGCAAAAACACATGAAAGAACATTACCCTTGCTTCCTCTGCAGGCAGAGTACATGTCTGTCAGGACATGTGCCTTGTGACAGGTTAAGAGAGCATATTTTGGGGAAGGGAAACTTCTGACAACTCATCCCTGAAAGACAGACAGACGATAATGCTCCCAGCGGACTTGATCCTCACCGGGAGGAGGCAGTGCCTGACTTCATGATATGCTAATTTACAACAGAAAAAGTTCTGGCTAGAAGAGCAGTGGAAAGAGGGGTGTTGGACTGCCCCCCAAAAGGATGCAAAAGCCTGTCACTCAAAATAAGCACAGGAGACGGTTCCTGCTGCAGACAACTGACATTTAGCAGCTCCGTGCGTCACCAGCAAATGTCACAAGAAGACCAAGGGAAGGGGAGGTGCTGGTGTCCTAAGGGACAGGCAATTTTCTTCCAGGAGGAAAGCTGGGATGGACCAAGGGTGGCCCTCTGACTGCATTCCCTGGGCTGTGGGATTCAGTGTGTGCAAAAAGGGATGTTCCCTGAGTGCAGTTCTCTATTTTCTCCATCTTAGGCTTCATGCAGCATCCCATGGCTTTAAAGCCAGAAGACAAAGGTGAAGAGAAATGGAAAGTGCGTATTTTTCTCTCCAATTCTTTATGCTGTCCACCTGTCCTACATCCCTTCCTATTCATTGCTTCTTTAAAGAAAAGAGGTTTCAGAAGCATTATATGCTGCTATTAAGGGAGGGAGCCAGCCCTGTAAATGCCCCACTTGAGGCTGAACAGAAAGTTGAGAGCTTTTACTGACAAAGAATGAGTGAAGGCAAGTACTGTCCACCCAACTCTTAGCTATTGTTGGAAACATCACATATCAAGACATCCACAGCTCAAGCTATGAAAGACATAAACACATCTATTTCTAAAGGCCCTTAGTCAAAACTGAACTGGGATGCAACAAATCAGCCCCCACATTCACACACCAAAAAAAAAAAAAAAAAAAGAAAAAAAGAAAAGAAAGAAAGAAAGGAAGGAAGGGGAAATTCAGATTAGTCACAAAGAAGTTCCCCGCCTGCTTCTGTGTGCATAAAGCAGTCTCCCGAAGGCACTGTCTTCACTTCATCTCTGCTCCTGGGTCAAGAGCACCTAGCACATCCGCTCCCTGCTCCTCCAGGCTCCTGCTGTGCTCCTGGCCCCTTCCCCAGCAGTTGCTGGCAGTGCAGCTGAGATGGAAGGACAGATAGATGCAGAGCCGAGAAACCAAGACCAGATGGATCCTGAAAGGGAATCTGCAGAGGATGAGTGGAAGAGCTGGCAAAGAGGACAGGTTAGGAACACACTGCACCTCGTGTCTGCGGCTGCTCAGTGGATATTACTGCTTGCCTGCTTGATTTACCTTGGTATAGATTCTCTGCAACCCTCAACGGTAAGAGCTCATGTTCAACCCATTGTCTGCTGGCCTGTAAAGCTTTGTATGGGCTTTATTATTTTTTTTTTAAAAGAGAAAAAAAGCATTTAGGTTTATCCCGATTCAAACCCCAAGTTTTTAGTCTTTTCCTTAATGATTGTCATTCTTTTTTTTTTTAACATTGCCTGTCCTCAAAACAACATCCAGTGTTGTCCAGTGCAGGGTTTAGGGACAGGTTGTCTGGAAGGGAGATTATTCCAAGAATGCTCTTTGCACCAGCCAGGGGAGGTCTGCCTCCCTCCTGCTCCCTTCCGCTCCTTCCCCTACTTGCAGTGACTCATGGTTGTTTCCATTTAATTAAATGGGATCATCTGGGTAAATATTTGCTTTCAACAAGTGACCCAGGTTGCTCATAAACACTTCCTGAACTTTTAAAATTTACTGTATGTGCAGATATGTGACAGAGCAAGCTAGCTTGTCACATCTCTAGCAAGACACCTGAAACATTTCAGCGCTCTCAGCCTGCACATATACTGGGCTTTAGGAGTAGGCATCTATATCTGCAGAGGACAGCCTCTGTGTGCGTGTACATGAAAGAGAGAAAGACTGATTTGGCCAGAGAGAGTTTCGTGTACATATAACACCACTGCAAACAATATAAATAACAGAGATGGTTGAAACTTAGAATACCTTAGCAAAAATCGCAGCAAATACATTTGCCACTTTCACGTCTTTGCAGGCTGGTGGATTGTCAACAACCTTTCACTGCTATTTCAGTGCTGCTTATGCACTAGCTACTTCTCCTCCCACATCTTCTCCAGGAGCTATGTACCACTTTAAAGCTTGTTGTGCTTCGTCTTACTAGAGTTCATTCTTTCCTCTCACTTAGACTTGGCAGAGAAGCCAGCCAGGCACGTAACCATGCAAGAGAGGGATGGCCTTGTGCTTTGGGTCCTCTGCTGTTTAATGAAAACCCTCATGCTCCACACAACTTTCACTGACCTGAGTCTCACAGAGGTTATTAAACTGTAGAATTATGACCCTGATAACACTGAAAGAAAAAACTTTTCATTCAGTTCAGTCCTCCTTCCACTACTTTGGGAGAGAGAAGTTGCACTGTAAGCCAACGGAGAAGGGCAAGCTATGACACTGCTCAAGGTGCAGAAACCTCTCCTGGGTCACACTGTGGTTGTGACTCCTCATCTCTCGGTATCTCTCTCTTCTGTAAAAATGTTAACTCAAATCCTCCTCCTCCTCCTCTAGAGGAAGATGGCAGGGCTGGCATTGCTGCCTGTGAGCCTTACAAACCCAAGAGAGCAGCAGCTGAGGAGGAGACACAGTATGCGCCTGGAGTTTCCCTCCTCAACAGAAACAACTGAAACAGGGTGCTCGAGGAGCAGTGACTGCAGCAGAAGACAAGTCCAGGCCCTGGGAGTCACCAGAGGACCTTTTCAGCTTTAAACACTTGCTAACCGCAGGCGTAGAACTGGTTTCTATTATTTTAAGCAGATAACCATGGTGTCCTGTTTTGACTGCACCAGGCTGTGCAGGAGTGGTCTCGCAGGCTGTACAGAGTGGGCTTTCATCGCACTGGAATTACAGGGCTCGGTAGGATAACCAAGAGCTGACCATATAAATATCTATCAAAGAGGTACCAATCTGTACCTCTCTGTAGTACCAATCTGACTTGACTCTTGAGGCAGTTCAGGAAGACAGACTTTATCAAAGTAAGGGCACAGCAGCATCAGAGCGGCATGCTGGGAGTGCTGGTCCATGAGAGCAACCAAGAAGCTGTCCCTGTTCTTGGGAAGAGTCTACTTCCGCTCTCCAGGGCTGGAGAGTGCCACACTAACTTTAGAAGCAAGACAGCAGCTGTGTTTTTTTATAGCAAGTATTTGATTACTTTCCATTGTCCTCCTGTCCTCCCACCCTGGACTGTTCTGTGAAACACAGCACAAATACTGTCATGGCACACACTCAGGAAAGTCAGCATCTGCAGCCCAGACCGTACTTAACAAAAAAAGACTGTGATCTGGGTTCTGTCATGATGCCGCCTGGAGAGCAAGCCTCGGCTGTGATTTTCAAACGAACAAGTTAAAAAAAAGGGTAGTGATAGTCTGCTTTCGCATCTGCAAAGCTTGTGAGTTCCCATCTCTGCTGGAATTACCTCCTCTTGCCACACCAGCTGGGATCAGGGCATGGGCAAGCCACTCACAGGTGCAGTCAGGGGGTGTGAAAGCCCCCAGCGGCAAATGCATGGGAGGTAAAAGCCTTGAGCAACTTTTGGGAATTCAGGCTTCTAATGATCTGTTGCAGGATGGTTTTGCCTGAACAGGGCAGGAAAAGGTGCAGGAAGAGTAACTGTGCAAAGGTTTAATGTAGATAAGGAAGGTATGGCCATAATCCTAATATCTCCTGATGTAGAGAAGGTATAACCCACTTCCATTGCACAGCCGTCTGCAATCTGTATGACACAGGGAGTCAGGCACGTGATCGCAATAGTCCTCTCAATCAGCACGTATTGCTACAGTCCCCTGAGATTTGTGCTTTGTGCAGTGCAAACCTATTCATGAAACTTCTGTCATGTGGCACAGCTCTAGACACAATGTCCCAGATAAAAGGAAATCTCATGTTTGGGGGTCCAGAACAGGCAAAAATTATGTGGAAACTCCATGTGTAAACGATACAGGGAAATTGAAGCAGTCAGTAAGGAGCACCTCTGTCCTCTCAGCCCTCCTGGCGTCCTTTCCCACACACCATAAGAAGGCAGAACAGAGAAAGAGGGGGCTATGTTACAACTTGCGGACATCCATCCAGTCCTACAGATACGTTCTCTCCTCAGCAGAATTTACTAAGCAAAGTGCTTTGAGATCATGCAATACGTAGCAGAGATATGTGAAACAGGTAATGTGCATTAGTGACAACGGGGTTGGTATTCTTACATTTGCTACAAGATTGTCATGCAAACTGACTGCATTTAATAGACCCTGGTCCACCAGTGGTCAGATCGGGCAGATTGTGGTAGATGTTGTTTGACCTCAGAAACCCAGCGGTCCTGTGCTTGGCTATCGCCTTCTTGGGAAACTACCTGGAAATCCCAGCTGCCTGGGCCAAAGAGTGAAATGCTCATGCACTTAGGTGTCTAGAAAAAGACTAAGCGTAATACTCAAGCTGCCGAGGCAACAGATAGAACCAGTAATGTGGGGGGAGACAGTTCCACCAGAGCCAGTGTGCAATAAAAGCTTGTATTTGGTAGTCAAATCCAGCCTTGCCAGTGGCAAGCGGCAGAGCATCAGCTGTGACAGCACTAGAGGGTGCCAGAGCAGACCTTTCCCACTGCCAGCACCCACCTCACCCTCCGGGAGCACAGACCGCACCGGCTCGACCGCCTTCCCCTGCCACTTGCCTTTACCAGGGTGCACTGAACCTGCAGATTTGCATGTCTGTGCTCACTCTCTACTCTTTTCCAACACGCTCCCTGTTCTCAGAGCGAAGGGGCTGCTCTGTTCCTGTTACACATGCAGCCAAATACACGGGAGTCATCCCAACACACATATCAGCAGCCCACCTTCTCCTTTAGGAAACCTACAGCATAGGTAATGAGAAAAACATGGAGCAGCGAGCCTAACCTTTCACTCTTTAATCAGGCAAAATGCTGAAGACTTGTGGTTGTGAAGAGACTGCAGATTTGGGCCTCCTGTGGTTAAGATGAGAGATGGGTTTGAGATGCAAAGTTCAGATTTAAAAATCTAATACAGAAGTTTGGTGTTCTGTGTATCTGATCAGTAAGATACACACTTCTGTATTTTCATTCACTTTTTCTTTTATACTCAATCAATTTTAAATGTGTCTCAATGTAGTTCTAAGGGAGCCACTGAGAAACACACATCCAGTAACAACCTGACCCGAAAGTCCAGGGTACCATAAAGCTGGATCCACCTCTTAGTGCCCTGCAGGAGGAGAGGACACCTCTGGGTCCCAGCTACTGCAAACAGGAACCCCTGGCTGTAAGTCAGGCTCGAGGGGGTCACGCAGAAAAGACTCTGCACCCCAAAGTCCCTCCTTACTGTTTGGTCTGACTCAATTACGTTCACCAGGATGTTTTTCTACACAGGACCAACACCACCTGGTGTGCTCTGGAGGGCTCAGCGCCGGCCTGGAAGTCGGGCTGGTTAGGAAACCCTCTAAAATCGTATTTTATAATACCGATATAAAAGTAAAGTGCATAGCTGGCTAGCAGCAACCGTGCCAGCGGAGGCTGCCTGCGGCACTTGTGGGGGCGCGGTCCCGGTCCCGGTCCCGGTGGGGAAACGAAAGCGGTAGCGGCAGCAGCGAGGGGCCCGCCCAGCGCGTTAATGCGGATTTCTCTTCTTTTTTTCAGCCTCGGAACGACGAAGTGCCGTGGACCCACATCCGGTACACAGGTGGGTGGGCATCGGGGCAGGAGGCACCCCGGGAGGGACCCCGACCCCTCGACGAGCGGCGGTACCCCCGGCGTGCTGCCCCCGCACAGCAGCCGGTGCTGCCCAGCGCTCTCCCGGCACCTCGGGAGGGCTCCCGGCTCCGCCGCACCACTGTCCCGCTTACCGGACGGCTCCCGGCCCCCCGGAGCGTTTCCGGCGGGGGGCTCCCGGGACACCGGTACCCCTAGAAGGCTCCCTCGATACCCCGCGGCGGCTCCCGGCCTCCCTAGGTTGCACCCCCGAGTATTCCGGTGCCCCCGGAGGGCTCCCCCCGGTAGCCGGGAGGGGTCCCGACTGCCCGCTCTGCCCCGTACCGGTCCGCGGTCCCCGGGGACCAGCGTGGCACCTGGTGGCCCCTAAAATGCCGGAGGCTGTTAAGGGCTTCGTGTCACAGCAATGGTTGGTCCTTCTGATGGAGGAAGGTGCAAGGAGAGCTGTCGGGGGCGGGAGAGGGGCCAAATCTGATCCAGTGCTGCAAGATGCCAAAACCAAACTAAAGGGTTTTCCCAGAGCGGAAGGAAAAAACACCTGAAAGTCTGCGTGGATTTCTGCAATCCTTACCTACCTACTAAAACAAGTGTTCACTCTGCAAAAGAACAAGAAAAGTATTTTTGAGAATTTACTGAGTACACAGAGTGTGCTCTTGGGGTATTTCTTAAGCAAGTCAATGATTTCCTGATATATGAAAAATGTAAATGATTTCCTGGGGAAAAGCAGGTGAGCGAGCGTACACACAGTAGCAGAAATAGCAGTGCTCTGCACGCCAACTACATTGAATGTTTTGCCCGATGACATACCTCAACGATAGAAACAAATACTAAAATTTTTAAGTTGTACTAAAAATATTATTGACAGTTTTACTTTCAGTTAATATTGTAAAGTTGCAATGAGTCTAACCTAGTAGAAACCCATGTTTTTACAGAAAAAGCTTGAGAAATTTGGCCTTACCCCAGAGGGGCTGTGTTGTCTGCCAGGAGACCTTCTGGTGATGTCCCAGGGATTTCAGCTGGTGAGCTGGAAACCCAGGAGCACAGCAGGAAAACATTTCCAGCACGGCTGTGGGAACTGTTACTGCTTGTTTCAAGAGAAAACCTTTCATGCTAAATTCTTGTTTAATTTCTCCTTACTCTGCTTCATATTAGTTTCTTCCGTTTCTGTCTCTATGCTGCTCTTTTATCCTGTGTTCTGTTAAAAAAAAATGCAAAACCAAACCCAGAGACAAGGACTTGTATTATCAGCATCTCCACAGACCTGCCACGCCTGCCAGGAAACCTTCTGGTGATGTCCCAGGGATTTCAGCTGGTGAGCTGGAAACCCAGGAGCACAGCAGGAAAACATTTCCAGCACGGCTGTGGGAACTGTTACTGCTTGTTTCAAGAGAAAACCTTTCATGCTGAATTCTTGTTTAATTTCTCCTTACTCTGCTTCATATTAGTTTCTTCCGTTTCTGTCTCTATGCTGCTCTTTTATCCTGTCTTCTGTTAAAAAAATTATGCAAGACCAAACCCAAAGACAAGGACTTGTATTATCAGCATCTCCACAGACAGCACTTTTCCTTCCAGCTTTGAACACTTATTTACTGTCTTTATTTTCTGTTCTTTTTAGGAACATATGCTTCCTAAACTCACAGAAGTGCTTTACTTACATGTCTGTATTTTAAGTAAGACATACAGTAAATAGAAAAGTGCATAAATAGAAACTTGGAATAAGTCATATAAAGTAGAGTTGTAGTCCAAAAGGCACAGATTGCTTAGGAGTAGGAACCTAGATGTTTCCACTGTAGATGATGCCTGTCTAGAGTAGATGATACTCTAGCTCTGGTCTGCCCTACTCTCTAGTTCACTCTCTTCCTTTTCTACATTTTCCCACCTTTCCTGCAGTCAGTCTATATAAAACAACCCATTTCCAAGAAGACATTTGTCATCATGGGATCATCTTTGCTTTCTTCCATTCCAGGTGAAAGCATCAAAGGAGTAGCCATGAATCTCACTGCTGAACTAGGCTCTATTCAGATCAGAAATGGTTCCATCATGATCACCTGTGATGGCCTCTACCTAGTGTCCTTGAAGGGCTTTATCTTCTTCCGTGACCTGGAGAACTCACTGAAGCTGACACTGGGGAAGACAGACAGCAAGACCAGCACTGACCTCTGGGAGCAAACCGTCCAGGGCAGTGGCAACTCAGTAAATCTAACCACAGTGCTCTACTTGTTTGGTCAAGATAACATCACCCTGTGGACCAGGTCCAATGCCAACATCTCGGATTTGTCGTTTAGCCTTGTGTTACTAAGTCCCTTCA
This sequence comes from Limosa lapponica baueri, assembly GCA_002844005.1. Lineage (NCBI taxonomy): Eukaryota > Metazoa > Chordata > Aves > Charadriiformes > Scolopacidae > Limosa > Limosa lapponica. The sequence continues at coordinate 537,399 of KZ505742.1, forward strand.
ATTGCTCACTGTAGAACTTGATGTATGGAATGTAACATGTAACGTATAGCCTTTCCTACCAATCCATTTGCCTGTGGGAGGCTTGTTCTCACAGGCTGTACTTGTACAGGCAGACTGCTCTAGCCTCCTTCCTTAGGGCTGTGGAGAGCCCCAGTAGGAGTGCAGGTAAATCACAGTGCAAACAGGCTTTATATAGTGCATGCCTTGTTCATCTCTGTGGAGCTCTGTGCAGCTGTTTTGCTACCTGGGATGGATCTTTCTAACACTGGAGGAAGGGATGCATGGAGCCTTTGAAGAGAACAGAAATGAAAGCCAAAGAAAGTCACCTAAGCTTAGCTCATATTCAGAGAAATCCTGGGTTTCTCTGTTTACCTGACAGTATCTGTATATAGTACGCATGTGCTGTATATTTGCTAAAATAAAATTCTGGTAAATCAGGAAGATACCTCAAGGGTCTTGAAGCCATTTGGAGAAGGAGGAGAACAGATCTGCTCAACAGCCCTTTACCTGGCAAGGCAGGAAACACGGAAGAGGCGGCAAGGGACTTCCTTTGCAGTGATCCAGATAAATGCTGACAGGTAAAGGCCATGAAAGGAAGGTGGTATTTTGAAATGAGCTAACAGGACTGCACTGGACATCAGAAACACAGGTCCTGCAGAGACTATGATGTTTTTAGGAGCAACTTTTAAGAGCAGAGGCCCACTAGCTGTTCCAGCTATCTACAGACTATTGAAGCCTGAGCCAAGAGAATATCTGGTGGGACACTTATATCTTGACACCACGTCTTGGAGTGGTTAAGTTGAAGGAGAATCTCCTCCAAGCACACACACACAGACTGGCTTAACCCAAAAACGATAAAAATTTGGAAAAACATAAAGGCTGTGGATTTGGTGGGTTCTCTCTAATGGACCAAGTAAAACCTGCAGGTCTGCGCATCCTTTCCTCTGGGAGGACTCAGGTGGTTCCTGTGAGCCTCACAGGAGACCTTGTTGTACAGGTATGCACCAGAGAGATTCACAGGCACAACCTCCATAATGCACCTGTGCACCTGTGTGCTCCCTGCCTGGCTTCTGCTAGAGTCAGACTACTCTCAGTGACCCTGTGCTGCCCATCCCTCTTCTTGTTACAGCTTGTGGCTGCTGAAGACAAGTCCTGCCCTGCCCGCGCTGCAGGCAGCACGTGACCCGAGCACAGCCAGCGATGGTTGTATTTTTGGTTGGAGTGAGGCAGATTTCAAGGGCAAGTCGACTATCTGGCTCGAATGAACTCCAGCAACATTTCAGTATCTCGCTGCTGGCTGTACGCATTCCAAAGTCTTTTGTTAAAAGTATTTATGTATTTATACTATAGGCATAAGAATGTTACTTCAGGTTTCTTAGAAACACTGGGAAGGGTTCAGACTTCGTGTTGTCAGCGCTAAGTTCCTCTTTGCAGATGCTCCCAATGCACTGCAGCTTTCCTGCCACGTGGGCACAGTGCTGCTGCTCGCCGTGGCTCCCTGGCCGACCTCCTCCTGGCTGAGCATTCCTGAGGCTCAAGTGCCAAAGGCAGCTAAGAAAATCTTTCAGGCCTTGGTGAGCTTTTCCATATGCTTTATGCTGTTGTTGGTAGATTTTATGAACTTCCCTACCCAGGGTCAGGCCACAGTCCCAGGGGAAACCTCCGTGGCTGAAGCAATTATTCATGCAGTGCCGAGAAGCAGCTTTTTCTCATCTCCGGGACTGAGAAGCTGTGGGCTGACTTGTGGGCTGACCTGCAGGATGCTCCTCCCCAGCTGCAAGGGACGTTTTTGGCTCTTATCTCTGGCTGCTCTGTCTGCCAGACCAAAAGCATCTGCACTCTGCCCTCAAGCTGGGGATGGTCACACTCCCTGGATGAAGTGAGAATGTGTTTCACTTCCTAAAAGCTAATAAAATTTTCCCTTGTAACTTGCAGTGTGCATTGGGGTGGGGGTTGATGAATTCTACATTCACTGCGTTTGAGCAGACATTTTCACCAGTATGAAAACTACATAAAATTTTCACATACTTTATTTTTTTACAGCTTGGCTTCAGTTTCAGCTCTCTCTGATGGTATGCAGGGCTGGTGCTTCCCAATGTGGGCTAACATAGGCAGGGCAGGCCTTGTCAGTGGTGTGGACAGAGGTGCACAGGACAGCAAGAAAGATTAAGCCTGAACACAGATGGATTTGTACCTCAGAAGGGTGCATGCACCCTTTCTAGTTTAGAATAGGAAAGGGCATTTCACACACTGATTCCTCTGCACTTTCAGGCTGAACTAGACTGACCTACATATAGATACGTACATGCACTTCTCTTGAAATAAAGGTTGAAACAATTCAGTTCCTGAGTTAAATTGCTTGAGGGACTGACCATCCTCACCAGTAAGTTTCTATACCATCTGCTTCCGTTTGTATCTGGTGACCCCTTCCTCCAGAAGGTTAAAAGGTCTCTTTGATATGAGAAACATTATTTTTTGTAATTGGGGCTGCTAAGGCCTTGTAGGAGCTTGTAGATGGTGCTAAAGTCACATCTTAGAGCTCTGTTCAATGAGGTCATTGCACTGAGGTTTTAGGTCACCCCTCGAAGCTCATTACAGCTGGAGATATCAAGTGCAAGGCTAAACTAGGCAGTGTCTGAAGACAGTCCCTAACTCTGGAGGGACAGTGCGTTCCACCAGTTACTGCCACTGAAACGGGACCTCATTGTCTGTTCCTCACAGGGCTTTTCATGAGACACATTTCACAGAACACAGTCCTCAACTGGGGATTACTGACTCCTCCACAATTTTAAAGCAATCTCACTGCTGCTGTGTCTTGTGTTTGACACACGCTAATGCGTAAACTACAGAGGTGGCCACAGAGGTGTATTCCTTCCCTTGTCTCCTCTTTCCTACCTCCCCACTCATGTAAAGTGAGGAACAGGGTGACAAAGCTGATGTAAGAGCCACGGTCACCCCTGAAGAAGGAGGTGGCCTCACCACCCATTAGGGCTGGAGCCTTTTGCTTTCCAGCTGAGAAGAAACTACTGAAGGCAGTGCAGAGCAGAATGGGATGGGGGCTCCTTCTCTTTGCACGGGTACAAGAACAGACAACAGGAAACATTTCATTTAAACCTTATTCATGTCCCATTAAAAGTCATCTCATTTTCTACCACAAATGGTTACAAGTAATGGTGGATAATGAGCCTGTGGTTTTTAGACACCACTTACATTTCATCAGCCAGCATGAGTCACAGCTATTGCCTGTCTGTCTCACAAACCAGAGAGAACAAGAAAGCTGGAGTGTGCTTGGCAAAGTGCAAGCGATCCCGCTGCTGTAAAGCTTGTGCTGTCCAGCTCAGGCAGCAGAAAGAACAGGAATTTAGTTCCCATATTCAAGTATCAAAATGGAAAAGCATGATACAAAATCCAACAGTTTCCTGCAGTAACTAGTCAGGAAGGTTTGACTTACTAGGCTTTTCTCAGCAACATGCATAAACTTCAAGCAGTAGAGCTGTTCTCTGGGCTGACAGTTACTGTTCTCCAAGGGATCTGGACAAGCATCAGGGATGCTTACTTCCAGCTATGTGGTAGTCCACCAAGTAAATCAAATTGAGTAATGTTGGGAGAAGGGGCGTTGGTACCAGGCCAGAAAGGTACAGTGGCAAGAGAGCCGCAGAAGGATTTATCATTTGCCATTTGCAGCCTTGTATGCCCTAAAGCCAGGGAGGATCCGACAGCTTATTTGCTCAGTTCTCTAAGCTGATGAGGAAGGCTGTAAAGGGCTAGCAACCTGGGCAAGCAGAGCAGATGCTGAAGGCATGTCTCCCCATCAAGGTGCCAAGCAGTGAGCTCACTTGCTGGCAGCTGCTCAGCATCCCAGGGCATAACATACCCTGGCAGCACCCCACGTGTTGTGACTCACTGCACCAGAAAGCCAGAGCCTAAGGACTAGAAAACCCGCAGGCCAAGGCAGGAGGGGGCAGTGGGGCTGGCATAGCCAGGGGAGAGACTGGGTAGAATGCCCAGGCAAGATCAGGAGAGACATGATGCTGGTAGCAGGTCCATGGATTGTTCTTAGGACTTAGAGAATATCATGAAGGACAGACAGAAGACTAAAGGAGTGTTTCTCCTGTGAGCCCAGGCTCAGTGAGCCAGACTTCTGCAAATATCTAAACTCAACCACTGCCTCCTCAAACACCTATTTCCTCTTCTTAATGTAAATCTTTGCACAATTACCTTTTTAATATGACAGCTGGCACCAACTCTTCTGTAATATTGCTCACCTCTTCACGAGGCAAGGTTGTCCTGAGGGGATTACAAACTAGAGCTGCTCAGAAACACAAATGAGCTCCTGTTCCGGAGCTTCCACTTTCTCCTGCCTCTGTGGTTTGCTGGGGTTGGTAGCCCATGCTGCTTTTTGGTGGCCAGCCAAGGCACCAGGGTGGGGAGCTGCGCCTCTGGCCAAGGGGCTTGGGTTGTCCATCAGTGTTCAGATAGTAAATAGGACAAGGTTTGGGGCAAGACAAAACTTGTTGTGGGCACAAATGTACTTTCCTAGTAATTGCTTTCATTGTTTGCTTTAAGGCAAAATTCACACCTATTTACTGACAATCCAGAGACCTGTTTGATTAATTTATAAAGAAAAAAATGGTATTGAACACACCTCCAAGGATAAACAAATAAACCCAGCACAGGGTCTGATTCATAAAGGATACTAATTTCATCATCAAGTAGATCCCTGAGACAAGATATCAGTAGTGTTATCTCGTGGAGTTCAAAGGACTCACTTTCCTTTGTCTTGTTTTGTTAATGTGAGGTTTGTATTACTGCCATTATCTGCTTATTTGGCATACTGTCACCAGCACAGAAAGTCAGCAGGATGCATACATTCAATGCGGACAAGCAGATGAGATTTGGGTTCAGATTTTTTTGAAGGTTATGTGCAGTATTTTGAAACATTGGTTGCTCTGCTTCTCCATCACTTTCCCTAACACCCAAAGAACATTAACACACCTCCCAATAAGAAACTTCTTTTATGTTTCATATATTCCGCTCTTGTTGATGTGAAGGACTAACTCTGGTGGCTGCTCACCAGCTCTGAAAAGCCTCCAGACCAGATTACACATTGTCTCTAGCAGTATCCACCCTTTACAAGAAAAATATGCTCCAGCTTGTATGAGAAAAATCTCACTGCATCCCAATTGGCTGTAATAACTGGAGTCATCTCCCAGGTACACCTTAAGTTATGCTTAATTCTTTTTACAAGAAGTGTCCTTTCTAGAAGCAGGGGCAGGCACTACCTTCCCGTGCCAGTGGTTCACGGCCCACGCACCAAATTCTGAAGGTTGTGCTGACTGAGCTGTCACCAGAAAGCAGCCAGGACTCTCCTCCTTGCTGTTGTGGGTACAGTCACATACACCCATGACTCTTGCCTGGTTTTGTATGAATACCAGCAAAAAAAGTAACAGCAGGTGGAGAGAGATAACCCTCCACTAACCCTTCAGGATTTCCCAGGTACCTGCATGCAGTTCGGACCAGCCAAACTGTGGTCATCTGCACGGAGATAAGTCACCAGCTTCTGGTGTCAAGAAGCATGACATAAATACTCCAAGATTTTAGGTCAGTGCTGCGTAATGAAAGCTGTGTCAGAACCAGAGAAGAGGCTGAATCAGTAACTAAAGCCTGAGCTTAGCAGAAACAACCTCTTCTGCATAATTAACATCTGTCATGCTTCACATTGTAAACACAGCTGATCAAAAGAGCAGACATAGACAAAATCACCAAAAACCAGCTCTGCAGCCACAGTCAGGTGCGGAGGTAGGCAAAGCAGACTTAGAGCGACAGAAGGCAGGACAGCTGCCTGTGGCTAAACCCATTCACAAATAGCTCAAAGGAGGCACCTCACCAGCAGTAACACAGGCAAAGGGCACCTGGCAGGGAAAGGTCTGAAGGGTTTTCCAAGCAGATCATGAATACGGCTTTGCCAAGAGACAAGCGGCTTCTCTGTGCGTATCATGTGAGCTCTTGACCTGCGGATGAGCATTCCCCTCTGTGTTCCCCTGCTTGCTGCTGACTGGCACTCCTCCTGCACATAAACTCCATAGGACAGCATGTTTTGGAACCCAGGAAAGCCACAAACACAGACAATAAGACCAGCGAGCACTGTAATTAGCAGGTTGGTGCTACGACAGGGCATACAGACAAATCTGAAACCTTCAGTAGAAATGGATTTAGAGACTTGTACCTTCCTAGCCTCAAAAAAAATGCTGTTACAGATACTGGTTGCTCACAAGGTGAACATGGCAGGAAGCAGGAGACAGCTCTCCAGCTTGTGAGGTCTACAAATGAAGGTGGACAGAGAGTAGAGGGAAGAGCCTGGCGGTGCCAGGGACCACAGGCATCTCAGGGACTCTGCCCTGGAAGGCTCCAAGAATGGATGTCCTGTCAGTGCTCAGGGACCTGCAGGACGGAACTGTATCTTGGCTTATCAGCACCCCAAAGCCAAGTGCTAATTCACACAGTGTCAGGAGTGACTGTGTTACAAATTACTACACATCATACCAAGAGGCTGTAAAATCACATAGTTTTAAATAAGAATTATAAAATCAACAAGTTATATTACTCAGAGGATACAGTCATAAGTCTTGTAGTCATAAGGAAAGAACACAGTTCTCTCTTAAGTAATGAAAGATGCCCAGGTAGTAAATTGTTGAGGGTCACGTGCACATTGATTAAGGCGCTTTGCTCAGCAGTGATGCGTATCAGATGTCTCACTTCTTGTGTACCTTTTCCTTGGGCCTCAGGCTGTATAGCCTACCTCCGCAGAGTCATTTTTCTCCTTCTCCTCCTGACCATGTACGTTCAGTATCGTTCCTGCAATACTTTTACACTTGCATTTTCTCCAAACCCAGGAAATTGCAACAACTAATTAAGACAGATTAAGCAGGGCCTGTAGTTACAGATATTGTGTCTCAAATATTTAAGCACTTTTAGTACTTAATATTGTTCATTGTAGCTATTTCTGGTTTGCAATGCTTGCACACCCTGTTGTTCCATCCTCAAACAAACATGCAGATATGCCAGGTGTACCACCTGTTCATCACAGCTCCTTTAATACCGACTTCAGCAAACGGCAAGGTGTATGAATTCAGGAATGTGGTGGAAAAATTAACCTCTGGCCCAGTCTCCCAGTTTTGTTTGAAATGGACCTGAATTGCTGCAGTCGTTTCCCAAAGTTTGAAACACCAGACCGGCCACTGGGGGATTGCAGGAAACACTCCAACTCTGTTCAAATGATTGAGAGTTTCTCTTGCTTCTGCTCTGGTTGCTGCCAGACAGTGATGATGAATACAGCAAGAGGTAACATAAAAAGCCAGCATGCAGAAGTCACACTCGGGCAGGTGGTTAAAGCATGTCTCCATTAACCATACAGCTCAGACAGCAGCCAATGCAACCACAACCACTTCATAAGCTTCATACGCTGCCTCCAGCTGCGCCTGTGGTTGGATTCAGATCTCCAGCACTGATTCATCTGTTAATGGCAGAGCAGTGCTTGAGGCAGGCAGTTAGAGCCTTAAAAGCCCATATTAGCACTGCTGCTCCTGAGAGACATATCGAGAGAGCCAGAGTGGGCCGTGGGGCACTTGTATTTTGGGACAGCTTTTGTCCCCTCCCTGCCAGACCCACCCCTGGCGAGCCCCACGCAGCTGAGTTTTGTGACAGCACGTATGTCCCCACAAAACATGATTCTGCCCAAAAAAGTTACTTTCTAAGCAACCCACTGCCTTGCTGCGTATGCAGAATTGGATATGCCTCCTCTAAGTCATCAGTCATCTGGTGTTAATGTAACCTTTCACTACAGCATGTTGGATTTTTGCCTAATCGGGGCTCTCCCAACAGAGCTGATGACCACAAAGTCCAGGCTCTTCTTGGTGCCCACCTTGGCACCACTCTGCCCCAAACACCAGACCCCTGACCCCAAGAGGGCAACTTTGCTTCCCCTCTGTGAGTGATGGGGAGGTAGGTGCCTATGAAGCCCTGCAGAGGGCAATCCAGGCTGCCTTGCTCCCACAACTCCTTCTCCTCTAGGAGGCTGGAGAGGAGGCCATCAGGAAGCCATCATCTTTTCTTCCCCTCCCCAGACAGCCCCCAAGATCTCCACTGGCCACATGGGCTTCAGGGTGCCTGTCCTTTGTGTGCCAACCCCATTGGAGAGCAGTGCTTGTGTCCTATTAGTTTGGAGGCCAGTCACCTCTAACCAGCAGGCCATGGGATACCGCAGGCAAAGCCATGTTGAAGCCTCTCTGTTGCTCCTTGGTATGCCATTGTGGCCCCAAGCCAAGAGATATGAGTAAGAGGAGGTTAGGATTGGATATATGGTCCCTGTTCCTGGACCTGCTTTTGGTACTTATCCAAAAGAGGGCATAAAGCAGAATTCATGAAGGATGTCCCACCCATCACAGCCTTTCAGCTGGAGTTGGGGTCCCTCTGGCTTATTCTTCTCCCTGTCCCATCACCTTTGCATGCTGACAAGATCAACAGAAAGGTTGCAGCTGGCTGTCATACAGCAAGGAGAGAGGCCTCATTCTGGGTGCAAGTTTTCTCAGGCTGAAGGATGCCTGCTGCTTGTCTTCCACATTGGTGTAAATCACCACACAAAAGCAGGCCAGGGTCACTGGATGAATTTTGGTCTTTGTCTGATATTTCAAGCTTCCCTGGGGATGGAGGTTTAGCTGATTTCCTGCCTCCATCTGCATTGCAACAGAACTTGAGCAGAGTGCGAAGAAACAGGCGTTTTCTGAGAATAGGCACACTGAGTCACGTCAGGATGAGAAAATTAACTGCCATGGGAGCTTCAGGCTGAATAGAGAGGCTCCTAACTACAATACGTCCATTGGGCAGTCATGGGGAGAAAAGATGCATAAGATGTCCCTACATTTATGAGGACTGGATATAGCCTGATGTGCTGGCAGGTGTTGTAAACATGGTGAGTAGCAGCTTGTACGTGTGTGGGAAACATTTGGATCTTTGTAAACAAAATAAACCCTACATGAATGCAGAGGTGGGAGCTCCCAAGGGATTGCATCATAGGAAGAGTGAGGGGGCACGTTGCACCCTGCAAGGCTGCCTGTCATCACAAGACCTTTCTCGCTTCATTTTCCTGGAATTCCCTGAAGTCAGAACATTTGCAAACAAAAATACACCCCCTTTCTGACTGCACCTTCCCTGCCTGCTCCTCCTCTCCTTTGCCCTCACCTTGGATGAGCACTGTGCCGCATGAGATCATCCTGCCAGGTATCGGGTAGGCAGCTGGAATCTGTCAGCAACCTGTCCACTTCTCCGAGTTCATAAATGACATCTCCTTTAGCCAAGAGCAGCAGGAAAAGAGGTTTCTGACCTTTTGCCAGGGGAGACCGATGGGGGAGGCTTCAGAAAGAAGATAATAATTAAACAGGGATGCAACAGGTGTGAACTGGTAATGCCAGATCATCAGTTCCTGGGGCTGGGCAGAAAACCTCACTATGGCTACAAAACTGACCAAAGTCTTAACTTTGCTTCTGGCTGAGTCTCAATCAGCTTTTCTGTTTTCAAAGTAAATAGAGAAAGCAGATAAGTAAATAGAGAGGGTCAGCTTTCTCTTTCAAACCTCCACGCACCAGTGGGGTGTGAAACATCAGGTAAGCTGCCCTTCAACTGCTGGCTGTATTCCCACATGTGCTGTGCTTGGGGGAATTTCCTTGTTTTCCCAACTCTCTACTGAAATGAACTCACTCATGCCTGTACTGTGGTAGGGGCATGCAGAAGCCAAGCACGGGTTGCTGTGACTGTGTCACAGGGGAAAGGGATGACCAACTTAAAGTATGACTGATCATCCATTTGACACTCCCAACACATAATCTCTATACCCTTCTCTCCCACCAACAAGACACAGCAAGCTAAACCCTATCAAATAAAAGCCCATGGAAAAGTACAGTGTCCCTTTCCTGGGGATGAATGTCAGTGGAAAGCTGTTACTGCTGCTGTCTACCCACCCACGCTGCAGCTCGGCAATGGTAACACCAACAAAATGTCAGTCTTCAAATGGCCATGTCCTGCATAGCAGCTCACAGCACACCTGGACAACATGCAATTCAAACAGTTAATACCCTGCTGGAGACCTGACACACTGAGCTGCAGAGGAGAAGCTCCAATAACAGTGAAAACAACGACAGATCAAGAGAGACAATGGAGGAGGTGACGGGAACAGGGGCCCGGGACTCAGCAAACGGAGGGACATGAGCCCAGGGTCAGTGTGCTGGGCTCCCCAGCATCCACACCTCGGCTGTGAGCAGGCTTCGAGCATACAGAAAATGGTGGCTCTTGATGCAGGCTCTCAAGCATCATGCCTCTGAAAGGTCTGCTCACAGGTTAGATTTTAGGATAAGATTTATGACTGCTCTTAATCTGAGCAAACATGCTTGATTTGGGTGGAAATCCCTTAATTTCTGCCAAAACCACCAACCTTTTTCCGTTGAATGCAATTCAGTAGTTCAATAAAATCAGTTGAGGGGTTGGACTGAGTCATTTGGACTGAAATTAGAGCAGGCACATTCCCACAGGAAATAACTTTTTGTTAATTCCTTTCAAGATTAAATGCTTCCATGTTTCATTTAAAAATAAGGCTTCATTTCAAAACTAACAGTGGTTGTTTCAAAGCCAAACAAATGAAGACTGTAAGAGCAAAACAAAACACTTCATATGAGGGTGACTGAACTTCTGATATTTTTATCTGCAAAGAGGAGCATGGGCAAATGTTTTTCTTTCTTGATTTTTACAAATTTTCAGTGAATTAGGAAACCAGACATTCAAAAATTCCATTTCATGGAACCTTCAACTGATTTTTCAAACAAGCTACAGAGCCTGTCCAGGACATCTCCCAGGCATCAGGAAGGCTGCATGAGGAAGTAAAAGCGTGGGGAGGTTGGCAGTGACAAAGCATGAAGGAGCTGGAGGGCTGGATTCTACTTCTGATCCAGGCTAAGAGCAACTCATGTTTTCTTAAACCTTGCTGGAGGCAGCAGTAACAGAAGGTCAGCTCTGGGAAGGCAAAAAGCAAGCGAGCAGAGATGGTAGGCGGCCACCCAGCTCGGTGGGGAGGCTGCAGGGTGATGGGTGACAGAACTGATCCCTGGCTGAGCCCCCAGCCAGTGCTCAGCCATCACTCCCCAGTTTTTCAGCAAGCCCAGCATGAAAGGAGAAGGGGCTGCCTCTGATGCATGACGGGGATCCCCAGCCTGCTTTTCTTCATGGTATTTCCATCCTACTCGCCTCCCTCTGGACAGAGCTCAGAAACCAGCTGCTAAGTAAACATGGGAAGAAAACTCCTGCAGAGGAGCTTTTGACACAGAGCCACAGGGTTTCTAGGAGCAGAGTGGGTTTGCAGACTGCCAAGTAGAAACAGCTCCTAGCAGGAGAGGCTGCTGTGGGTCCCAGCCCATCAGCCAAGGCAGCCAGAGGCAGGTCACAGTCTCTCAGGCGCTGGCCACACGCACGTATGCATCCTGTCCCCAGGGAGCAGAGGCAGGTCCGGGGACAGGCGCCTGACACGTGCCCGCTCAAGCCTGTGGTCCTCTTGAAGTGTGTTAGCGGTGCATGGGCCACAACACAGCGTGGCTGCTGTTGCAAAGTCATTTACAATTTGTCTTGCTCACCACAAACTCCACAGGAGATGCTTTTTGTTTTTCTGAGTGGCGCAATGCTACAAACGCCAAAAAACTCCCTGCACTGATATCCTCAGAAGTGGCATAGGGGTTTGGTAACTCCTTTCTCCAAAGATTTTTCTCCTCCAGATCCCTGCCTCCATCCCCAGATCATGAATGGTCAGAGGAGAAAGGGGACTCCCTGAACTACACCACTCCAGACTGAAGATCAAAGAAAGCCCTGCAGCTGCATGACCCCAAATGGACCCTCAAAGTGACCAGCGTCAGGAGGGTGAGCTGGGACCAATGCTCGTTGCTCCTTAGAAAGCAAACTCACTTAAAGGTAAGCATCTCATTAAATGGGCAAATAGCAGGTTTCAATGGAAAACAAAGAAATCTAGCTTTTTTCATGCAACAGGAGGAAGCTAAAAGGTTGGATAGGCTCAGAAAGCAGTAGATTCATACAAGACAAATCCTTTACAAACTACTGAACACAAAGAAATAGAATACACTGCAGTCTCGACATGTAAGGCAGTATACCATGCTGTATGGGCTTCTGAGCCCACTCAGCTTGTCCACTGTTATACAAGATTGAATGGAAAGGTAAATACTTCGAAAAATGCATCCACAGAGCTATGTACCCAAACCACAGCACTGCCAGTCCAGGCTGCCTGCCCTTGTGTGCCTGTGTGCCTTGTGGGGGCACACGCTCACTGCAGTGTGCCAGGGCTGGCTGCCCCTGCGGCAGCACCCACCACCCACTGCCCTGCCAGAGGAAGAAATCCCCTCTTGCAAAGGATGTGTGATCAATAGCAGGGAGTTCTGCAAGACAGGGCACGAGAGGCTGCTTGCACAGCCCTGGCTCCATTGTTTCCTAATGTTGGCTTTGCTGGTAATGCAATGGTTCTTCAAATATATGGAAAAAATAAAATCAGCGCCTGATGATGCAATGTGAAAGAAGTCAGGAGGGGGAAACTTTAAAAAAACATCCATGCATGAGGCTATGAAAATACAACTAGCACAGCCACCCTTAAGCAACACTGCGGGGAGCAGGGACAGACAGGGCAGGGATGAGCAGTGCAGGAGCTGGGGGGCTTTACCCCACAGCAGGGCTCTGCCCAGTGAGGTGTGCCATGGAAGGCAGGAGCTGGCTCTCACACAGGGCCATTTACCCTGCATGGCTCACGCTGTCTAGCACGCTGCTGTTGCTGAGCTAATGCACTGCCAAGGTTTTCAGAGCCAGGTGTCTCAGCCGGCTGGCCCAGACCAGATAAATGGCTCCAAGCTGAGTGACATGCAACAGCAGGGCCATAGTTTCATTTTACCAGTGAGGGCAGAAGCAAAGAGAGGCAGGCTGCCAGATGCTGATGCAATGCGAGATGCTGATTTGTAAGGCTTTCTGAAGGAAAGAGAAGGAGAATTTCAGTGTCCGGGGGCGGGTGATGCAAGCCTCCCCAGCCCCGGGCTGGGGAAGAACCACGCCAACGTTTCACAGCTTTTAGGAGGATTTCTTCTTGCACATCTCAGCAAGCTGGGATCTCTGCCAGATGAGGAGTAACATGGATGAGTAAACAAACAGCACTTCACTTTCTTAAAGCAATTTGGAAGGAAAGTGAAAGAGCTGAATGAGATAACAACTGCTCTTTTTCCTCCACTCCTCTTCCCTTGGCTCCTTGCTATGACATGCTCTGGGTACACCGGTGTGCCCAGGGACTACTCCACGCACTCCATGGCATGCCCAAGGGCTCAATGATTTCACATGAAAACCAGATTCCATCCTTCCGTACACAACCTCCCACGTTGCTAGAAGGGACATTGCGTCATACTTGTTCCACACCACAGAGGAGCCAAGTACCATTGTTACACAAACAGCATGTGAAACAGAAGGAAAAAAAGAAAGATTGGACAAATTTGTAACTGAAGTAAATCCATCTAAACCAATAACCTGAGCAGTCTACTAACAGAAATCCCTGCAGCTCCAGTAATGAATACGGACCAAGATGATATCACAGAATCACAGAATGGTTTGGATTGGAAGCGACCTTTAAAGGTCATCTAGTCCACCCCCCCTGCAATGAGCAGGGTCATCTTCAACTAGATCAGGTTGTTCAACGCCCTGTCCAGCCTGACCTTGAATGTTCCCAAGGATGGGGCATCTACCACCTCTCTGGGCCACCTGTTCCAGTGTTTCACTGTCCTCACTGTAAAAAATTTCTTCCTTATATCTAGTTTGAATCTACCTTCTTTTAGTTTAAAGCCATTACCCCTTGTCCTATCACTACAGACCCTACTAAAAAGTCTGTCCCCATCTTTCTTATAAGCCCCCTTTAAATATTGAAAGGCTGCAATAAGGTCTCCCCCGAGCCTCGTCTTCTCCAGGCTCAACAGCCCCAACTCTCTCAGCCTTTCTTCATTGGAGAGGTGTTCCATCCCTCTGATTGTCTTTGTGGCCCTCCTCTCGACCTGCTCCAACTGGTCCATGTCTTCCCTGAACTGAGGACCCCAAAGCTAGATGCAGTACTCCAGGTGGGTTCTTACAAGAATGGAGTAGAGGGGTAGAATCAACTCCCTCGACCTGGTTGCCGTACTTCCTTTTATGCAGCCCAGGATACAGTTCGCTTTCTGGGCTGTGAGTGCACATTGTTGGCTCATGTCCAGTTTTTCATCCACCAGTACCCCCAAATCCTTCTCAACAGGGCTGCTCTCAATCCCTCCATCCCCCACCCTGTATTGGTACAGCAGGTTGCCCCAACCCAGGTGCTGGACCTTGCACTTGGCCCTGTTGAACCTCATGAGGCTAGCTCTTGGGCATAGCTTGTCCCATTGAAGCCAAGGAAAATACTTTCCTACAGTGAGATGCCAAAATTGACTCAGATTACTGTGCTATGTGAGGGGCTGGGTACAGAAGAATAAGTGTAGGCTCTCAATCCTGGACACAAAGCTGGGAGTGTTACAGAAGGGAAGGGTGAAGCTCAAGTGATCTGGACATCTGAAGAGAGGCTTTGAAAAAATGAGGCGCAATTCAGGAAGAACATGCAAGCTTATACTCTGCCTAAGCAGGAATGATCTGCAACAGAAATACAATAAGGAACAGTTTGAGGGAAAAGCATCTGGGGGTTACAGTGTGCTGGGACCAGGCTGAAGATGACACTGGACAAGGCAGACATCATGCTGTACATGAAAGTTTGAAGAAATGTGTGGGAGGGCTGTGACTAGTCCCAAATATTGTCCCCTTCCAGAAAGGGCGGGAAAAAGTCACACATAATCCAAATGAAAAGTGGGATATTTGGAGGTGTAGAAAACATCTCCCAAGAGTCCTGTTGTCCTCTGGACAGATACCAGGTCTGTAAATGACTGATGCAAAGAGAAAGGAATAATCTGTTCTCTGTGCCTGTGGTGGATATGAAAGGGGCCACAGGCTTAATCTGGGAGCCCATGGGAGGCTGGGGAGAAACTCCACATTTTTAAGGAGAGCAGAGCCCTAGAACAGAGGATGTCTTTGGGATCTTTAGGAGCAGTTTAGACAAATTCCTTTTTAGGTACCATGCAAGTACTGGTGCTCCTGCCATGGGATGAGGTGAGGGGGCAGAGAACTTCCCTGGGGCATGCGATGCTTACAAAAGAAGGAGAGAACAAGCACCAGCTTTCTGGGACAGCTTTACTGAGACTTGAGAACTAACTCACCCATCTGTCTGCAAAAAAATTGAGTCAAACTGACTTTCCGAGGCCAGTGCAGAACCACTGTGATTTCCTAGCTAAACCAAGACCACTGGTACTCACTGGGTGAGGACAGTGCAAACATGAGACCAACCACTTCTCTATTTGGCCTCTTTAGAAGACCTTGTGACATAATTAGAACTTTTTCCACCCTGTCCCATTCATGCCATTTCTGCTAATGCTCACAGTCTCACGCTACAGCACCCCAGCTTCTGCAGCAAGAGGAAGCAGAGTGGAGAGTGAGGTTACCCTGCCTTTTCCAACCCAAGTGACAGCAGCTGAGGAATTGGGAAGCACTCTGCAGCCTTCTGGACTACACAAATCACCATTTTACTACAGGGTTTCAGACAGAGAAGTATCTCCCTATCTGGAGTCCGCTGCGCGTGTTTCAGCCAGAATGCAGGACCTGGGCAAAGGGGAATGAGCTGGCTCTGTGATGGAGACTCTCAGTTCTTTCAACAAAGTGGCATTTGCAACATGAGACTCAAACTCCTATCCCTGCACCCCTCCTCAAAGAGCACCTACAGCTTAGATGACCCCGACATCCTTAGCTCTGAGAAAGCACTTCCAAGGGCCTGGAACAGGCATATCACCAAGTCTGGACCTGCATCCGTGGCCCAAAGGGCGACTCTCACCCATCTCTAACTACTGACACAAGCTGAGAACACATTCAAAGATTATTAATAATGTTCTGTGGTTTCTCTATGTTTTGTTCTTTTTCATGATGCTGATGAAGACACTCAAGCCTTGTCGCAATATAGTAGTACCCAAACCACATGGTGCTGCCACTGCCTTTGTGTTGCTTTCTTTCGTAAGATTTTTTCCTGTTACGGTTTCTGATCGCTTTCAAATTGGCTACTTAAACAGTTACTGTTTACAGGCATTACTACTGAAGGAAAAAAGAAAAGTTAGTTAGAGAACAATGAAAATAAAGTGGCTAACTGTAACTCCACCATCAGATTGTGTCTGACGCATCTTCACAGGAAAGAGCTAGAACAGAGTGGGCATAAAGACAAGGCAATTGCTTTTCACTCTTCCTATTGAACGGAAGCTGGTCAGAGATACAAGCTCCTCTTCATTCTCAAACACATCTTTTATCTTGCTGCTAGGGGATATTTGTGGATACTGCCCAGCTCCAAGTTAGCACACCCCTCTCGCCGTGGGCTGCTGAGGGGGAAACACGTATGGGGGGAGGGAGAGAGTTCCCAGGGAAAGCTAGTGTCATTTCAAGGCTCAACCTAGGGCAGACTCACCCAAGCCCCCTCATACTTGGATCTATGGCAAAGTCCCTTCAAAAGCTCCCATTTCGGCTTCTGCACAGCTGCCACTGCTGCTGCACTCAGCAGGAAGCAGAATGGGGAGAATCAGACGAAAGCTGGCAGGGGAAGGAAAGATAACAGCAAAATGCTGTCTCGCCAGAGGAAGGCCTTACAGACTACAGGCTGCTGGTAAAAGCGTCACAGCTGGAGGGCATCCAATGTCACAACACGCAATGCATAATTTCCTCACACACCAGGAAAAACGTAGTTCTAAACTCATATGGAAAAAAGCAATTCTAGAGAAGATACTACAGCCAAAATTTTCCAGTGTTCCTCAGATTACTCTTACTTTACTTTTTTAAATTATTCAAGGATATCAGAAGCAAGTCTAATTTTCAGATAAGTTTCCAAGTTGTCAATCACTAATTCTTAACCACACTCTATTCAAAAACATTCACAGAGAAGCCAAGAACCACACAAGGAAGCCTCTTTCACCGAAATCCAACTGACTATCTGTGTAAAATGTGATTCTGGAGTAATTCATATGATACCGCAGGAGTCCAGAAGTTTTTGAAAAATTTTCCTGAATAAATTCTGATGAAAGGTCCCAGGTTCTAAGATGCTTATTCAGTCCTGAAAAATTTCAGCTTCAAGGCAGCCAACCATAGCTTGCTGCTTTTCAGCCCCAGACCAGCAAGCATGTTTAACACTACACTTCAGCTCTCAACTAGCACCTGAAGGAACACAAGAAACACTTCTGGAAGTCTCTTCTCAAATGCTGCAAGAGTCAGCTTCCAACATTTAGGGCACATTTATGATTGCTGAGAGGGGAGCAAACTGAAGGAGCAAGTAGGAAACCCAGAGAACTGCTAGGACACTTTCTTGGTTTAAACCTAGAGGGAAACTGGTGAGGCTGCTTAATATGAGATGGGATCCTCTCAAGCATCTCTCTTTTTTACCTTTGGACTTGCAAGGAAGAAAAAAAACCCTAGTGTCTGTGGCCATGGAGGAATCTCAGCAACGAATAGAGATGATTCTGCAGAGAGCCTGGTCCGGTGGCTCTGAGAGGGGTGACCTGGGATGGACAGAGCTAGTCTTCACACCAGTCATTGCATTAGTGGTAGTGATCTGGTCTCCTTATAAAGATGAAATGCAGAGTTGTTGTTCTTGCGGTTTGCTTTGGGTGACACCACTGTATCTCAGAGACCTTACATGCTCAGTGCAGACTTAGAAGCAGGTACAAAGCAAGGCTTCCTTCTCCTCACTATTTAGAGGAGTAAAGCCTACACCAGCATAGAGGAGGCAGAGTCTGCACCCCTGCTGCTTGTCCTGATCATATTACCGCAAAACCTCTTTCTTTGTTTTGTTGCATGTTCACTTCTACCTAGAAGAGTAATCACAGCAACCTGGGCACACTGCCCAGGGTAACTGTGTGACCTCACAAAATGTGTACTGCTTAACAATTTGGAAAAAGCAGGAGGAACTAACCCAGTACAAACACACTCCAAAGAAACAAAACACTGGTGTGTGTCAGAGACAACCTCACCACACCAGCACACAACCTGCTGACAACCAGCAAACACTGGGTTCCCAAAAGCTAGCACCCTGGTCTGCCTGAACATGTAATAGAGAACATGGAATTTCCCACTACTTGGTGAAATCCCTGCTGGGAAACACCGTGATATGGGACCACCTATGCTTCACACAAGTTTGTCATGGTAGCTCAATCAGCTGCATCAGAGGAAAGCAGTTACCTTCAGTGGAGCACCAGTGGCAGATCCGGCTTTTACGATGATAAAATGCGCACAAATGGAAAATACAAAAAAGGAAAAACGTTGGGAGAGAAAGCAGAGGAAAGTCAGCATAAGGAAAGGAAGAGGAGGGTAGAGGATGTGTCATCTGTACTGTTTACATATGACGACACCATCCTACACAGCTGCTGGTTAAGGGAGACCAAGAGGAAGTGAACATTAACTCTGAAATGTCAGTGCAGAGGTGGAAAGCAAAGGAGGTAGCTATGAGAGATGATGAGTTCAGGAGCAGAGGGGTTAGCTCAGAAGTGCAGCCCTGTTTCGTGGGCTGGCCCACCTGACAGTCATACCTGGCACCAGTAAAAAGAAATTATGTGGGGAGAGAAAACACAGGGGACAGGTGAATTGCGTGAAGCTGGGAGACCTGCAACAGCTTGTTCCCCGTTACAAATAAACACAGTTCATCAAAGGCTAGCACAATGCTCTTCCCTCTCACTTTGACACCATCCGCATATGCTGCACCTTGAAAATTTTGTGTTGTATTCAACTGCCAGCGGGTGGAAAGCCAGCCAGCCACAGCGCACCCATCTTACTCATGTTGCAGCAGGGAGACACTTCATGCCATGTAAAAAGGCAGCACACATCACCATCCCCTTCCCCTGTTCTTGGGAGCCTACCATGAAGCACCGAATGACTTTCCTATCTTGCAGTCAACACACAAACTGAACTGACAGCCAGCTTCTGCCTTAACCTTTTCAAGCCTAGCAACACAGCAAGGCAGTGAGCTCAGCATAGCCAGGGAGCCAGACAAAACCCTGGGCCAGCCCTGCTGCTAGTGGGGAGGTGCCTCCAGCCCTGAACCTGCCCTGGTTCCATGGGAAGATGTAGGAGCAGTGCTGATACTGTGCACCAGAATAAATGCTCTTTGACCTCTGATCAAAAGCACTGAACAGGAATAAGGAATACCAGCTTTTGGAAAATGAAAACCAGAAGCATCTGTTGTGCAATGGAACATTTCAAATACAAAACATCTGTCTGTGTAGTAAGTCCCCCCAGATTATGACAGCCTGCTATGGATGACAGGTGGGAACTGGACTCAGCCCCTCTTCCCACTCCTCCCATTCCCACAGCTCTCCTCAGACGAGGAGATGCTGCCCATCACCTCATGGCCTGGAACTGCCTCGAGCCTTCTTCCAGGAGCTGCTGGCTTTGCTGGATTAAGGCTCCAATCACTGGTCACAACATCAACTGCACAGAGGACAACTGTCTGCCTGAGGTCCCATTTATTATTCAGCCATTGCTTCACCCACCCCCGAAATCAGTCACTATTCAGATCATACCACCCACTAACCTGGCAGCCAGGGGCCAAAAGAAATATAGTGGGTAGAAACTGAAGACAGACAGTGCACAAGACACAAGTTTTAACACTGAGAATACTTTGCCGAGGGAAAAACATAGGCAGGAACATCACGATTTTGGCACAGCCTGTAGTCCTCAGCTCAAGTACAGACATCATTCCAACAGCTGTGCTCTGGGGGAAGCTCATGTGCCTGGGGTCCCTCCAAGGCCCCAGAGGAATCTCCTCCCGTGCTGTGGGCAGCTGCACCGCATGGGCATCACAGTCCTTCTTGCAGGGCTCAGCCCAGTCTTCAATCTCCGCTGTTTTGCTGACAGCATAACGCAAAATCAGAGGAATCTCCCAAACACCCAGGAGAAGGCTGCACCCCAGGGAGACCGCAAGCAGTATGTAAGGAGGGAGAGTTTGCCAAGTTGAAAATTTGACTGTTGTACTCAGGTAAAGAACTGTGTTTTGGAAAAAAACTGCAGCGGGAAACACTCAAGGCTTTTCTGATAACTACTGCTGTCCTCCTAACACTAGCTGTGCCCTTTGGCCAACACCAGTGCAAAAAGTGCTTCTTGTCAGACCATCACTCCCACCTCCCTGCTCTGCTAGCTTGGTGCTAGCTTGGGTGGACCACCCAGTGGCTGTTGGTCCCACGGAAGCACACGTCAGGAGTGGCAAGCTTCCCGCTGAGCCTCCATGGGTCCTGGGGAGTACCCTCAGCACAGCCTAATCAAAGCAAGACATTTTCACTGTCAGGCATGGAGTCACACACTTCTAGCAATGGCTAGACCTTAAAGCAAATGAAGCCTGAATCAGAGAGACGCATTAGGTGTCTGCAGTGATTACTCGACATCAGAGATTTCACTGCAGCTTGCCCACATTTTAGAAGAGTACTTTTAGCATGTGGTGGTTGTGAGTACTAGAAGGCAACACAGAGTGTTTCAGCCTGCTTCAGCAGGAGCCGTGCCAGCAGCTGCCTGCAGTGGCTGCCAGGACAGGCTGCCAGCGTGGACCACTGCTTCCTTCGTGCCTAATGCCAGGGATTCCCACTGTGGGGCTCACCGCTCCTGTCCCTGCTCTGGCTCTGGGACAACCCCAGGGTCCACAGCCCTGAGGCATGGGACTGCCCATGGGCTGCACCGACAAGGTATTTTACCACGGTTCATTTTCCCAATGGCAGCCAGTTTTTCAGTTTTGCCCATTGATTTTGTTGCCCCTCCAAAACACTTCGAGGAAAATGAGGACAGCAGTAATGCCCGCACACTCAATGCAATAGATAGATCTGAAATTCAGGATCTCTCAATCTTTCTTTTTCTCTGCTCCTGCAGACTGGGGTTGAAACTCCACTAGGGCTTTTCTGTGCTTCAGCCTTTCTCATATCCTTGGAAAGCTGTGGCAACTGGAAACATGCCAGTCTTCCCATAGATACACATAAAGAAAGGCTGCGCCACAAAGTAAAGATGGGGCAACCTTTGCTGTCACTGAAAACAAGCTGGTCAGGACTTGGAAAACTTATGCCAGGGTAAGTTACACAAACATCATACTTACACTGGGCGGTGCTAATATATGATGATGAAAACTGCACAGGATTCTGTGACTGCTGACGCTTTGAAAAACAGCTCCCCCGGGCAGGTTGCAAAGCACAGTCCCATGTCCGAGTGAGAGGGGCTGGAACGAACACACTAATGAATGTTGTCACATAGCGTCAGCAGGCTAACGGAAAGTTCCCGCCTGAATATGCTGTGGTAAGTCTCCGAGTCCCATACTGTGCCTCAGCCATGAAATTACCGCAAAGTCCCCAGGGCCAGGCTTAGGCAGAGGAAATGAGCTTTGGACTGCACAGCAATTGAGCACATGAACTTCCCATTCTGCTTTAATCTTCTGAACACATATTTCATATTTTAAAATTGGCAGAGTCAAATGCCTGCACCCATGCACTCCAACACAATGGAAATTCAAAGGCCAGAGATAAACTGCGTGTATTTTGAGTTGTGACATTGCTAGTGTGATACCTGTCAAACACTTTTCCTTTAAATAAACTAGGAAACGGAAGCAAGGGAGAAAAGGAAGGCAAGAATCACATCCTGCTGCTTCGTATGGAGTGCAGCTGCTTCTGCACTGGATTTGTTTCCATCTCTTCCTAACAGGCTGTTAGAAGAGAGAACGGAAAGAAAAGGAAGGACAAGACCTTAAGGTGGGCACCCTGTCTATAAACATACTCGTTGCAAAATCATATTTCAAGAGCTAAGGCTACTTTTGAGAGTACCTTTTACATCTAGGTAACTGGCAAATTTTGGGTACCGGGACTGACATTTTCTGCCCTTGAGCTCTATTTGTGGTAGAAATGATAATTTTTTGTTTGAACAAAAAAAGGTCGTTGTTTTGCATGTTAAAAAAAAAGATGCTGAAATTGCTGTTGGTAGATCTTATTTTCTTCTTGCAATATTTTCTTGGTTTGTTTTCTTTTAAATATACTTATTTTTAGACCTTTTGCTGCCTCTGCGCTATATGGGATGTCACAGAAGTCTCATTTGCATGCTTTAAAATGAAGATTGCTTAGGCCTCTTTTTGTGGTTAAAGCCAGGAGTTTAGCGTGGCAGACTTAGCATCTGTGGCTGTGGGGTTGGAGCCGCAGGCCAGTGCAGGTCAAAATGGGGCTTCTAAATCAGCCTGCGGGAGTGCCCAGGGAGAAGCAGGCTCTCTGTCCATAAACAATCCCTGTTTGCAGCTGGTGGTACATATTTGTCGTACTGGTGTTG
Source organism: Limosa lapponica baueri (assembly GCA_002844005.1). Classification (NCBI taxonomy): domain Eukaryota; kingdom Metazoa; phylum Chordata; class Aves; order Charadriiformes; family Scolopacidae; genus Limosa; species Limosa lapponica. Next base: position 559,890 of record KZ505742.1, read on the forward strand.
CTGCATGTCAGGGTGACTACAAGGTTTGTTCCTGCTTAGGGGAACAGCTGGATCAACAGGGGCTTTTGCGCTCATGGCTTAAATGAATCAATTATTTAAGGGAGAGATGAAAGGGGCTGGTATAGGGACAGTCATTTGCTCTGGGGGCAACGCACCAGGGCAGGGTGCAGAGGAAGGCATATGTCATAGAGGTTAATAGGTCTTCCCACACAGATCAAGTCCTTAATTGCTTTTGTAGGAAGGAGCTTGTGGAAAGTACCCTGTCTCCTTCACATTAGTCATGAGGAATCACTACCAAGGCAGGCAGAAAACCTCTACGGGCTGGGGACCCAGGAATGTAACACTGAGGCTGTCTGGGGCTTTTAATTCCCACAGCTTGCCCTGAACCTGCACCAAAGTGTGCCCTGAGGGGCAAACAAGCCTGTCAGCAGCCAGCCCTGAGCAGGCAGCTCACTGCTGCCTCCATCACTGTCCTCCCACGTTTAGCTTCACTCCAAGTAACTCCCTCCCATTTTTGCTCTGAGAAACTCTGGGTTTGACTGCAAAAAGCCAGGAGAGTGGTGGGTGGCTTTGGGCTGGTGATGGCATGTTCTCCCATATCGGCAGCAATATGGTTAGGAGCTCCCCAGCAGCTCAGCAGTTTTCTGGAGGCAGGCACAAGCAGGTTTCCCTCTCTCTCACCCTGAATTAAATACATGCCAAGCACCCACTGTACAGCTGAGAAGTCGAAAGATGAAGTGGAGTATTAACACAACAGTTCAGGTTTTTTAGTTTTGTTCTTGTGCCCTTTCCAGTTTTCTGTTTCCATTCCAACCCTCTGCAACACACAGATATTTAACTTTGGTCTTGTGCAGCTGGAAGAGTTGAGGCTTCTTCTGTAGGTTGGGAAGAGGAGGAAGAAGAGCAGAAGCAAGACTAAAGTATATAAAGGACATTTTCCATGTATCCCACCCCCAGCAAGGGAGTACAGCTGAGCTGGCAGAGATCTCTAAGTGACATCTGTGCGTGTCAGAATTTCTTTTTTAAATAAACACCAACGAAGAACACTTTTTCATATTGAAAGAAAATTCAAGAGAATGCAGAATGTAAAAATAGAAACTACTTTCAAGGTTGACAATTAAAATTATATTTCTCTTACGTGTTGTTTAAATTTTCCTTTGTGTTTTACTTCTCATGCCTACCTGCTTTTTCTTTCCTTTTTCTTTTTTTTTGCCCCCCCCCCAACTCCTAACTCACAATTTTGTTCCCACAGTAAGGAATTCAAATAGTAGGTAAGAAAAAAGAAAGGGCAAAACTAAAAATTATTTTAGGAGGACTTTGAAAATCTGCCAACTCATTTCAAACTGCAAATTGAAAGCTATTTACAAAATCGCAACTCTTCTCCTACTCTCCCTCTTTCTCCTTGAATGGCGTCAGTGTGGAAGTCAAGGCTGGTGGTTGCATGCAACTCTTTCCATTGCCGCTAAGGCTATACTTGTGGCTCCACAGCAGTGCTTGCTTGAAGTCATATTTCTAAGTGTGTGTAATTTCACTTCTGATGCATGAATCATGTCCTCAGGGAACTGCAAAAATGCCCTTCTGTCATCAGTGCTCAGATCTGTGCTGTCAAAATGAGAAATAGATTTAATCTGATGCCAACTTCTCAGCCATAAAAAACACTGGTGCCTGTGGAGACAGAAGCAGGTTCCTGTGCTTGGCATCTCATACCTTCACTTCATGTTTGCTGGAGAGTTTGTAAACTTGACTCCTCGCATGAAAGTCTGAGGTGATTTTCAGAGCCCTTGCAGCCTGTTGCCGGAGTTTCATTTTAGTCATTCTGGGCCAGGAGCCAAATGAAAGTTCTCTGCCTCAGTTTCACGAGGAAATGCCTCTTAGCCCAGGCTAGTGACGAAACACACTGCAGCTCCTCCTCTTGGCTTTATTAGCATGGGGAAATCTTCAGCATATAATTGTGTCCATGCTCTGCTGCGGCAATAAGGACCTCGGGAATTCTGGCAGTGTCTTTCTCAACCCTGGTGCTGTTTGCATCCTCACCTCTCGCTGTCTTGAGGACAAGCATCATGGAAGCACCAAACTTGCTGGAGAATGGAAATATTCCACAGCAAAGGAAATTCACATGTTATCAATTGGCTTTTTATACTTTAATATTTGTTTTGATTATGATTTCAGCCCTGGTTCCTGTAGTCTTCTGTTTGCTTCGTCATAAGCAGGTAAGGACAAAAAAAAATTCCTAACTCTGGTGTGTACAACACATATTATTCCTAATGATTAACATCACTGTGTTGATGCTATCAACTAACTGCAACCTAGACAGCTAATGCTTTTACTTTTCAAGATTTCAGCTGATAACATTTCCATCAATTCCTTGGGTAGATGTCTTCAGTATTTTGCTTTAATTTCTGTAAGATTGGGGTTTTTTAAAAAAAAAATATTTCTCTTTTGTTTTGTCTCCTGTACAAATGATGAACGCTGTCCCAACGTGACATCAACTGATGATGCTCTGTAAGGACAGGAGAGGCTGAGGAATCCTGGTATTTCACCAGGCATGAAGCTTTTTCACTCCTGATTTTACCAAGTGCTAATACAATCTAGCCCAAATAGCGGTTACTGAGTTGTCTTCTGCGTTTCATTTGTTGATTTCAGTGCTCTTTTTCTGTCTATATCTCTGTAGTGTAATGAACAGAAATACAGGGGTGAGCCAAGTGACTCATTTGCTGAAGGCCAGGCTTTTATTTTTTGATTTCCAAGCTGTGAATCAGTCTTTCTGGAGGATCCAAGTGCTAGTTTGGAATGCTGGTTTACATATCCCGCCATAATGTAGCTCCCTCCAGCTTCAGTTTTGAGGTGGAAGAGGACAAGGAAAAAGTCCCCTCCTGTTAAGAGGCAGGGTGGCTTGTTCTCACAGTCCGTCAGCTTCTTGTGGCATAATGACACCAGGAACCCCTCTAAGGACTGATCCTACCAGGCACTGATTGTTTTTGTAAAATACAGAAACTGCTAAATTCCCACAAGAGAGGAGCCTACTCTGCACCTTACAGCACTAGCACTTAGCAGACAACATAAAAAAAAATTTTTTTTAATTGCTTTGGTACTTTTAGCCCCACTCCCACAGCCTTTCTCATCTATCTGGGAGTTGTGAAGCAGCAGCTCAGTGACCTGCAGTCACAACTGCATCCCTCTGACAGCAATGAGCACGCAGATGTACGCAGCATTGCACAGATATTCCACACCCCCCACTCATTTTTTTCATATTGCAGAAAGTCACTTTAGTTAGTGAAAGAACTGCCTTTAGTCCTGTTGATTCACATTAATTGGGAAAAGTGGGACTGGGTAAAGAAAGCCTTTCCCTGTGAGGGAACTGACAACCTTCCCAGCACTCAGGACAGCAACCTCCTAAGGATCAGATGACACTGTGCTTCGGTAGTGATTTTTAAGCATTTCAGAGCCTGCATCCTTTAAGATGTGAAACAGAATTAGGATCCTGTGTCTGTAAGCTGATCCCAAGTTTTATGGGCTCTGGCCAGAGAGAGAACACAGCTGCTGTTTAGAAAGAGCATGAGCTCCATAAGCAAACACCGAGCCATGCGTCACAGGAATAGACTGAAATCTCTTGTCACTGACAGTTTACCACCCGGGCATCCACAGAGCCACCTCCTTCCCTCGGATGGAAGGGCACTGGAAAGCTACTCTGACTAGTGGATCAGAAAGCACTGTGCCTGTCGCCTTGATCTAAGCATGGTATAGTGGTTAAAGAGAAGTAGGCTTAAAAGTCAGAAGCTGTCCTCCCCGTTCTGCTTAAAAGCTTCCCATGTGCATGCACTGGCTTTAAGTTGAGTCTTTGTCCACAGAGACATCACTTGTGACAAGTCCACACAAGTCTGTAGGAGCTGAGTCCAGGGATGAAATGAAAGTTCTGTCACCTGAGAGGAGTGTAGACCTCCTCTAGGCACTGTTGGTGGTTGTCTTTTTTATTTTGTGAAAATACCACCAAAGTGGATATAAAAAATGCTGATCTGTTTTAAACACTTCAAACTTTGTTGGAAAACAACTGTGTTTTTGTAACAAATCATTGCTTGTGTTTGTTATGAATGATGCATAAAAAGGTTATTTCCCTTCCTGGGAGAATGCTTTCGTACTTTTGTAATGATAATCCTCTTCTTGAGCTCACTGATAAATGGAAAAATTGCAGCACAAAACACTGACCAAGCACTGCTTCTTTCCACAGGCACCGGAGCTGTGCTGGGCACATGGATCTTGTGAGTATACAGATTCCAGAGACCCAATTTCTGGTTTTGTCAGACTTGTGCTGTGTCAAAGACAACCATCTCACAGCCCTCATGTCTGGCTACAATTGCTCCAAGGACAGGTGTGAGTTCTAACTGCAGAAATACAGAGCCCATAGGGCACTGTCACCCTAACAAATAGAGCTCCCCAGCGCTGTACCCAGGGCTATTAGCCAGCGATCATCTCTCTCTGCCAGAATCAGCCACGTGCACCTCTCTGAAAATGGCTAGTAAAATCAGCGTCACAAGGGTCACATTTACTGCTGCCAAATGTTAGTCAACAGTTCCTTAAGCACAACTTAGGGCAGTCCTAAACCAACATCCCATATACCAGCTCAGACCCTCATAGAGATTGAATTAAATCAATTAAAAACTTCTGCATGCATAAAACTTCAGCTAATGACTGTTGACTGTGCAAGAGCCTAACCAGCCAGGAGCTCCCCTAGGCAGATGCAGTGGCTGAGGGCAGTGACCAGCATTGTGGCCTGAGCTGAGTGTCCCCATTATACGGTATTTGATCTATTCTGCATTGAGCCGCCACTGCATTATGTACCGCAGATACCCATGCCCTTGTGGTGTGCAGTCTAACATTTGCTGTGCATTGCTGTCTCCTTACCCAGTTTGTCAGTGCACACAGCAAGGGGTGCGACAGCTGCCACCCATCATTAGCTTTAATGCTGGCAGCATGTGTCCATCCAGTGCAGAGAGAGGGAGGAAAACTGAGAAGATCATGCAGGCTTAGCTCCCGTGAAGGACTATAGCCACAGCAGCCAGCAAGCAGAAGATTACTGTAACCACCCTCATCAGCCTTAGGTCCAGCTGAAGATCTGCCCATGAATTTTTTCTTATCAGGGACCAGCTTTTCTTATTAGGACCCAACCCCAGCCTTGAAGTTTCCCCATCCTTCACAGCCTCTAACCTGTCCTGGTGGAAGTCCCTGCAAGCCACCCATAGCCATGGGGGTCCTTCACAGCCTCTCCTGGCAGACTGAGACCCCTTCCTAGCACTTCTGAGGAGTTAATAGACTCAAAAAGATCAATAATAATAACAACAACAACAAAAAAACAATTCAGGAGTGAGACGTACCAATGGGAAACTAACAAAACATGCTCATGTACAGGAAAAAGTTGTCCTTAAACATCATTAATCACCATACACATTTTGTCTGTGTTTTCCTCAGTAAAAAATTCTGTACGAAACATCAAAGATCCCATGAGCTGGGAGTGGAACTTAGAGCACTGCAATGGATTTGTGCAGGACCATGACCAGTACCTCGTGATTGAGCAGAGAGGCAACTACTTCATCTACGCTCAGGTCAACCGCAGAGAAGTTATTAACCAGTCTTTTACACTGATGCTGTTCAAAGAGCCAAACATCATGCTCAACAAGGTTGTGGGACCACAGGGGGGAGATGACAAGGGCACGATAAACTTTGGGAGACCCTTTTTCCTGCAGAGGGGCGATAAGCTGTACTGTAAAGCAAATCTTGATCTTGACGAAATTCTGGCAGGGAATCAGTCTTACTGGGGCCTGTATAAAATATAGCAGGATTCTGCTCTGAGCCAGCTCCTCCCTTATTCCCTCCAGGAAACCTTAGGGCATGGATGAAGAGTCTGCAATTTCTCTGTATGAAATTCAACTTGCTGGAGTACATGCGATAGTAGGCTGGTATCCTGCAGTGACAGAGTAAGGTGTAAACCAAAGTAAATAGCAAACTTTGTTACTAATGGATGGCACCTGATCATCACGAAGTATGAAAGAAAGATGCTTCTGGGAGGAAAAGTTCTCAGTGCGTTATGTGGTTGACTCTGAGATCCTGGAAAAACAAGTCACTGTATTCAGTGTGTTCTCAGCTGGGGAGGAGCTCTGCTCTGTAGCAGGTTGCATTTCAGAGTTGGGTACGTGTCAGTACCTTGGGTCCCTTCTAACAAAAGGTGCTATATAAAGCTAAGGTATTCTATATCCTTCCTGCACAACCTGCCTGTGAAACAATATGCCTCAAGCAAAGGGGTGAAATAGTTCAGAAACAGTCCGTGATGGAAGGAAAGCTTCTCAGCCCTATCCATAGCCTTGCCTCTAGCAAAGGAAACACCACGTAGGAGCTTCCCCAGGGAAGCTACATCTTCATGGGTAGTTCAGAGCACAAGGACAAGCAGTATTGCACACCACTGTTGAGTTCATGTCAACTCCCTGCCACAATACATGCATGCACACCACAGTGAGCTTACGGATCCAGCCAATGCAGCTGTTTTGCATCCAGCTGCCATAAAGGATGTATCACTGCTGGCTAAGTAGCACAGAAAAGCAATGAAAGTTGCTGTATGTAAGTAGAGATTGTGGAGAAGAGAAAGATGCATATGAGGAGAGTGAGCAAAAAGTGGACAGCAGAGGATGGAGGACTGGAGAACTGTGCCTTGCATTTTTTGCTGTGGTGTGTAGTGGGTGTTGTAACCAGAGTAGGGCAGAGCAGACACAGTCCTGACGTGAAATGAGGAAGGGCTGAGCATCCCTCCTTACCACTTCCCCACACAGGCCCAGCTTTGATATCCAGCACAAAACACAAGCTGTGCCACTACCGCAGCAGGGACGTGGGAAACATGAGCTAGCAGGGGAGCAGTACACCCTTACCTGCTTGAGGAACCAGCAGGTACTGAGGTGGCTGCTCACTTCGAGGCCTTGGATATCTGCTGTGCTTCCTGGCATCAAAGGTGATGCTCAATCGAATTTGATGCTCATGTGCTTCCACAAGCATCAAATCATCTGCAGATCACAGGAAGGTCTCAAGGCATCAGCAAAGGCAAAGCGCTCTCAGAAATGAGGCTTCTGTGGCCGCACAACAGCCCAGCTATCCAATGGCATGGCTCCTCTCCCATTCCTGGGCAGGCTCTCCCAGGGGCTCTGTGCTTTGCTTTCCTGCCACCTGGACCTTCATGGTTGAAAACTCCTCTACCATTCCTCAGAGCATGTTGCAGCCTTGTGGATGGATTTTCATGGGAAACCAAAGCAAGCAAGAAACTGGCTGGAAATAAATAGTGATTTGAGGTGGGCTGGGGCTATTTGTTTTTATAATTTTATATTCTATGTATTGTAACTCTAAAGAACTGAGAGGCAACTTTCTGCAGAGATGTCTGCAGTCTTGTATTTTGTTTCATACAAGCTGTTACCGATTAGAATGTTACTCTTGTTCTTACTTTGCTTTGTTGATCTCCCTTAGTTTAAAATAATAAAAAAAAAAATAATCTTACAAACCGCAAGTGTATCTCACTCCTTTGATACAGACTGAGAAGATAACTGACTGACACATTTCTCTACCCTTCATCTACTTTCACTAAAGTGTCTCTTCTGCTCCGAGAGGGTGGCAGTATCAGCACAGAGTAAGGTTAGTTTGAGCTGCACAGTCCCATAGCAGTGCCAAACTCAGTCCTCCTCCCAGCACGCAGGGGAGCTGCATCCTCCCCAGCCTCATGGGGATGGGGAAGAGGAGGGATGTCTGTACCCAGGGCAGCCTGCACACCAAAGCACATTAAGCCTTGATGCAGGTAGGAAAAGCACCAGGCAGGAGAGCCAAGCAACAAAGCTTCAGAATTTGGCAGAAGCTGTTATGTCAAGAAGCACACACCACCACCCTCCCCCAGGTACTTTCCAAAACACAAAACAAGCCCAAAATGGTCCACTGGGGATGAAGGACTCTTTGTTCTACTTTTCAGACCAGTAAATTTCCAGACTCTGCAATACCCTGGCCTGAAGGTCTGCCTCCAAGACCCAGGCATCCAAAGCAGGGATGAAAGCAGAAGACAGGTGTGGAAATGCCACTGCAGTGAAACTGTCTGGAGTCTTCCTTTCTCCATACCCAACATACCCACCAGAAAGTCACTCTAGGCGGAGATGATGGATGGTCACAACAGTGCTTTCCATGGCTTCTTATGCAAGCTGTTTGGCCTCTAATCCCTGCCCCTTATTTTATAAATAAATAGGAAAGTCCATCTGTTTCTCTCTCTGAGTCAGGCTTTGCCCATGACATGCCCATAAATCTCTTCACACGACAGTACTCACATTGCATGGGGCCAGCATCATGAATGTCAAGACATAATAAGAGCTCTCCAGCCCTTCCTCCCCAACCTGCCAGTGACCAAACTGCTCAGTTCAGATTCCTGAAAATTTAAATGTGTCTCCTTGCCTTGCCGCGCCATCAGGGAATGCATAGCAGACCTAAAATACAAGGTTCCCCAAATGCCTCATGTTGAAAATCTGACTTCTCTGAAAACTGTTATGCACAATTATCAAATCCATGCAGTGTCAAAAAGTCATCTACATAAAAAACTTTCTTTTTTTGACATTTTGAAATTATTACTTGTCACATAGAGATCGTTTTCACTGAGATGTGGGGTTATGAAAAGTAGTATATTTCTCTGTGCCATGATGCCTTTTAATTATATGTGCTTTCTAATCTACAGGAAGTATGATTTAAAGGAGAGTGAATGCATCATGAGATTAATTGTATAAATAGATAGTCATGTGCCTTCAGCCAGGAAAAAAATACGCTCTTTTTTTTTTTTTACGGGACTCAGGGAGTTTCTGCTTTCCCAGAAGCTTAATACACTGCACACCCTCCCCACCCAGGATCAGAGATGTAAATGGCTCTTGAAGTACGGAGTTCTGTGTCTTCAGAATTAGCAAAAATGTGGTCCTATAAAAGGAATAATCAGATTTTTTTAAAAATAAATAGTTGAGTAGAAGTAACCACAACATATTCAGCAGTTTTTCTGTTCAACAAAAAGCCACAAGCCACCTATCATCACACCTTGGTACACTACACTCTCCATAGTCAACAGAGGTTGCCGACTTTTTGTCATAGAATGATTTGAAAATTTAATCCAGACTTTCAGGAAAAAAGTGCCACAAGGCACATGAAAACCAGTCCAGCCTTTCCTCTAAGTATGCACAGAGACACTTCTGATGCTGTTGCACATACACATGTTATTTAGAACACCACCATTACAGGGGCTTCTCAGGCTGCTCTGAAAAACACTACTGAGCCTGGTCAGTCAGAAGGAGTAGCCAGCAGACCCTGGAGCAAAGCAGTCCCAGTTTTGAACTGCCCAAAAACACAGTGGTTTCTGCCTAAGATGCTGATGTGTTGAGAGCATCCTATGTCCCCAGTCATCCTCTCTGGTGATAGGTGAGTAATACAACATGCAGTAGTAGTCCCTGAAGACTTGCCCCAGCACAGCTCCCACACACCCTCTGCTTGTGCTGGTTATAAACATACTGTGCATTGAGAGGTTTTCTGTCCTCATTTCTGTCATGTAGAGCCCTGTACAGCTGTCCTCTCTTCACAAACAGGGAGCCCAGTCATGGAGAAGAAGTAAATGACAACCTTTAATTTGGACTGCTTCAAGATAGGGAAGAAAGGCACAGCAAGATGATGTGATTTCCTTAAAGTCAGCAGAAGTCCAAGACAAGCAGAGATGAGAATTGATCATGCGACTCAGGGGAAGGTATTAAGCAAACATCCTCACCGCAGACAGTAAAAGCAGTGACAAGAGCATTCAGACAACAAACCCAGGAAGTGTATATCTGGATTCAATTCTCAATCACTTTTTACCTCTTTTGAAGAAACAACATAATATATTCACAATACCCCAGAAGTGGACAAAAATGCTTCCAAATGCCACAAATGTGACTGTGGTGCAGAGTACAGCGGTGTCAGCAGGCTGTCCAGTACAGGGCTCATCCACCGCTTCCTTTGGCCACAGAGCCAAAGGACACCTGCCTGCGCTATGGATCCCTGAGCTTTGGCTAGCTGGGTAGCAGAAACCCATTTCTGCTTCTGACACAACAACATTTTTTTCCCTTTGACATACATTAATCTGTGGAAAAGAAATTCTGATTTCATGCCATCCCTACACAGAAAGATCCCATAGCACCTCAGGTCCCAATGCCCGCAGAGCAGTGACTGGGTACTGCCAGCATAGGCTTTACACACAACACAGAAAACACATTTGCTTTTGAACCTTTTTATAAACAGTATAAGGCCTCAGCCGCTGAGTGGTACTGGAGAAACTGCCTCATGGTATGGCCATGCTGCTGCAGAAGACATTTGCTGATACGGGCCAGCACCCTGCCTACCCCTCTGACAAAACTCTGAAGAAGCAGGAAGGGTTTGGAAGCAACAAGCCCTGTCTTTGCAAAGTAAACAATTCACAGAAGAGCCACTGAAGGGAAGTTACAGGGGTATGACTCAATCCTGGTATAAAATCACAAAGTATTTTGGTACAGGATAGTGCAAGAAGTGAGAGCTGGGTGCTGTTTCATTCTGCAATCCCAAACTCACTTCTTGCTATCACAGGCAACACCTTCACCCAGCTCCACCCTTGTAGGTTCCCTAGCACTCATATTTCCTACTGGAAGGCTTGAATCATCTCAAGCCCTTCAAACATTTCCATCCTGAAAAAAGGTCTGTCTGGTTGATGCCCTCTCCTCTATGTACAAGGCTTTTGCTCCCAGTGGTCCCTTCCCTCCCTCATCTTAACTCTCCTGCAATGATGACAGCTCACTGCCACCTCTCCCCAAATGGTGCCACAAAACTTTCATCACAAGCCTTGCCAGTGGCTTTAGCACAGCACCAGATATCAGCAATGCAGGTTTCAGTTAAAGGGTTTGCTCTTTTCTTGAGAGGTTTTGGAGAAAAAGTAAAAAAGAATAAAAAGAAAACAGAGATATCAAAAAGTACCAAGAAAACAGAAACTAAGCATTTAGCTTCTGTTAATCTTCAGATTTTATAGCTGGTTTCACAGTATTTGAGGTCTCAGTCAATATTTTTGAGTATTTGAAACTAGTAACAATGGAAGAACAAGTAAAGCATGTAAGAAAAATTACTAAAAATCAGAGATGTATGGAAACCATTATGGCGCTGTCAACAAGCCATAGTTTACTTAAATGTTACATGCTACGGACCATGTTAGGAGATTTAACTTAGGAAAACCTACAGAAATTTTGGAAATGCATGGAAGAAACATTGCATGACATGGTGGGAAGGAATACAAAAACAATTTCCAATTTGGGGCTTTTTTGTGCTCATTTTAGCAGCCCATGAACTTATTGAGAAGGTCTTGTTTCTATTTTCAGGACTGGAGTTTGCCTTAAATTCCTTAAAATATGAGTCAAAAGTGTACAGCTGGAGCTGAATGCTGGGAAGAGTTTTCAAATTCTAGATCTAATCCTGATCCCTGAACCTGCAGCTTGAAGCCAAGGTATTTAATACCACGTCTACACCTATGATAAGTGAAATGGGTACAGGTACTCTGATATGAGGGAGACCAAACACCTGAGCAACCTCTGAGCTGTAAGTCAAGAAAAGGCCTTTACATGGATGAGGAAGCAAACCATGCACCACAGAACCCTGACAGGCCTCTGCAGCCCCTATTTATGAAGTCAGGCAGCTTGCTTTGAGTGCTGAAGTTTTAACCTGAGAAAGAGTCAGAGTGGGTGCAGGACAGCTCTTCAAACTCTGCCCCTCTGCAGGTCTCCACTGCAACTCATATTCACAGCTTTTCTTCTTCATTAGCCAGATGAGGGCCTTAAGCAGAAATGCAGCTCACAGTACCTGATGAACTAGCCATTCAAGCATCTGCCTAAACAGCAGAGCTGAAAATTACATATGTGTTTAAGTACTTTTCTGAAAAGGGACTATGGGAAAGCTAGTGGGGAGGGAAACCAGGGGTGAATCTGTAACAGTAAGTCTTGTTTGGCACAACTCTTTTCAAGTAAAAGTTGGAAAATCTTTTCCCCTTTGGGCACAGGGGAAGTCTTAGACTATGCAAGTACAGGGTGGATCTCCTCTTTTCATTCAATATTTACTTTTCAGTAAAGGGAAAAGGGATAGTAACTCAGAACTTACTCCCCACGAATTGCCAGTATTTACAGCCCTCACTGGATGGGTATGGCCATGCAGTTTAATAAACAGTGAGATGAACAAAGCTTACTTCTTCCATAAACCTGGATTTTGTGCCTGGATTATCTCGTGTTGAAAGTAGATACAGCTCTGAGAGAAGCCCTTCCAGGACTTGGAGCTTACACTGCCCTGTGTGATAGGGTTCAACTGTTCCCTGATCTCTGTCTTGTACTAGTCAGCCGCACTCACATCAAAACTCTAGTAATTTGAGATTATTCCCCTTTCCTGTTTAGCTGATACTGGTTGTGCAAAACAGTTGGGGGGGTTAGTGTGGATACAGAGGATACACAGATGCATACAGATAAACAGTCTGATCTCAGATTTTTCTTAACCGTAAAGAATTAACCTCAAACACCTTTTTCATGTAACTGATGTTAAACTCTTTCCTGGAATTTTGACACTTTAATAATCATTTTATTCTCAGCATACATATGCCTTTTGACCTGATTTTCCCCTTTACATGGGAAAGATGACAATTTATAGTAACTTAGTCTTCATGTAGGCCACGAAGAAAGACCTCAAAAGATCAAATTTTGGTCTAGAACATTTCCAAAATCCATTATTCAGCCACATGCACCAGGACAATGATAGAATCATAGAATTGTCCAGGTTGGAAGGGATCTTTAAGATCATCAAGTCCAACGGTTAACCTAACACTGCCCAAACCACCACTAAACCATGTCCCTAAGCACTATGTCACCTGTCTTTTAGATACCTCCAGGGATGGTGATTCCATCACTTTCCTGGGCAGCCTGTTTCAACGTTTGATAACTGGTGTGGCGAAGAAATTTTTCCTAATATCCATCCTAAACCTCCCCTGGTGCAACTTCAGGTCAATTCCTCTTGTCTTATTGCTTGTTACTTGGGAGAAGAGACTGATCCCCCACCTTGCTATAACCTCCTTTCAGGTAGTTTTAGAGAGCGGTAAGGTCTCCCTCCTTTTTTTCAGACTAGTCAACCCCAGTTCGCTCAGCCGATCCTCATAAGACTTGTGTTCTAGACCCCTCACCAGCTTCATTGCCCTTCTCTGGACCTGCTCCAGCACCTCAATGTCTTTCTTGTACTGAGGGGCGCAAAACTGAACACAGTATTCGAGGTGCAACCTCACCAGTGTCGAGTAGAGGAGGACAATAACTTCCCTAGTCCTGCTGGCCCCACTATTCCTCATGCACGCCAGGATGCTGTTGGTCTTCTTGGCCACCTGGGCACACTGCTGGCTCATATTCAGCCAGCTATCAACCAACACTCTCAGGTCCTTTTCTGCCCAGCAGCTTTCCAGCTACTCCTGCACAAGCCTGTAGTGCTGCATGGGCTTGTTGTGACTCAAGTGCAGGACTCAGAACTTGGCTTTGTTGAACCTCATATAATTGGCCTCAGCCCATCAATCCAGCCTGTCCAGACCACTCTGTAGAGCCATCCTATCTACCCTCAAGCAGATCAACACTCTCACCCAATGCACATACTTATTAAGGATGCACTCAATCCTCTCATCTAGGTCATTGATAAGGATATGAAAGAGAATCGGCCCCAATACTGAGCTCTGGGGAACACCACTTCCAGGTGAACTGGCCACCAACTGGATTTGACTCCATTCACCACAACTCTTTGGGCCCAGCCATCCAGCCAGTTTTTTACCCAGCAAAGCATATGACCATCCAAGCCATGAGCAGCCAGTTTCTCCAGGAGAATGCTGTGGGAAATGGTATCAAAGGCTTTACTGAAGTCCAGGTAAACAACACCCACAGCCTTTCCCTTATCTACTAAGAAGGCCACCTTATCATAGGAGGAGATCAGGTTCATCAAGCAGGACCTGCCTTTCATAAACCCATGAAACTCTTCTAGTTTTGGTATGGCATTTTCTTTTGCTGTTCAGGCAAAACTGTGTGAAAATAACCATCTTCATATACTATATGTCAGAGAGAAGGTTAGAAAGAAGGTCTTGTTTCTATTTTCAGGACTGGAATTTGTCTCAAACTCATTCAAATACAAGTCAAAATGGTACAGCGGAGCTGAACTCTGGGAATTCACTGTTGATGAAAAGATATTAGGAAAAATTTTCTTAGCTGTCAAGATGTTTATATATATGCTTTTTAAATTTTTGCTTATGTGCTGAAATTTAGATGGTTGCACAACAGCCTTAGCTTTGAAAACACAAGCCCAGTTATATACTAAGATTATTTGGTGGGAAAATCCATATAAACAGTTTATCTTTAACTGTTTATAGTAACTCTTCTGTAAGTGGCAGAGACTGAGGACATAAATCCAATACAGTAACAGCTCCCGCCTAATCATCTGGCATGTATCTGTAATATGTGGGGGCTGAAGACATCATCCTGCCCTTAGGAAGGATCATCCTCAGCTTTGTGTTGACAGTTTATTTGGATAACTTTAATATGAGCAGGGATTTCAGTACGCCTCTAAGGACAAAGGCTTGACTAATAGTTTACTATTTGATTAATTATTGCTGTTAATTAAATGAGCAAAGAAACAAACACAATAAAAATATGGTTCAAATTACTTTGATGCTATTTCCTGCAATCCTATTGGAGTCCTGCAGGCCTCCATATATCCCAAAACACAGGAAAAAGGAGCTGTCCTGGCTTTGACCTTGGACAAATGCTATAACCATTAGATCAGATGTGAGACCTAGGAGACATTTCTTCAAAGAGTGGTCAGAAAATTACTATTCCGTTACTGGAATTCACCTGCATGCTTCATCTTAACTCTGCCTGTTGTTTGGTAAACAGGTAGTTGAGGTCTTACTCAGTTAGGTCTACCTACTCACTTGGCATTGGTGAGTGACAGTTCCTGATGTGCCTGGAGGGAGCCTGCTTTGTAGGCAGTCTTTCCCTTGCATAGCACACACGAAGCCACTTGGTTACTCTACCAGTAGTTGTTTATTAATGCAATTTGAGTGAAAGGGCCTGTGGCACCTGGTACTGCACAAACATGAATCCCCTGCCCTAAATTGCTCGTGAGCTAAACTGCTGCAAGTACAGAATAGGGGAATTCGCATTCCAGCTTACAGGGAAACAAAGTGCAAAGTGGTTAACTAAGAAGCATGAGGTCAAATGAGCCTGGGAGACATCTGGGATTACCATAACTCTGCCTTCATTCCTGAACCAGGACTTTAATGATATGATGATGTCTTTTCACCCTCTGTCCACCTTCCCCGCAAAGATCTGGGTAACATGATTCTTTATCTCCCTTGTTCGGAGATGGTGAAAAATACAGAGACATACCAAGAATGTAGATGTCCACTTTTCAGCTGTAGACAGCAATATGCAGAAGCTGTGAACCCTGCAGCACCCTGCATCTGGCCTAGCCATGAATCTCTTTTGGATAATACTAAGCAACAAAGGCCACATCTTACACAGCGCGTGACTTCCCTGCCACCCACTGTGGCACTCTAAACTGGCAGAGTGGGAATTTCAAGCTGCTTTGAGAAGACCCAAACCCCTTGTGATAAAGACATTCAGATGCTCCTTCAGAGCAGTGCTTGGGTCTCCTTTACACCTCTGTTTTAAGGGGACATTATGTCCCTTTGTGCATGGTCTGCTGGGGTTGTGTGCTTTGAATAAGAAGTCAATTTCCCAGATTTTCCTCCTACTCATGTATATATCTGGGTCTGTTTCCACTTGGCTGAAGTATATGAGCAAAGCACATAAACACAGGATTCTGTAAAGTCTACCTCATACTTTTTCCTAGGAAAATAATTTAAAGCAGACAATTGCTTCTTCTGAATGCCTGTGGCTGTTCCTCACTGGCAACAAAAATGCCCACAGACGAGGAAAAGGAGATGTGCCTTCTTGGGGCTTTCCTGTTCGCTTTTTGCTGTGGGTTATGGTGGTAATTGTGTGCCCTTTGCAGAGCAGAGATTATAGCAAAAGAGGGACGCTGCTGTCTTTTACTGCAGGTAGAGATAGCTATTCCCTCTTCACTTGGCCAAATTTTTCTCCTGTTAAGACCCTGAAAATATTTACTGGATGAAGCCCACTGGAGAAGCTGGCACCCAGAAGGCAGGTCCTTCTCTGCCCCAGGACATTGCAGGGAGCAATGCAATATTATGCTGAGTACTGTCCAGGCTGAGCCACCCTGCAAACAAGCCCAAGCAGTGCTTGTGGGACCTTGACTTTCCAGACTGATTCAGGCAGCTTCTCCCTACCTTCAGTGCAGGAGATTGCACAAAAGGAGTCTCAGGGATCTGCTTTGGAATTTTGACACTTTATTTCTATTTAATTAATGCTTCAGGACCCAAGTCCTCTTTTGCCCCTCTTCTTCTACCATTAACAGAGAGGCACAAAGAAAACATTTTAAAAGACAATTTTTTCATATCATCATCTCACGTATTCAAAGTTTAGGAAATCTCAGATCGTAAACCGCTTTGCAAATGCTAATTATAATTTTCTAGTTATTTGTGTGCGTGTGCACCGGGATATCCCATGGCACATTCTTGCAGCACCAGGTCTCACTTTCTGCACGACAAATACCTTCACTAGGGGTGGATCTGATTCTGTAAGAAAAGAAGATCTAGTCTGTCTAAGCTCTGTTGTACTTGCTACAGAAATTGGGGCATGTATAGGGCAAAGAAGGGAGGACTGCAAGCTGACAAACAGTAGCCTCACAGATAGATGACTTAAGGATGATTTGATCATTTTACTTTTGTCCCTCCTTCTGCCAACAGCATGTTTGTGTATGGTTAAGCAAATGACAAAACCCAAACCACCTAAAAGTGTCTGCTAAACGTACATTCCTCATTCTCTCACTTGAGATGCTGGACTCTGGTTTTTGAGAGCTACAAGGATCCATAGCTGCAGGCTAGATGAAAAAGGTCATTTTGCACTCTAACAACAACAAAAAATATTAAGGAAAATCATCATCCTTGCCCTGAAGAAGGAAAGGTCCTGAAACATGCAAACATTGAGTAAGAATACGGTCAGTGAATAAAAGCTTGCCCTGATTTCTGTACACAGGGAACCAAGCCAAAGCTGCAGAGGCAGCTCTAAGGGCTGCATTTCCTGCTTTGTGAACGCTCGATCAATCAATCTTTACAGTAACTTAACAACCCATGTCCAATCTGAGGTATTTACAAAGATTTCTGCTTTGCTTTTGATATATGTGGCCACTGCTAATCTTAATTTCCAGACCTTTTGCAGCATAGCTAGTATTAATATTAATCTGACATATTTTCCCATGCTTCCATGATTTTACAAAAACTCTTATTGTGCACGAAGACCTGCTTACTCAACACGCTGCCTACTCAGCATTTATAAACAAGAGAAGAATCAAGTCTCAGTTTTATTTCCCATACTGAGCAGGAAGAATATTGTCTTTTCCAGAGAAAATTGATAGGTTACAATTTAATTATCATGTCCAAGATTGTCTCTCTATGCATATTTCTCTTTGACCACACATCTGTTATCTGCTGTAACTTACTGTAAATCTGCTAAGGAATGCTGTTTCACCAGCATCTTAGTTCCACGTGCTGTCCAGTGCTTCCGGCTATTGGGTTTGGACTATTTGCAGGTCTGCACTATTTGTTGTGTTCAAGGAGATCTCTTTCTAAAACAATGATACTTGTGCTCTCTTTAGCTCTAAATGCATACATTGTCATATACAAAGTAAAGACTAAGTCTTAGAGCCCACCTTCTGCTAAACTCCTGATATTCAGGCATCTAAAATTAGACTAAATTTTAAGTCAAAATGCTTAACCTCCCCCTCAATCCCCCCCCGCCAAACCCACAACCCAAAGCCACACCAAAAGACACCCTAACCCTGCCCCAATGCTCTTTAGTTTTCGGAAGAGCTGATCTCCCACCATCAGGTGGATGTCTGTGATCACAACCCCAGAGAAATCAGGCTCAAAACATCTCAGATATACATAAAAATAAGCCACTCCAAGAAAAAGACCCACAAGCCCTCAATATCACATTTTAGATATTGGCTCACAGAGGTTCCTCATTCAGCATTGCTCTCTTTGCAACCAGGTGATGGTGTGGAGGTACAGGAAGGGAGTTACTCATGCAAGTAATCAGTCCTGTCTACACAGCGCGTTGCATGGGCACGACTGCTGCAGTATTGGAATCCCACATAACTGATGGAGGACTTTCAAGAGAAAGTGGTTATCCCAATCTTATAGGAAGCAAGGGATGCCCAGTAGGGCATAAATGATTTGTGTAAGGTTACAAAGTGGTTTGCTACACATTTTTCTGACTCTCAGAGCAGTACTAGCACAGAGAGCAGCTCCATGTAGCGACCAGTGACCAACAGCAGCTATTTAAGCTTCATCTCATCACCTTTCACACACCTTTCTGCTAAGTAGATGCTGTGATGCACAGTAGCTGAGGAAACCTGCCTGTTCCTCCCACATCAAACACAAAGCCACATGATTTGTTTAGCATTTCTGCTTTGACCTTACCTCCTGCGGTTCCTTCTCTGGCACTGAGAAGCCCCTAAACCACCCATTACGCTCTAGAGGGCTTAAAAAAGGACATGCTCATTCCTCAGAGTTTTTTTGAGCAGCCTTGTTGTATTTTACAAGTAACCTGGTGGAGTTCAAGACCCTGTCCATTTTCCTCTAACTTTTTGAAGAATGCCTTGTGGCTGCCAATACCACCCTTGCCTGCCCATTCAGCCAGCTGCTTCCTTCAGCTTCTCCCTAGATGTGGATGGGCAATACATGCTGGCTCAGCCTTCAACATGGGGTGTAAACCCCTTCTTCCTGGAAAGGTTAACTTTCTTACTGCTTCTTTTATCACTGTTTTCCTGACAAGCTTCCTCATTCTTATACAGCTTCCCTTTTTGAAGCTGACTACATTTGTAAGCCTGGAGGGGCTGCTCCTTTCATCTTTGATGGCTCCTGCAGGGATGCTGAGAGCGCAATGCTGGTACAGATCAATTACAGCCTTTGGGACCATGTCTGATACTCAGAGAAAAAGGAAGGAACTCCACTGCCTCTTGCAGACTTCCTTACCAGCTCTTCCAGAAAGCCACCACTAATTGCATTTCAGAATTTCTTATGTACATCATGTCTTGATGTGACACTTGCCCAATCTGTGGGTGTGAGGAAAAGGGAGAGGTAGTGGAAGTTTTCCGTTACTACTGCCTTTCCTGCCCTTGCAGCTTCTGTGACTTCTCTTGCTGTATCACAGATGACATTGTTACCCTGGTAGGCACTTGTTAACACAGACCCTAAACTATTCTTTTCCTGTCTGGGCCCAGAATTTTAATCCATTGGATTCCATGGTACTGCTGAAAGTGCTAGGTCATTCACCTAGTTTGACCTAAAATGACTTCTATACGCATTTAAAGAAATATTAAATACATATTATTTATTATATAATATACATAGGTCTCCCTCACTTCTTCCTCAGCAGATCACTCTTTCTCTCCTCTCTATTTGACATGGTGTTAACAGAAACACCACAGACTATCTTTTGTCCATCAAGTTTCTGATATGTGTAGTATAACCACATCTAACCTAGAAATGGTTGCACCACTGTTTTGATTTTCTTTTCCATGCCTCATTTAAACAGAACTTGGTTGGTCCTGTCTGTTTTTCTTTTCCCATTTGACTATTGCTGTCCTCTACCCTTTCCTCATGGACATAGAAATTCTGTGACTTCATCAGTAGTGGTTGTGTGTCATCTTGAAACTTGTGTGTTTTGCTCCTGGGAATTTTCCCCTGCACTTTAATTTAAGAGGCTCACTGATGACACCTTTCTAGATTTGAAGGGGCAGCTGCCTGTTTCACTTGTAGTTTAAATGGAGTCTGTCCTTTTGATATAGGCTTCCTCTAGCCAAAAAATACCCCCAGTCCCTGGTTAAGCACAGTTCTTCCTCCTCAAATCATTTGCTCTGTCAGATGTCCAAATTTCACCTCTCTTCTTCCCTAGACCAGGCCTGCAGGGATCATTTCAAAGAATGCCGACACAGATGAAGAAACTTGAAAACACCAAAACAACCAACACTGAGAATTCTTTAAACAAGGACAAGCTGGGGTTTGACATTCCTTTTCCTCTATAAACAAAGACCACAGCAATTTGAGACAATTAAGTGTGGATGTACAACTCAAACACATGATGGTTACAAATCACAAACATGGTACTTTTGGCAGCACCAAAAGGGATAACTTTTGGAGCATGACTGCCAACATGAGCAGCATGGAGCATGACAACAGGGACTGTATTTTTGATCCCTGCAGGTTCTCATCTAGAGTGGAAAGGGTGTGCAAGCCAGGAAGAGTTACTCCTGTGGGGTGGCTTTTTGCTTGCATCTTGCCATTTGCATGAAAGTTAGCACAGGTACCCTTTCAGTTGGCTACATTTCATTTATGTCCAAGTTCTTGTTCTGAGAAGTGATTAACTGCTTACGGCACACAGAAAAATTGGCAACCTCAGCAAGATACCCTCTGTGAATCCCCTTTCAAGATGCTGTTGAGAGAGGATTCGTTACGTTCCTCCTTTCACTATCATGTGGCTTCTCTGAAACTACACATGAGAATCAGTGACCACCAAAACTTCACAAATGATCAGCTCCTTTGGCTTATGAAACTCCATGACCAAAATAGATAACAGCATCAAAACAGCATAACAAGTGATGGTGAGACACATGAACAGAGAAAGATATTCTGCACTTTGAACATAGAAAGTTTTCTATATTTAAAACTCAGGTCTTAGGTTTATTCAACATGAAAATGTCTCAAGTACTTCACACCCTGTAACGTAATGACTAAGACTATGATTGCAGGACAACACATAAAAGGGATGGAGTTAAAAAAACCAACAGCCTGTGAACAGAACTGAAGATTATTGGAAATCACCTTGTGCTTTTAAGTCTTTTCAGTGCATTTGTTTGGTTTTATTTTAAAAAGGCTGGTGGCTCTGAAATAACATCAAGCAGACATGACCAAAATCACTGTTCCATCTTGCCTTTTATGGTTCAAATCCACAAAGTACAAATTACTAACATTTAAAGCTTAAATGTACTTAGATAAGAATTAATTAGTTTTAGGCATGGGATATTTGAAATAGTAGCATTGCATTATCCTAAAATGACGTTTTGGCTAGTAACAACTGTATCCTCAAGGAGATGTGGCAGACCCTGATGAAACAAGAATGGTTTTATTCACCCCTACAACTGATATTCCCACAGGCCAAGAGCTAGTTTCTGAATCAGCAAGAAACTTGCCCCAGGAAAAGTTTTTTACATCTGTGTCCTCTGTGTGCCTCAAAGCTTTCTTCCCAGTAGTGCTGGTCACAGAGAGAGAGAGAATACTTGAATAGGGACCATCAGCCAGATGGTAGGAAAAATCCATTTTCTAGCTATTGAGACAACTCTTTTCAAGACAGAAGATTTAGATTAAAAAAACCCCAAAACTATGCTTTTAATGTGTAGGACCAGATCCTCACCCAACAGTCTCAGCAGAGCGTAATAACTTACACAGGCTGACATCTGCTTAATTTGAAAGCTTTCAGGTGAATGAAGGGAAATGTCCTCCCCTGCTGATGAAGGTTGCTGAGGGATACACTGGTTGTGTCTCTGCACCTGGTTGCAGACATGTACATTCCTGCCCCATTTCCAGCCAAGCACCATCTCTGGCCTTCCTGGCAAGGCAGGGCATGGTGTGTTGGTCAGCTGGAGCAAATGGAGCAAATACGTGACACTCACATAGACATGCCCTCAGTGACTTATCTAGCAGAGCTAACGTATCTGTGAGCTAGCCTCATTTCTCGTTCATTATCATCAGAGCTTCATCAAGCTCTCTCATGCCTGCCTATTGCTGGAGTCCTTCCAGGTTTCCAGCTTGCTTTGCTCTTTAGGACCATCTGATGCTGGAGCAGAAACCAAGAAGCATTTCTGCATGTGACTCAGGGTACCCTAGGACAGAAAGAAGAGATGCAGGGAAAGAGAGCAGCAGGAATAGCTTGTAGGAGAGAACAGGTAGCAGACTCGGGCACATCCTCAGGATGGGAATAAGGAAGACACTTTTCCCCCATTAGAGAAGGGAAAGCTTAGACAGTCATGACAGGCTTTTAAGGACCTTCCTAAGGACATTCAGCTCATTATTATGCCAGACTTTAGAAATAAGGGTTAAAAATATGTGTATCTTTCAGAGTGGTTAGTTGTGTTTTACAGCTGCAGCACATTATATAACAAAGATCCCAGAAACATTTCTGTAGTTCAAAACTGTAACAGCAGCCCAGATGTGTACTTTTTAATTGCCTAAGGGAATCTAAACTTACTATCTTCTAGGTGGAGGCACTACGGTAGGCCTTAGAAGGTCCTCATGGTAGCAGGGTGGGCTTCAGGGGTAGCTTCTGTGAGAAGAGATCAGGAGCTTCTCCTGTGTTGGACAGAGCCAGTTCCAGCCATCTCCAAAACAGACCCACCACTGGCCAAAGCTGACCCAGTCAGTGACGCTGGTGGTGCTTCTGTGATAACCTATTTAAGAAAGGGTAAAAAATGCTGTGCAGCAGTTGTGAGAGAGAGGAGTGAGAAAAACATGAGAGAAAGAGCTCTGAAGACACCAAGGCCAGTGAAGAAGGAGGGGAAGAGGTGCTCCAGGCACAAAAAGAAATATTCCCCTGCAGCCCATGGTGAAGACCATAGCGAAG
Organism: Limosa lapponica baueri; assembly: GCA_002844005.1. Taxonomy (NCBI): domain Eukaryota; kingdom Metazoa; phylum Chordata; class Aves; order Charadriiformes; family Scolopacidae; genus Limosa; species Limosa lapponica. Next base: position 582,743 of record KZ505742.1, read on the forward strand.
TGGGTTGTCTGCCTGCAGCCCATGAAGGACCCCATGCCAGAACAGGTGAATGTGCCCCAAAGAAAGCTGCAGCCCACGGACACCTGATGCCAGAGCAGGCTCCTGGCAGGACCTGCAGCCTCTGGAGAGGAGCCCAGGCAGGAGCAGGTTCTCTGGCAGGACCTGCGGCCTATGGGGGACCTACACTGGAGCAGTCTGTTCCTGAAGGACTATACCCTGTGGAAAGGACCCATGCTGGAGCAGTGCTTGAGAGCTACAACCCATGGGAAGGACCCACATTGAAAAAATTCATGAAGCACTGCAGCCCATGGGAGGGACTCCATGATGGAGAAGGGGAACAGCATGAGGGGGAAGGAGTGGCAGAGACAAAGTGTTATGAACTGACCACAACCCCCATTCCCCATTCCACTGCACACTTCAGGGTAAGGACAAAGAAGAGTCAGAAGTGAAGTTAAGCCTGGAAAAAAAGGGGGTGGGAGGAAGGTTTTTTAAATTTTGTTTTTATTTCTCACTACCATACTCTGTTATTAACTGGCAAAAAATTAAATTAACCTTCCCCAGGTCAAGTCCGTTTTGCATGTGATGGTAATTGGAGAGTGATCTCCCTGTCCTTATTTTGACCCATGAGCTATTTCATCTTATTTTCGCCCCGTGTTCTGCTGAGGAAGGAGCTTGAGAGCACAACAGGGTGGGCACCTGGCAGACAGCTAAGGTTAACCCACCAGAGTCACCAAAATGCACGCAAATCCTCAATCAGAACAGCAGTATTTTCCCTCATCTGAACAATGAGATAATTCAAGTCACAGGGAAATTACACTCTCTCCATTTTTGGGTTTTTGTGTTTTGTTTTTTTTTTTTGTATCTTTGAGAGACTTCTCTTACACTTCAGAGTATGGAAAGATCACATCCAATGGGGATGAGACAATGAAGAAACAGATATTTACAAGTTTTAGCAACATCTCAATAGAACCCTTGAGAAGGGTTTTCTGTCTGCTCATGCCTGTCTTCATTATTGCACAACCGTCCTGCGTAATTTGTTATGACTATTTTTAATCTGTGCCAACTATTTCACATACTGCAATAAGACCATTAGTCATAGAAAGACACATGGAAATAAACTTCATAAGCATGTACAATAAAACATGAGGACAATCAATCAATCCTACGCTTAATCGTCTGCTTAAATAAGTGAGGCTGAGGACCTCTTCTTGAAATGCCATTTTTCTCTTAAAGTCTATATTCAAAGGGTTAGCAAGTTGCTACGTTTGGGGAAGCACTCTGAGTACAAACTAAAAGTCTCCAGGACAATGACAAAGTTCCTCAGGCTATAATTTAATTTCTCCTTTTTTTTTTTTTAACCATGCAAAATACATCATTTGCACAGGGATTTATAAAACAATGAAAAAGTAGGAACACACAGTACATTTCAGTATCGCTTTTCTCAGGAAATAGACAGTACGAAAGGGAAAATAGGAAATCTTTCAAATGGAAAGACTGCATATGATGAAGCCAGAATCTGAACATGATTCCTATCTTTAACATACTGCAGTCCTCCTCCACCATTTCCAGACAATGAGTTTCCAAGAAACAGCAGCTATTCCTACTATTAGCCAAAAGAGTGGCCTCATACCTTGTGTTAGTGAAGTTTGTTGTAAGCCACTTACAAGACATTTAGAAACATAAAATGTTTTCTATTTGCTTAGCAATAGAAGGAAATTTATCAGCTGAAACTCCTTGCTGGTGGTTGGAAGGCTATGCCCCACACTGCAGTCACTGCCAGACTCAGAGAAAAAACTCCTTTCTCTTCTGAAACGAGGCCATCTACTAAGCCAGGCAGACCATTGAGCACCAGAGCATCTGATGCCAGCAAAAGAGCCAGCACACCTCATGCAGTCTGTTTGACTCCAATTGTCACCCGTATCTGATACTTACAGAAAGACAAACAAACTAAATTCACAATTCATCTTGCACCAGGGAGAAAACAAAAACTTCCTGACCTCAGTAGATGACAAGCAGAATCCCAGAGCAGTAACAGAATATTAATATTACCAAAGATGAACAGCTGTTTGACAATGAAGAAATAGATATTTATAAATTTTAGCTACATCTCAATAGAACCCTCGAGAAGGGTTGGAACTTTCTGTCTGCTCATGCTGTATTCGCCATATTCTCCATCCCTTTCTTACCACAACTAACACTACCAGTAATTCAAGGATTTGTACCATTAAAATTTCCACCCCTTATTCTAACATTACACTCAAGTAATCTCCTCCTTTAACTCCATATAGAAGCAGTCCCACAAGTCACCCAGAAAACTGAACAGCTCTTCAGAATGGTTACAAAGCTTTTGGCAGTTTTCAACTTAATCTATTCATAATTGGTTAGCCTTGGACTCAGAATTAATCTTAAACTGAAGTAAAATCCTTCTTTATATGTTTGTAGAGAAACTTGGCATATTCTGTAAGTCTGTCTGCTAGGCTAAACAACAAACTCTCCATTCTTCTTTTTCATAAGAATGAATCTCTGAAGCTGATCTGGCCATCCTAGGAATCCTTTTGCTCCTCTTCAGTTTATGTACTTTCTTTTAAACATCAGGGATCAAAACTGTACCCAATACCCCAAAGGGGGTCTTAAAAACAGCTTCTACAATTCGACTAATCCTTGTTTATCTCTACTAGGAATTCAAAGTCTGGTGTATCCCACAGCCTTACAAGACTTTTTTACAGCTGAGTCACACTGACAATGCATCCTTCTCTCTCCTGCTCCAGCATCTCTCAGGAACAATTTCCCAGGGGATTGCAAAATTTCTTGCTCCTTTTCTCTTATAAGGCAACGTGCGCTTTGTGATGCTTTAAATTCTCAGTTCAAATGATCATCCAGTAATGTTCCTCTAAGAAAAAATATCCCTCCACAATAATAATATTAATCCCAGTGATGTCATCTGCAAACTTAATGGCCAAGTATTTATATAAGGAATTAATATATTAAATAGGGCCAGTCCTAGCTTCAATTCTCCTGGCACCTCTTTTTAGCTTAGTTCATATTTATTTTTGGAATTTCACTATCATTTCCATCATGAAAGAGAAGGTCCATATGGAGATAGGGATCAGTGTTTTACTTGACTCTTGATTATGTCCATGGCACATATGTGTGTACATATACATAAGTATTGCTTCTCCACTTCCTTCACAGCTGCTGTTCTATTTATGAGGCTGAAAAATTTTACTTCCACTACTTGTTTTCTTTCCATGTTTCATTTCAACCACGAACTAGGTGCTGGAACATGGTATATTCATGCTATCTTTGCATTCCATGCAATTTCTAGATTAACCCTTGCTTGGGGTGTTTGCTCAGCTGGGGAGATCCATTACTGTTCTTCATGGTAATTTCTCACTTCAGTTTCAAGGTCAACCAGATGTTTCTATAAGCCATCCTAACCAACTTTTTTTGTACTGACAATACCACCTATTAGTGTCAGAATCTTCCTCTCCACCCACCATCTACATGTAACAGCCAGAATCCAGAATCTTTCCAGAATTTGCATGGGCAGTAGATCTAAGTTAAACTAAATTTGTAATCATAGAATCATAGAATGATTAGAGTTGAAAGGGTCCTTAAAGATCACCAAGTTCCAACTCCCCTGCCCAGGGCAGGGACACCTTCCACTAGAGCAGGTTGCTCAAAGCCCCATCCAGCCTGGCCTTGAACACTTCCAGGGATGGGGCATCCACAGCTTCTCTGGGCAACCTGTTCCAGTGCCTCACCACCCTCACAACAAAAAATTTCTTCCTAGTATCTAATCTAAATCTCCCCTCTTTCAATTTAAAACCATTAACCCTTGTCCTATCACTCCACTCCCTGATAAAGAGTCCCTCCCCATCTCTCCTGTAGGCCCCCTTCAGGTACTGGAAGGCCGCTATAAGGTCTCCCTGGAGACATCTCTTCTCCAGGCTGAACAACCCCAACTCTCTCAGCCTGTCTTCACAGAAGAGGTGCTCCAGTCCTCTGATCATCTTTGTGGCCCTCCGCTGGACCCGTTCCAAAAGCTCCATGTCCTTCCTGTGTTGAGGACTCCAGAGCTGGACACAGTACTCCAGGTGAGGTCTTACGAGAGCAGAGGGGCAGAATTACCTGCCTCAACCTGCTGGCCACACTTCTTTTGATGCAGCCCAGGATGCGGTTGTCTTTCTGGGCTGCCAGCATGCATTGCCAGCTCATGTCGAGCTTCTCAGCCACCAACACCCCCAAGTCCTTCTCCTCAGGGCTGCTCTCCAGCTATTCTCTGCCCAACCTGCATTTGTGCCTGGGATTGCCATGACCCAGGTGCAGGAACTTGCATTTGGCTTGGTTGAACTTCATTAGGTTTGCACGGGCCCACCCCTCAAGCCTGTCCAGGTCCCTCTGGGTGGCATCCCTTCCCTCCAGCGTGTCAACTGTGCCACAGAAGGCAATATTAACCTCACCCTGGCTTTTCCCAACAAGCCACCACTCTCACTAACACAAACAGCTCTTTATCACAAGTATCCAACAGCATCAATCAGTTCTGAATGAGCAGTTCTGATTTCAATCTCAATGTATCCAAAAGAAACAAAGAGGTTCACCCTCTACAGTCCAAAGGCATATCTGGATGCAAAAACAGTTTACAGTTTGGACTTCACAGACCCTTGCTGAGACTAGTCTCTCAAATCAGGACTCATCTTTACCCTCTTGTGCATGTTTTTCTTGAATTTGTTATTACTCTCTAACATTATTCTAAAATAATTGAGTAAAAGATAGCATATAACACAGCAAAGAAACTAGGTAGTTTTGCAGCCCTAGTATTTTTAGCAAACATGATGATAAACCACAAAGCAGTCACTTCTACCAATGAAGCACTTTTGTCTCCTTTACATTGCTCAGGTTGGTACAGCACTAGCACCAAATTAGCATCACAGCCTCCTGCTTCCAGAACAGCCTGAACAAAATTAGCCTGTAGTATGTCAAAAACTACCTCCTGTGCATAGGCTGCATAACACAGCTGCTCTGCACCTTGCCAAACAACAAATCCCTTTTTCAAGGCAAACAGCTGCTTATCTTTAATGCTTTACACATCACCTCAGCCTCCAGCCACAATGCTGCCACTACAAGTTGGAAATGTACCTGGCAGGTTATGGGGAAACACAGAACGAGACAGGGGCATCCACCTGAGCAAACAGAAGTGGTGGGCCTAGGAGAAGAGTTTTGAGTCTGGCAGCTTGATAGTCAGCAGGGCAGCATTGTGTGAGGCAGCGGTGGGAAGCAGTGCCCCAGCTCCTGGCTGTGAGTGCCCCCATGGCCCCACACAGCTCACATGAAGCTCTCTGTGCTTTGTGGGCCTGCAAAACAGAATAAACCTGCTTCTACTGCAGTCAGTGTTCATGTTACCCAGCTCTCACTGCTTCACCCAAAAGACCAAACGGGTGAACCACTCTTTGTTTACAAATTCAGGAAGTTCAGCTGCATTTTTTTTTCACTTGCATTATAGATCTCAGCAGAGAGCATCAAACATCTTAGGCTGATCAGCTCAGGTTCTGTATGCCTGCAATGTGCAATCTTACACATACCTCTCTGTTGGTATTGCAGACCAGGGCTCATGGCAGCACCCTTAACGAGACAAGGGAAGTGAGCACTTTAAAGGCAGGCCAATGCAGATGGTGTCTGCTGGCACATGCTGACATAGTTTCAGAAGTCATGGGACTCTACAGAGTTCAAGTATTAGAAATATACAAAAAAGTTGCACAGTAACAGTTTGGAAGTCATGAAAACATGTGAGCAGAGTATTAGAAGAATCTGTTCTGTTAAAGAAAACCCTGAATTTTTTCTCCTGTCTTGAAGGCTAATGCAAAAAGGAAAAACAGTAAAAACAGTGACCTTGCTTTGGGAAGAAAGACCTTGGGTGGGAAGATTTAAGTCACGTCTGTGGGATTCCAATTATGCCCACACAACGTGAAGAACTTTGGCAGCAGTTTCAGAGGGGAAAAAATGCAGGAAGCCAATAGTTTTGAGGCTATCTCATTCTGACTTTGGGAATTAGTAAGGCTGAAGCAGGAAACTTCATGAACTACCATTCTCAAGTAATCACTTTCACAAAGAAGGTCAGAGAGAGACCACAAGGCCCTGAGATCTTTCCACCCTGTGAAGAACAAGATCTCTGCCCTCTTTCCTTCAGTCATCTTGCTGATTTTGCACACCCACCTCTCATACCTCAAAACAGATCTGTGCCCCACTGCAGCCCTTTGGAATGTTGTCCCCGATGATACCCTTAGCCTGTCCACATTGCAGTTATTCATCTTTGACAGTCCTCTGCTCTATGCCAGTTGTATACCCATCAGGACTCAGATCTGTACAGAACTTTTGTTTACTTCACACCCATACTGCATCTCACACAGGTTCTCAACCTCAGCCAGGGCATCCTGACATCGCTGTAGCTTGAATGCTATTGGTAAAATCCTCCGTAATAATACCTGGTTTTCAGTCATAGCCAGACAGTGAGGCACAGCAATGGAGCTGAAGTCTAGAGTGCTCTAAGAGAAGAATTAATAGAGTGTCAGGACATACCAGACTCCATCAGCTCAGACCTAGAATGATTTTCTCATCTGCTGCATTGCCCATGACTTTCACTGCGTCTCTTCCTTGGAAGCAGCTGCTGCCTTAATTTCTTGGCTTCTCTCACCCCCTTCTAGATATTCACACTTGCCATCTCACTTGTCTCCTCCTTTCCATCCCTTCTGATCCCCACCTAATGTTTTCCAAAGCACAATGGAAACACCAACTCGTTCTCGTACTCCTGCCTTTCTCTTTCAAAGGTCAACTGTGACATCTCCAGACTCACCGATCTAACTGCAGATAAATGCTGCCATTCAAGCCAGGATGGTGGAAGAAAAACTGAGTACATGGATGCAGGTGGCACAGAGGAGCTAGAAATGGCCATATCCCTTTGGAAAGTAAGAATCCTTCTCTAGCAAGCTATGTCCCTAATGCCAGTGCAGCCTGGGCTATGTCACTCCAGGCTGCACTCACAGCATTGATGAGGGGGCAAAAGACCATTGTTCCATAGGAATTGTGTGCATCAACCTGATACTGCAGGTTTCTGCTATTATTCAGTCCTAGGAAACCTGTCAGGACAAAGGGAGACTAACTCAGCAAGTTTACCTAGAGAACTCATTTGGGACAACATCACTAACTACATTCCCAAGGCTTGGTGCTCTCATAACACACGAGGGAAATCTCTTGGCAGACGATTGGGAAAACATGAAGACAACATCTCCAATCTTCTGATTCCCTTCTATTCGCTTGGCTGACTGCTCCCACCATCCGTGTTTCTAATGCTCCGTGCCAGAGACAGCTACAGTCCCAAAGGCAGGAGGAGTGTACTTCTCACATAGGAGATTAAATATGGCTGTCCTCATCTTAAGCAACACAAGGACTTGAGGTCTTTTTGAATTAATGAAAGATAGATACTGAAAAGAAATAAAGAATTCAAGCACAAGGAATGTAGAACTTAAATACTCTACTAGCTGTAGAGTAAGATGATTGCTGCAGTTATCAGGCAACTGATGCTTGGCACAGTCGGCTTGTCAGTGTCTGTGACTGTAGTCGTAAATACCAATCCTCTTCACTCGTGGATTTGAATCAAGATGGTGTGACTTCTAACCACCAGCCACCTTCGGCAGCAGACTCTTTTTGAACCCAGAGCAGGTGGATAGACAGATAGACACAAAGAAGGGTTAGGCAGAGTAGCCCCATCTCCTCATTTCTCACACCTGGTATTCATGACTCAGAAGCCCCAAATCTTAGCTTTCCTATTTAGACAGCACAAGCAGGTGCTCAGCTGCTTGCAAGTTTCGGGCATGACTGGTCTCTCCAGGAACACTGTCCCCAATCCCCTACTTTTCTGCCCAAGGTTATATCCAGAGAGCATGATCCTCTGAACGTGGCAGCATAGAGCTGCTGACAGGCTCAGCTTAACAGCCAAGACACGGATATGAAGAAGTGGCTTTCTGCCACTTTCATGCAGAAGCATGTCTCCCACTTCCCAAAGTCAGACCTCATTCGTTATCACACAAGAACAGGAATGCCTGCTCTGGAAAGCAGACATTTGGAGAACTGCAGACGTGGGATGAACCACCCACATACTCTCTGACATAGTTTTACCACCAACAGAAAAAACACCTCCACCTCAACATCAACAGTTTTCTACCAGCACTTCTCTCATGATGGGAAAAAGGCCAGTTGGACACATTTATTCTCTAAGGCCTGCTTTTTAATAGAGGACCACTATTTAAAAGAGGACCATCTGTTGCAATTCAGACCTGCACTGTAACCTGGTTCCCGCAGGGATCCCAGAGCAAGGCTGTTGGTATTTGCTTCACCCACAACCACCAAAGAAAACAGCATATTTGGTGTGTTAAACCACACACCATCTTCACACGTCTGTCAGTAGTGGCCTTCACAAGGGAAATGAGATAGCATTCAAGTGATGATTTCCATGATTCCCAGGTAATAACACAAAACCACTTAAGGCAGGATTAGTCTCCCCTACCATTTGATACCTGATAGCCGCTCAGCCTAACAGATCATCTAAGTTCTCACTAGACAATGGGGAGAGATAAGTATCCAGAGAAAATTGTTTCTCTCTGAAACCCATTAATCTAGTTTAGGGTGAGAGAAATAATCTCTGGAGGTGCTTTACTTTTTTCATGGACTACAGAAGAACCCTAGAGATAGCTACTGTCTAGAAGTCTGAAGGAAGGTGTGATGACTTGCACTCGTGGGAGTCTCTGGCAGCACAGCTGTCCCTGCTCAAGCAATGCTGCAGCTAAAGAGTAACCTCCATTTTGACAAAGACGGTGGCAGAACTGTAGGAAGCTCTATCAAAGGAGCTCTGTAGATGGCCTTTGGTGCCATATTAAAACTGGAGCTGACATTATTTACAAAAATGTCAGCTCCATATGAAAGTCAAATCCTGTTCCACAGGAAAGCTTGTGGGATGAGTGCCAAAAAGCTTGAAAACCAATGGCCTAGACAAGTCCATTGCATGGAACTGGGGAGATTTGCCATCAGTTTCTTACAAATTTCTGGGGCCTTTGATGATGATCATGAGGTTGATATGTTTTGGAGTAAATTATTAAATCCTGGAACAATTTATTGGGGAATGTGATGAATTGTCCATTTGGTGCTTTCTCCATCCAAGACTTTTGGATTCAAAAGATTCTTGATTAATACAAGCATAAACTGTGGGTTTGTAACAATCCCTTTTAATACCAAAAGACTCTGCTTTTCATAATTATCCACCTCTCTGGCTGGGCAACATTTTCTCACCCAGGGTTTTTCAAGATCCCCACCCAAGCTGTTGCAGAGTAAACAGCTGATTATACTAAAAGTCCCAAGACTCATTCAGATCTATTTTTAAATACAAATAATTCTGAAAGCCAAAGATGAAGACACGTTGGTCTTAACATTAACTGCAAAGAACAAACCAAAAAAATTTCTAAGACTTATGGATGGATTCCAACACAGACACTTCATATTTGCCACTGTCCTTTGTGCAGTCATTGCAAAAAGTTACAAGATACATCAAACCCAGAAACAAATTGAAAATAGAAACTGAGACACAAAGTATGTAGAAACCTGAAGAGTTATGTAATTACTGGCACAGGAGCAACTGAAACAGGTTATTTCTATGTCAGTGTCAAATAGGGGAAGCTGCAGACAGAGTGTTCCTTCACACACAGAAAACTGTAAGTGGTACCAGAAGTAAATTTAAGCAGGGTAAGTAAAAGAGCAGAAGTACTGCACAATAGTATGAGTAGGTGTCAGGACAGGAAAGAGAATGCCTGATTTTAACATGAGCATGTTCCAACTTGTTCTGAAATCAATACAATTCCATTGAGGAAAATGAATGGGTTTTGGCCAGTGCTGGAAATCAGATTTGTGCTCTGCAGCCCACCCCTGCACAGTAAGACTTGACATAAGAATTCTCAGGGTATCTCACACTGCTAAAAATACTCATGTTGAAGTTATGATGTTAAAAGAGTTAGGAGATTCCTAAAGAAATAGCAAGCCATATCAAATACTACAGAGCGGTACCACTTTCCTTTCTGACTAGAGAGAGGGTTACCTAGAGTTTATCTGCACCTGTGTGGGAGGGCACATCACATGCACAGCTCTACCTTTACTTCTTTCACAGTGTTATAGTGGGGGAAACCCGCTGCTCTGCCTCAAGTCACATTCATCATTCCCTGTGGCAGAGGTTCTGCCTGTCTGAATGCTGCTGCAACGAGGACAGGGCAAACAGCCTTCCTTTCCCAAAGAGCGGCCGGCAGCTATAGACCATCCCCAAGCCCTCCCAAAAAGGAGGAAGAATCCATAATGAATTGGATGTTGTAGACTAGAAAGCAATGATATTATTGTAAAGATCAAAGACATGAGCATACTGTCAGCAGCAAGACTGTTATTAAAATAGATAGAAATAAAAAAAAAGGCAGCCAGAACAACCAATTAATAGAAGAACGTAAAACCTGAATAAAGCGGGACCGTTTACACAGGAAAAGAGGTGGCCAAGAGAGACAGAACAATAAATAGATGAGAGAAAGCAGACTGGGAACCAGTGTTCTTCCTCTCTTGCAAGTGGAAGGGGAGATGTATGGAAAAAAATTACATCATATGCAAAACTGGTAAAAGGAAATGCTCCATCGCACAGTGCAGAACTGAGCACAGAGCCCCACATCTCAGAAGTGTCATGTAAAGGGCTAGGTGTGGAGAGAGAGAGGTGTATTTGGTCTCAGGAGCATGCTTGGAGGGCTCTATACTGTGCCCACCTCCTCTCTCCTCCCTCCAGAACTACTGTCCCTTTTCTCCTAGCTGATCTAGTCCTATCTGGATAATAGTGCTCTCCTCTTCAGGACAGCATCCCTCCCCAGCACCCACTCCTCCACACAAGGCCCCTTTGCTGTCATATTAAAGACAGTTTAACGGACTGCGAGCCAGGTCATAAGCTGTGTTAATACCTTCCTACCTCCTCTTATACTACAGAGTTTTTTCCCCATCCTACAGGAGGAAGGAGGAGTAAGGAGCATTAAGAGGAGGAAGACTGAAAAGCCAAAAAATGCCAAAGCACGCACAGACGTTCAGTGCCAACCTCCCAAGTACTGCTCAGCTGCCCATCTGGAAAACACCGCAGCCAGTGAGAGCAACAAGTATACAGGAAACCTCTCCCAATTCATTTAATTGCCAAATTGCAACTATGAGGCTGAAAAACAATTATTTTTTCACAGGTGCCAGAAGACTCTCTGAGAGTAGCAGAGCAGTACATTATCTGGCTAATAAAAAGCCTCCTATGAATAAAAACAGGGAAAAAATAATAAATCACACATACTCTTAGCTTCTTTAGATCAGGAAAAAAAAAATATCGCACCCACACTCTTAGCTTCTTTAGCTGAGCACACTAACAGCTAGTTTTCACTAATACTTTTGATGCCTAAACCATTTTGGCTATATCTCTGTAAAGAACAGGCCTTCCTCGGAGGTAGTGTCAAATAGCTTAGTGCTTACTGTTTTAGCGGCTGTGCCTATACATCATATTTGTGACCTCCAAAACATGTCTCAACCACATGCCATTCACACACAAGGGTGTGGCTTGCTTAAAAAGCCAAGGCAAAATTTGAACACTGATCCCCTGGGAAAACTAGATCCACAATCAAAATTCTAGTCCTTATTGTTGTGTGGCCAATACAGCCTCACCTATGCTATTAAAGTCCTGGTGCTTTATTCTTGGAGTTGAGAGGCATTGGCTGAATTGTGATTATTTGTGATAATTGGTTCAAAAATCATCAGTCACCAAGCTCAGCTTGCAATCAGATAATTTAGTGATGAACAAGCCTCCAAATTTATTCCATGTTTAACAACTGGAGCATTACCCAACTCTCATGACATGGAAACATTAAGCATTTGATAAGCGAAAATCTGGGATAATTCGTTGCATGGTAGAAGCATTAAGAAGAGCAATGCTGAGAGCAAGAAACCTGCTCAGGAGTCATAGTGATTCATGGCCATACTTGTGGTCTGTGTTGCAGTTTTGGTTGCGGGAGATAGTGGATGATTAGATGTAAAGATGAAAGTGAGCCGTTCCCACTGTCTTTCAAGAGCTTTCTTTCGGCACTGCTGCCAAACCCCTGAAGGAATTCTGAACTCGCAGACACACAGGGGCTTATCAGGGGCTTTTTTGCTGTGCAGACTAGGTATACAGGCAGCACCACACACAGCCTTCAGTTATTGCAAAGAAATGATTTTCTTTTCAAAGATGCTGAGCACTGATCTCTGGTATCTCAGAACATATTGCCTCTGGGTCACTGCTAGCTTCCACTTTCCATGCGTAAGATGTTTTCATTACTTCTTTCCCTTCTACACCCTTGTTTTTCCCACATGATGAAATAATTTGACTGCAATACAAAGAGAAAAGAAAAGCAGAATAGACTACCAAACATCATGCTAGCTATTCTGACACTCTCATTCATACCAGGATCTTTCACTGCTGCTTCCTGCACTGCTTCACTGTTCATTTCTTTGGAAATTGTCCAATACAAGTACAGTCTGGGAGTGTATATGTGCATGTGTGTATCGGCTTAGCCCAGCAGTTAGAGGGGATGGGTTCTGCTGGTATAGTGTTTGTTTTCTGTGCTGAAATAGCAAGAAAAGTTGAAATAGCAAGAAAACAGCACCATGCTGTTTCACGTAGACATGCACTTAGATAAAAGGACATGAAGAATACAATGGGGTTTTTGACAAAGGAGAAATTATTGCAGAAGAGAAGCCAACCAACGCAGAACTTCCTCATGAATTGAAATCAGTGCAGAAACAGCACTCGGCCTTTGACAGAAAGAAAGCCATAAGAGTGCAGCTGCATTTTTACAAACATTTGTTAATGAGAACATCTGCCCCCTGTATGAACCATGGGTGTTTCAATAGCCTGGCTCTCCAATGGCCTCGCCTGGGAGAGCCCTGGAACCTGTCACTGCACCTAACTCACTTCCACCACCTGCTGCACTTGCCTCATCTGGGAAAGCTCTGTCAATGGAGATCCAGCAGTTGCCATGGATGACCGATAACAGTGCCTCACTACCCTTAGCATTAAAAGATATCTCTTGAGTCCAATTTGAATGTTCCTCCACTACACCAGCTCAAGACTATTTGCCCTATCCACCATGGACCTGGAGAACAATTTATCTTCCTTCCAGCATGTGCTTATTTGCTTGTGCTTGTTTGAACACTGTTAAGATCCTGCTCAGCCTTCTCTTCTTCAGCAGAATAGACCCAGTTAATTTGATGTACACAAGCATATATTTTAGACCCCCCTGGAAGAGCAAGCAAGCTCCTGTTCCACTTCAGAAACAAAAATTGTCAAACTGAGTTCCTAGGGCACAGTCTTTATTTCTAGTGATAACATGAACTCTGACATGATTCTTACCTTAAAATTAAATACCTTTGATCTGAAGTCAAAGACAGACTAAACATGGAAATCCAGACTCATTCCTCTCTGCAGGGTCTACATTAAGCAGGTGCAAAGTGATGTGTTATTGACAAATGAGCCAGTAGAAGGAATTAATTTATGCTTCTTGCAACTATTTCTGTGTCCTGAATTGGTAACACCATTCAGGAAAAATGCACGTGGGTTGTCTTGGACAGTTCAAATAGAACAGCTGCTCAGGAGGTAACCGTAGGCAGAGGAAGGTCACAGAGAGACCAGAAAATGCTGTCATTACATTGCTTGTGTATCCCAAAGGTTGCACAGTGCTTCACTGCTGCACCTCCCAGCCGGCTTTCTCCTGACTCTTGTCTTGCTCCTGCCCAGCTCCCATTGGGAGCCCTGACCTCCCACTGGGAGCCAGCATGACCCATTGCTCCCCAGCAACCTCACTGTCAATGTCAGGACCTTCTCTCAGACCCACAGAAACACCAGCTCTTCAACATCAATACACTACCCTTTTGCTGTATGATTTTCCTTTTTTTACTTAGTTTTACTTAGAGACTAGCAGCATTGAAAGTCCAAGGCAACTTCTTGCCTCTTGGTTCTGTAAACAGGAAAATTCCTTGGATGCAAAAGATAAATGAAACCCACAGCCCAGACATAGAGATAGAGTCACTTCAGACACAGACACATTCACAGCACTTGGCTGCCAAACAGGAACTTGTTCCTGCTAAGGAGACACAGACAGAGCCTCATAATCTCGTTGGGTTTGGATTCATTTTTCCTTTAATTGCAAAACTGTCTATTCCTGAAAACTACATGCATGTTTCCCTGCCAAATTCAAACAGGCGCTCTAGGGGCAGAGACAAAACTCTGACCAGTGCAGGAGCTGTAGAGATAACGACCTGATCAGCAAGGAACACTCCCTGCAGCTCCAAACAGGAGCTGCAACTGAGCAACTGAAGCTAGTGTAACTTTGGCAGACTGACAACTAACTGAAGACAGCATTTAAATGGAAAGTATTCTTTTTTCACATCATTTCCCAGCAAAAGATCAAAGACCAGGAAAAAGTCTAGGAACTGCTAATCCCCTACTAATACTAGGAACTTGTGTGTGTTTCAGAAATAAGAAAACTCTGAAGAGTCATTACCACTGACAAATAAGCAGACTTATTTGTGAATGTTTGAGATACACCTACCTGTACCAAAAATTAGTTTGGGATTTCATTGTAGATAATTCCAAAGGGACACTAGCAACAAAATAAGACATAGGGGGCTGAAGTTTAAAAATGTCTTTCCCCACATATTTGCAAATAGTTTCAAGATATATTGTTTTTCTAGCTTCAACAGGTGAAATGTGTGCTCCTCATATTACAGATAAATGAAATTCAGGGTGAAGGATGAGATGATAAAGTTTGCATAAATATTCACAATACTGAAATCTGAAGGTGACTGCGAAGAGTCACAGAGGGCTCGTGTGGTCCAAGATAAGTGAACAGAAAGCCAGCAGATGAAATTCAAAAATCAGTAAGTGCTATGTAATACAACTGGTGAAGAAAACCTGCCAATATGCACACATGCTAATACTTACTAAATTACTTGGGAAGGAGAACCAAATGTCCTTGTGCAGAACACTCTAAAGACATAAATTCAGTAATCATGAGCTATGATATCGCATTAGGAACTACCTTAGGCAAGATACACTAGAATTAGAAAGGTGAAGCAAAGGGACAGGTGAAAAAGTAAAGGCTTAGAAGCTAAGTAGACATTAGGCAAAGAAGGATTTTTCAGCTTGGAAGACTTCACTAGAAGAGAAGTAAGCAGTAGGCAGACATACAACTATAAGTGATAAGAAGATAAGTAGAAAAGGATTATTTATTTCTCATTGCATGAAATCTAGGGGCAGCCAGTGACATTTTCAGGCAGCAGATTTATAAGAAACAAAAATAAATCTTTTGTGCCTTACTGCATACTACTACACGGACTGTGGAAGCTCCTATGGAAAACTGCAAAGGCCAAAACTACAAGCAGGTTTGAAAAATCATTGGACAACATAATGCAGTCTACTAAAATGTGTAAACATTATGCCCATAAACATGGTGCAAATACTGTAAATCAGAGGTTGCGGAAAACAAAACAGTGCATACGCTGCTCTTTTCTGAAAGCATTTTCCATCAGCTGCTCTCAGGGGCAGAATCAGGGGCCAGGTAAGATTTGCTTTGATGCTGTGTGGCTAGGGGGCTCGCAGAAGAGTCCTCTTCCTCAGCATTGTATACTTTCTATTTTCCTGCATTTGGTAAATACATTTGTTCTTTCCCTTATTAATCATAGCTCTTCACCCAGACTGAACCCTATCACTGTCTCGTGACTCCGTTATGGCAAGAAAAAGCATCTACCTCCCAGAGAAAGGAGGTGTCTCTTCTTATACACATGCAGATACAAACCTGTTTTCCTGAAAACAGCTACTTTCACTAGAAAATGCCTTTGGGGTTTTTGAAAGCTCCAGCTAGTATCTGCACAAGTTTTCATTGTTGCTACTGGAGAGTTAACATCATCCAGTATCTTACCTGGGAGGAGAGCATGGACTGTTGGGTGGTCAGTAGACTGTATTTCATAAAGGCCATCAGGTCTGAAAGAGAGAAAACAAGGAAAGATGGAAGAGTAAGCGCAAGAGACCACAGAAAAATACAGCAGGAGTTCTTGGGAAGCTCACTATACGACATGTGGTATGAGCTCAGCTGCCTGCAGAGAGTTTAATATGGACACCAGGAGCTGAAGAGTCATGAGAACATGGAGCACCAAAGGGCTAATTTTCTGTGAATGAAGCCAAAATATTTTTCAGGGTATGAGTTTTGCAAAATTTTTCAATCTCATGCAGCAGTTCAATATGGGTATAGCTGCCCAAGCAATAGAAACTTGGAGGGAACTATAACAATTGAGAAGTTGGCTAACAACTGGTGTGCCTTGCTGCCCACTCTCTGCAGGGACTGGGCTGTTCCTCAGGCTCCATTGACTTCAGTGGTAATCCTGGGAGCCTCTGAAGGCAAGGTTTTGCATCTTGGTTACTCCTGAGGTCTAAAGAGCCCAAAACATTTGACAAGCCTTTGTTATTTGTGCTTTGTTCACAATGTGGAGATGTTGTTTTTCCTGGTTTGGAGACAGAGGGATTAATATGAGTCACTCAATGGCAGAAGGAAGTCTTCCAAGTAAGGTGGAGGACCTCATTCCATTTCCCACAGCCCAGGTTCCAGAGACTGCTGTGAGACTGATGCACAAGCAAACTGCAGGGTTTTTGCAGCTGCAGGGGTTTGGGCAAAATCTCAAACCACAGAACAAGGTTTCTTACATGTAGGAGGAAGATGCCAGAAAACTGTAGGTGTGTAAAGCATGTGAGTGAAAAGTGAGTGAAATACTAGAAATCTCACCTAGGTCTTCACCTTAACAAGGGATATCATGTTCCCACTGCCAGGTTTACAAGCAGGTTAAGCTTTGTTTACACGGGTGGGGATCTGTCAGACTTTAGGACAGATTGTAGAGAACAGTGGGAGGAGTGAGAATTCAAATGGCTAGTTTTGTGTACTCTGCCTCCTGTTGCCCCAGGAGAACAGGCCCAGTCTCCCCATTTCCAATTCACACTGCCAACCACATTAATTTGATGACATTCACCCGCTGGTGATAAACTGACAAGGAGGGAAAGCAGAAGTGCTGTTTCACAGACAACCCTGAAATCAAACTGGCATAACCACATGCCAATTCCTAAATGCTAAATCTCCAGAACACCTACCAACAATGCTACAACAAAACAGGAATGTTTTTATTACTAGGGCAGGCTTCCTTAACACAGATTCAATAGGAGTATTACAAATTTACAGTATAAAACATGGAATGAGTCTCAGATTTATTTTTAGGACTCTCTAGGCAGCTAGACTTTCTCTCTCAGAACCAGTGAAACATAGGAGGATAGAAACTAGAGTTACACAGCAACTTAAAAGCTGCATAGCAGTTTTATGACAACGAAGATTTATTTCATTACACCTGCCACTACCAAAACAAAGAACAGGTAAAATCCTCTGAAAGGAAATCAGTGGAAGTTTTGGCATTGACTTGATTAGGGTCAGGATTTCAGCCCATACAATTAGAGGAACAGAGAAGGATGCAGAAAAGCAGGCAAGTGGCAGATGACATTCAGAAGGTGATGCATTAGTAGTAGTGATTCAGCGCTGTACTGAGCATTTGAAATTTTTGTTTTGCTGTCTTTAAAGGAGAAAAAAGTGTTCCTTGTTATGTTTGGATAGGACATAATGGTAATACAATTTTCACACTAAAGTTTTCACTAAATCAAATGCCCCTCTTTTTATTTTTTTTTATTTATTTTAACTTTCTGTGAAGAAAATTATGAAGCAAAGTTTTGGCCAGGTCACTCATTTCTAACTTAATATTTCACTTTTCTGAACTGCACTGTAGCTGTTCCATTTCCAGGCAATATCAGGTAAAGCAGAGCTACACTTCCCTTACAGTCTGGAAGAAGTTACTCTCACTAGGCTCTTTGGAGGACTGTATTTCTTGTCAAGTTTGATAAAGTTCTAACTGAACCAAGCTGTGTATAATGCCGCAGGAGCCACAATTAGTCATTTTGGCTCCTGCAGCATTATACACAGCTTGAAGATACAATCCCCCAAGACAGACTGTATCAATGGTTAAAATGGCAGCAGTGTGCTCAGGAGCTGTAAGACTCACAAGCTAATGTGTCTTGGAAAAAATGTACTTAATAGTAAACTAGAAGAAAATGCACAAGCCTATAAACTCAGGTTTTTAAATTGAACTATGTCAAATGGAAATGTCAAAAACACCTCAACATTTTTAAATGCATTCTTTTTCCTTACACATTTCAGTCTTAGAAGAACACTTTGGAGATTTGTCTTGATTTGGAAATTCAGAATTTTGTTCAGCTTATTCTGATTTTGCAAGTCATTGCTATGGGCAACCAGACATAAAACAAACAAGGCATGGCCTCTGAACCTCTCTGACCTTTCTCTTGGAAAAGAATGAGAAAACTACCCTGGGTTTACTAATTCAAGGCAAGCAACAGATTTTAGTTCTTAATAGAAGCAGTTCTGGGATGTATTTATTCCAGTTACAGCAAGAAGATTGCCTGTCTAGACAAGAATGCTATACTTAAGAGCAGCTACTTGTGATGGCTCAGAAGCAGACAAAGCCTTCTACACTGCCAATTCACCTGACTGCAAATTCCTCCTCCTCTTCTGATGAATCACAGTCAGCTTTTCCAATTTAGGCACAGTCCTGCAGTCTTATTTGGATTAAAATCTACAGGACTCCTGGGCTACATCATTGAAGACTGTCAATTCTTTTTACTTTTACTCTTTCTTTTTTCCTCCAAGAAATTAATGGAGTCTTTAAAGCCAACACTCACCTGCCGATGGCTTTGCTCTGGGCAGAGGCATAATCTAAGACTAAAGGGAGAGTGGAACAACAGTAGTGCCCATCTTCTCTGTGACAACTTGGTGGCTAGACCACTTGCTGACAAAGTGACAGATTTGATCTCTAAATGTGCCTGAAAATCAGTGGAGGTACTTTTACTTGATTACAGGTGTTGACATTCTAACCTTATAACTGTGAATTCAAACTGTGCTAATTAGCACAAGCTGAGAACATGTCTTATCCATCTTAGGACATACAAATGGCTAAAGAAATGCCTGCATTTGCAGGCAAATCAAATGTCAGAACCAACAGGCCTGCCAGATTGCCTCATTCAAGTGAATGAGGAAGCTGCAAGCGTGGAGCTAAAATGAGAAGAAACAAGAGCCTCTACAACTACCAGAAAGGAGGTTGTAACAAGGTAGGGGACAGTCTCTTCTCCCAAATAACAAGCGATAGGACAAGAGGAAATGGCCTCAAGTTGTGCCAGTGGAGGTTTAGGATGGCTGTTACAAAAAATTTCTTCACCGAATGTTATCAAACATTGGAACGGGCTGCCCAGGGAAGTGGTGAAATCACTGTCCCTGGAGGTATTTAAAAGGCAAGTACACAGGGTGCTTAGGGACATGGTTTAGTGGTGGTTTGTGCAGTGTTAGGTTAGCAGTTGGACTCAACGATCTTAAAGGTCCCTTCCAGCCTAGATGATTCTATAATTTGTTTTGTTGGCAAGAAACAGGAGGAAACAAGTGCCTGTCATTTGGTTTGTTGGCAAAATGATAGGCTGGAGGCATACCAGGGAGCAGACCCAGGCAATCCACCTCCTCCTGGAGAAATTGCAAAGCTCACCGTTCTAAGCCCAGAGAAAACCCCTCAGTCACAGTGCTCAAGCGATAAGAGAGGAATGTGCGATAGGAGAGCCAACAAGTAAAATTAGTCATTATTTTCCTTAACCCATCAATTCTTCCAGCTAAGTGGAAATACCACTGGAAATGGTCTCCTTTCAAAAGAAGAACCTTGAGTCAGAAGAATTAAATCATTTCAATCTAGTTAAATACTTTTAGATGCAACAGGTAACAACTGAATCAAAGGATATCCTGTACATACAGTCGTTTGGAAAGTTCACCACAGTAACAGAGACTGAGATTTTCCAGACTATTCCCAGAACTTCTTGTTGTGCAAACTGGAAGGCAAAGTCTCTTTCACCTGCACCACCCATGTCATTTTCAGTGGTGGTGGTGTTGAAGGAGATGGGGTTGAACACAGGAGCTAAGTTACAAGCTGTGATGTGAGAAGATTTATCGCAACACCGTCACTCTCCCAGAACCAGGAGGCTGTTGGTGGCAAAACCCTAGACCACCTTGACGAGGACAACAACTTAACAGTTACTACAGAGAATGCTCCTGCAGCAGGAGTGCAAAGCGGCATGGCTAACTGCACCTACTTGCTACAGAAAATAAGACTGGTAGGAGCCAATGCCAGCCTGAGAAGGGAATTTGAGGCTACCCTGGATGGTTTTAGGGTGATGGGGTTCAGACAGAAAGTTCTCAAAAAATGGCAATACAGTCCTTTGATCTTCCACACAAACCAATGAGAAGGTGAGACAGGTTTCAGCCCCTATTCTGCCTTCCTCCTCTTCTGAAAAACCTCAGTTGAGTCAGAATGAATCACTGTGCCTCTGCCAGCTCATATGTTTAAAAAAAAAAAAGAAAAAGAAAAAAGAGAACAGCTATTACTCTGTTCTGTGTAGAGATTAACTACAGTTCAATATTTTCAGGTTTTGAGGAAACAGAATAAAAAACATCAACTAGCAACAAAGTCTAAATGTGGGAATAAGAACAAGGCTGGAATAAGACCACAGAGATGAAAAGCAGGTTGTACAACTCAACAGTGCTCCTTCTGCCAATGCTGGCCTCACTAGTGAGCTCCAGCTCTATTTTGGAGACAGCCTGTAACCCATACGCAGGAGAGACTAAGGATATTCCTAAATAAACCATCCTGCTCAAGAAAATAATCTCAAATCCTACCACACAGTAGTGGCCCTAAAGTATCAAAGGGATGTGGTCCTAACTGACCCCTATCCCTGGGCAGCAGTAATTTCAGATAGCAAGAGCATGAGCTGGACTTAACTGACCAGATCATGGCAGAAACGGACAGCAGCAGCACATGCTCTACAGAAAACTGGAATTAACTGGGCAGTCTATTTTCTACTACCATCTTTAAGACTATAGTCTTAGAATTAGGACCCACTCATAAGCAAGTCATCAAGAAAGATTATGATTACAAACCACTATTGACCAGAGCAACCAGAAAACATTACCTACACATCTGCAACATTTGAGGAGAAAGCTGCAGAAGGAGAAGACAAGGTCCTAAACACCCAACAACCGCCACAGATAACACAAAAGCTAAGGAGAGGATGAACAAAACCTGGGAAGACATCTAATGATGACAGGCAGGGAATTTGAGTGGAACATGAACAAAATACTACATTAAGTGGAGCAGGAACTGGTGCAAGACTGTAAAGCTTATTTTTAACATCTGGTTTGGCTGAATAGGCAGGGAAGAATCAGTGTTATGAACTCCAGTGACCTGATCACAGATTTTACTCTGTCTGAAATAAATATATATATAAGTTCCAACTGCTAGAATGAGAGATACTCTCACTATACAGCAAAACTCCAGAAAACAGATTGAAGCAAGTACAATCTAAAAGACTAAACATCAAAACAAAATAAAAATTTCCAAACACATTATTAAGAAAGAAGAAAATATATATGATTTGGCCCATACATTTTTATTCATACCCCACAGGAAACTTAAAACACAGACTTTGTTCCTAATTGTTGAAGGTAGAATGCTACTAATACACTTCTTGTAGGCCTGGGTCAGAGCAGCTTTACCACTTCACCAGAAGGACAGGACTGTGGACAGAGATTTGTACAGAGAAAACTTCTTGGACAAAAAGAGAGCAAAAAAGAGCAAGGATCCTAAAAGCAATATAGTTTCTCATGGGAAAGGGGAAAGGCAGATGAGAGGAGGTGGACAGAAAAGGAACAATTTAACAGGAACCAGCCTACAGCTTGTCTGGAAACGCTTAGAAAATGAGACAATAAGAAAAACAAACAAGCAGCACGAGATCCCAAAGCAATGTGTTAAGCCCGTCTCAGAAGCCTAATTGACTATGCAAGATTACACCCACAAGGGTAGAAAGAATAAAGACAAAGCTGTGTTCTCTCATGGAGACAGAGGTCTTTCTGCACAAGAGGGGACAGCTTCTTTGGACATCTCTCTTCAACAGGAGAAGGAGACTGATCAAGGAGGCAGCTTGGACCTGTACCACCAGCCTGATCATCTCTATTCTCCTATGACTTCCAGAGTTACCAGAAGAGGAATTGCACCCATGCTACCAGGAGGGGATAGCATCAAGGAAGCAGTAGATGGAAATGGAGTCTGGCCTTGTCAGACAGTTTGAGGACAAGAGCTTCACTCAGCACTGCATGTGTTAAGCCCCACACAGCCTATGCAAGGAAACCATTCTGCTTGTGCCCCAGACAACTGAAAACTTGCTTGTCCTGTCCTGGAGGGATGAATCATGAGAAACTCTAGCAGGCAACACAAGGAAGGAGCATCGCAGCTGGAGTTCCCAATACAAGCAAGCAAGATACAGGCAGATAAGAGAGGGCACAGCCTTGCAGGCTGTCTAGCAAGAGCATCCATCTGCAGAGTCCATCTAGTGTAAGTTCTCAGGTATGCTGTGAATGCCCTAAGTGAGCTTGCATAGCTTTTTATGTTCGATGCACCAGGCAGCCATCGGGGAAACAAAAGTATTTATGTCTTACCTACTCAGGTTGTGACTGCTTGGTACAGTGCTCCTCACTATGCAGTTGTCCTGCATCTAGAGCACGGGCCTGGTGCTGTGACCCAACACTATTGGCTTCGGGCAGGTGCAGACAGCTTCCACGAGGGCTGAGAAGCGATCTGTGACCCAAAGGCACTACAGTCTCATCCAATCATGAAGTGAGGGAGTGGAGCTAGACGAGGCACTGAAGGAAATGTAGTTCACATTGAGCTTATCTACTGGGGAACCCACTTCCCATGAGACAGGGGAAAGGACAGCATAAATTTACAAACCCATCACTATCACAGTGGTTGAATCAGAGCTTGGCTTTGCTGGAAAGGCTTCTGAGAGGAAGCCCTAAAGAGAAAAGGAGACATGAGGCATGCCTTCAGCCACTCTTCCCAGACACTGTGCCTGGCTCAGGGACAAATGGCCTGGGCAAGTATAACTAGACAAAAACGCAAGCAAGAAATGTTGTCTGCTAAGGTCTGTTGACCTTTCTCAGCAAGGTTACCATCTGTCATTCCTTCCAACATTAGCTCTGATCTCAGAAAGGCAAAACCCTGCATGTTTCCAGGCATCTAGAGGGAGCAGAGGAACATGTTCCCTCCATGCTGTGCATGGATTGCTCAGGGGGAGCAGAAACAAACAAGTCCAATTTCAGTGTCTGAGAGAAAGGTCACATTAGAATATGACCAAATTTGTCTTATTGAGTTACAGGACAAGATAATGACTGATCTCTTGTTTCTCACTAGCTGAGAAACTCAACTCACATCCTCTCACATATCATCAGCAGAACTGAGTGTGATATTCCCAATACAATCTTGTCTCATGGTGCAGAAAGTTCCACAGGCTGCCTCTGAGGTCTAGGTTATTGAGTGAGACTGAAATCATGGTTCTTACTTCACTTTGCTTTCTGAAATATTCATGCCTATTATATATAGTATATAATTATTATTATTAATCTGAGAAACAAAACCTCCAGGACTGCTAATGTACTAGTAAGGAGCGCTTGTCTTTTCCATTGAGAATTAGTGTCTTTGAGGATTCTTTTGATTTTCTTTGTAAAGTTTCAGAATTTATGGGAAAAAAAAATTAAAAGTCTGACTACTACATTCAACTTCCATGATACAAACCTGCTATATCTCTGCTTTTATGAGAAGAAGTATCCAGGAGCTATGTGCCTGCTATCAGTGCGGAACACATGCCCCAGTCACACTCACTCATTTCCATGCAACTGTGACATCTGCTGCTTGCTCATTCCCAAAGAAACATGATGCACTTGAAACATTGTTCTTCAATACCTGCTTTATATTGAGTAACGTATTTCCAAATAAATGGTTTTATCATTCATGTAGGCACTTGGTAGCTGCTGAAATAATTAAACATTGACCACGGCTTTCATCTCAATCTCTGTTGGTTTTAAACAAAGACTGTTGAATGAGATTAGCAAACTATGAAAATGCACGCATGATAAAACTGCCCTCTAGTGGGAAAGCGCCAATCACGTCTACAGCCAATGTACAGAGGAGGATTTTGGGGTCCACAGTACATCACTGAGCCTCAGGGGCTGGATCATATAGCAGTGTCCCATTCTTTTAGACTGTCCCTGCATCTGGCTTGGCTGAGGCTGCCTCTGAGGGACTGCCTGCTGCATTCCCAGCACAGCCACACTGATGTGACCAGAGGTAACACTGCTTTGGCTTTTTCAGCCAGGTCCTTCATATACTGCCATTCACTGTGGCCTGCCAAAGCCATCCTCTGTCAGCTGGCACCACCTATTAGTTGGGGAAAAGAGACTTACTGGGAGCAAACCGAAATAATGGGTAAATATCAACTGGC
This sequence comes from Limosa lapponica baueri, assembly GCA_002844005.1. NCBI lineage: Eukaryota > Metazoa > Chordata > Aves > Charadriiformes > Scolopacidae > Limosa > Limosa lapponica. The sequence goes on from KZ505742.1 coordinate 607,341, forward strand.
AGACAACTTAGCATTATTCAAAAGCCTTGCATTTGCATGATGCTAGCACTTGGCCAGCACCAGGGCTGAATGCACATCAACAAGTGAAAGACGAAGCCCTAGAGATTGAGAAGTCTCCCCAGGGCCCCATCCACAGAGATACCATCCATGCTTTACCAAAGAGCCAAGTACACCCACAAGACCCACTCTTCTCCTGCCATATGCACTAAACAGTCCAGCACCTTAAAGATGTTCATGGTATTATCCCTTTTTGCAGCACAGTGGCGTAGAACTTGATCTAAGGATAGAGTTGCGTGTCCAGCAACAACCCAATACTGGCTTTACAGAGCAGCATCACCTCTACTAGGAGAATGGTGTGACAACTAAACGTCAGGAGGTCTATATGAAAGAGAAAACAATGCTCCTTATAAAAAGAAAATGAGGTCCAGATAAGTTTTCACCATCAAGATGTACAATTATTTCAGAGAGGCTAGAAACAGGAATAGAGAAAATACAGCCCAGGAATTGATTGTGCAGGGTAATTCCAAGTGTACCTTACCCATCATTAATTTTCAAGACAGAAATGCTGAATTTTGGGGTGACCATGAACCGTTTCCAAGGATACAATCTCTTTTTCTGCCCAGAAATGCTGTCTGGCAGGCCAGATTCATGACATATGCTAAATCAACTTCGCTCCACCCATGAAGGCACACACCCAGGGATCCCCCACACTTCCCAGCTGAACCAGCTCATTCCTCCCATTTCTGCCTCAGGCATGTGGGCCACACTCATGGAGAAACATGGTGGTCCTCTTTAGTCCATGAAGGGGATATGCTCAGTTCATACCTAGCTTTTCATTAACAAAACCTCCCACTCAAGGCATTTGCTATCATTTTCTCCTCTGGGAATCTCAGTCATTAGCTCCAGTGCCCTTTGCTGCTGTGACCTTCTCAGGCTCTCCAGCTGTGCTCTCAGTCGAATGACTCAAGGGATTAACCAAGTGGTCCCTCTCCAGCAGCCCCATCCAGCCTTTCCTGCAACCACAGACAAAGCTGATAGAGCTGCCATAGAATTGCAGCCCTTTTTTTCATCAGTCATACCATCTCCTGCTTGCAGGGCTCATTGCTTTTCTCCCTCCAAATAAGTTAGTTACTTTAGCACTAATTAGTGTAATCAGGACCTTTGTGTCTTTCCACCTTACTGAGATAAGTAAAGCAGCAGTACCTCAACTCTGCCCTTTCCATTCTCATTTGCTCTCTCTATGACAAGAAACAGTGCTCCTCTTTCTTGCCACAGATCTAGAGATGCAACACATGATTTTCTCAAAGTGCTGCCTGTCCCCAAGGAGAAAAGCCCAAACACCACACCCTTACAGATGTTAAGAAGCAAGCTGTACTATGCTCTCTTGGCCAGATTTCACAGCTGCACCTTACAAACACTAAAGCATCCATATCCACTCTCTGTGCTTGCAGCACAACCACACTGTGACATGCAAGACCATGGAAGGGGCGCAGGGTAGGAAGATGGGGAGCTTCCAGCCTTTGCACCAGGGTCTGTCAAACATGATTTGCACAAAGTCATTCAAATCCCTTCAGCAACCTCTGTTGTCCAACACCATTCAATAAACCCTATTCCCACAAGACCACATCCCACGAACAGATATAAAAGGCATTAAATACATGCAAGGTCTAAAATTGGGTTTCATAATGCAAGATTGCAGCATCATTTCCTCCCCATCTTGTGCAGGGATGCATGCAGAAATGAGAGAGTATTCTCGGCAACATGAGTCAGCCCAGTAATGTTCCTGCTGTCATTAGCCTCTGTATTTAAACTCTGGTCTCACATTTAAATGTAATCACTACAATATGGTTGTCCCTCTGGTCTCATCTGCCTATAAAGCAAAGTGAGCTGCAGAGCTCAGACCACCAGGGGCCCACGTGCCCCAGTCCTTCAGGCATCCCCAGGGGAGCTCTCTCCCTGACCCAGGGCACCAACAGGGCAGTATTTGTTGATCTTTCGCCCCTGGATGATGATCCCAGTTTGGACTCTGCTTATTATTTCTCCCCCACAGGATCTGAGGGTTCTGGCCAAGACACAACACAGACTCACGGGCCTTCTGACAGAATTGAGTCCTGAGCCAGACCACCTCCTAACCATGGTTTGCTCACAAAGCATTAGGCCAGGTAGATAAAGAGTCACCATGACTCTTCCCATAAGCAAGCCGTGGCTCTGTTATCCTAAACAGCATTCCTCTCTTCCTCCAAGAGCCTGGGACCAGCGCATATGACTGTGCCAAAATGCTTGCAAATATGAGCTCCCAAATTGAGCTAAAATAGCCACTGAATGAAACTGCCTACAGAAAAACTAGTTTCATACTGACTGAACCTTGCAGTTGAATTCAGTCTTCTGCAGGCTCATTCAAGGCTTGCCTTCCCCTCCCACCCCCAATTTATACATATTTACTCCCATCTACTTTTAGAAATGTATCTGCAGGTTGTGCCAGTAGTTCCTTATTCATGAAGATGGTGGGGCATCTTAATTAATCTTAAAACAGGAAATGCTTAATACTGACTTGGACAGTTTTTCAGTGTTTGACTCCAGAGCTTTAGCTGAATCACTTCAGTAGGCCACCATATTAATAAACACTTACAAAGTGGAACACGTTTAATATATATTTTTAGGCTGTTAGGTTTACTTTTCCAAGATGAGATTATTCTGTACCACACATCCCGTGGTGTGTGGTATCCTTTGATCCTGATGACGTCAGAGCCCTTTGGGAGCAACCTAGAACTGACCTCCAAGTTAATTCAAAACCTGATATGGCCAAACTACAGATCACAGTCAAGCATTCCAATCCAAAAGCTTTTTGTCTCAGGCCATTGGCTACAGCTGTAGAAATGACCAGTTTCATAGCATGATATTGCAAGGTCAACAGACCTTTTTAATTTGAGCATTTATTTTTCCAATAGGTTTAAAATAACTGTTCTCCAGTGACTCCAGAGAAGGACTCTAAGGTCTGTGCAAGTTCTTTCCTGTTTATCTTCTGCTCTCCAATAGCTAGGGCTAAAGCTTGCACCCAAAATAACCTGTAGAAGCTCCACAAAGGAAAAGGGCTTGCATAAAGGAAGATGTGTAAACGAAAGCCTCCACATTGCCTCAGCTCAGACTTTAGTCCTCTACTACCAACTTCAAAATTACATTGACAACTAAGAAGGAAGAGCTGAAGTTAAAACTTTGCCCCAGACTTTGTCTCCACATTTGCGATTTTAGAGTAAGATTTCAATTAAGATATTTCAGGTTTTACTGTTATATACATTTAGAATTTATTGCAAAATATTTGCCTGATCCACAGTGGAGCAGTATACTTTGAAATATGAGGATTTCAGAATAAGGAGGGTGTCCTTACTCCAACAGTGAAGACAGGCTGGATCTAAGGTATTATTTCTTATTAGAGAGTTTTGCCTAGCCAAGTTGATAGCTGTTTGTCTCAAACCATGACCTAGAAGCATTCAATCCAATTAACACAGCCCAACTGAAATGCACCCTTAGTTACAAAATAAATCAGACTAAACCTATTTACTGCATTGACTTGAAGAGAGGAGGTGTTACCAGCAGTTCTTCACTCAGTAGATACCCTGGGTGGGAGGTTGGCTCCCCCACAACCCTGCCAGCCCCACCGCCCTCCATCCAATAGGTCTGCACAGGAGATGGAGGGGAGAGCAAGCACCGAGTGCCATGGAGATTCACCAAAACCCTTCTGGACCGAACAGCAGCGGCCATTTTTACCTCTTCCCCAAAGTCAGCATTTGCCAAGGGACCTAGGACAGCATAGACACCAGGGGATGTAACCAAATGAATAATGGACTAGAATAGAAAAGAAAACATAGATTTCATTGTGACTCCGGTGCCAGCTCAGTTCTAAGTCATTTTGAAACTGCCTTATGCCACAGTGGGGAACTCCTCAGGGTTGGCACAATAGCTTGGTCTACCCTAATTGAGCAAGGCACTATATTCTTTACATACTAGTGTTCACTGGTTTGGGGATCACCACTGCATGTCAAGCTTGCCTTTATCACGTAGCTTTCTCCCTGTAACATCTACGCCTGGCAGAGCATAAATAGCACGATGGGGAAGATTGAGGGCGGGGAGAACAACCAGTAACAGTGAGACTCAGATACACAAAAGCAAACATTGTCATGTCTCTGGAAGCTGTACCTGAAAGGAGGGCAGAGAAGACTGGATGGGGGCTGCCAAGGGGACTGAAAGCCCCAACAGGTGCATAATCCAGGAGGGAGACAGCATATACTGAAAACACACTGACAGGAAGAGGCCTGCTTTAAAAGGGGGAGTCCTTTGTCTTCACTGGGATTTTAATCATACTGTGGGGGCTAGGAAGAAAGGAGAACTTTAGATAACAACAAAACGTAGTTATAAACCCACTTTTATTCAGAACCTGATGAGTTGCAATTCTGCCTCCGATTGCTGCTGTTCCTGTTGGCACCCTTGAACATCCACACCAAATTAAGGAGCTCCTCTCCCCAGCTCTCTGCCCCCCTTGCCTCCATAGCAGGGAAAGGTGACAGATGAGGGCATCTCTTTCATCTTTCCTTTTAGCAAAAGGGCAGAAGCAACAAGAAGTGTTGCCATCAGCAGTAAGACATGGATTGATCACTAACTCCATGTCACCAATGTCAATCGACAGGAAGAGACAGCAGCAGGTCAAACGCAGCGAGGTATCAGCACAAAATCAGCAAGCAAAAAAGGTACCAGTGCTTGATCCAAAGACATTGCCACACAAACGACAGTAAACACATACACTGACCAAGCAAAGAGTGGGATAAGTAGGAGGATGCAATAACTCAGAGTAAAAAAGCAGAAGGCAAGCTAAGCATGTCATTAAGAGAACTGCTACACAAGAGTCATTTGTGTCAAGCAAAAGTGATGTTTCAGAGAGGGCATGTAAACTCTGAAACTCCAGGAATAAGGGAAGTGAAGAGGCAATATAATTTTGCTCTCCACATTAAGAGAGTGTCTCCTCTGTAAGAAATCTAGCGGATCGACAAAACAGAGTGTGTTTTTCTCATGGTCTTGGGATTGATTTCAAGAATAAGTATTTGCTCATTTAGAGTAGTTCTGCAAACCTCAGGCGATATTGCAGTCTGACTAAGGGATGTGCAACTCTCAGGTGGATAGTTTCGTTAGTTCACAGAATTGGGACAGGTCCTGGGAGGGAGAAAGGAGGTTCAGTAGCGGGAGTTTCCAAGGTTAGGGGGATTTTTACTTTTTTTTTCTTCTTTCTGAGAATCCATATGAGGAGGAAGAGCTGTGGCAAGGATGACAGGACTCCCTCTCCTAAACCGTACTAACCACAAGTGATAGCATGCAATTAATAGCTCATCAGCACAGAGGTGGGGCTGTCCCTTAAAGTAACCTGCTCAAAGCATTCCCTCAATTTCAAGGAAGAGGAAGGAAGATTAATGATTTGTCACCTGACACAGGAAGGCAAGGAAGAGTGACACATCCCTATCTGCTCCTGCCGCTTACCCAAACAGCCATCTCCTCCCTCGTCCTCCCAGGCATCTACCAAAAATAAGAACATCCCAGATGGGAAAGCGTGGTAGCACAAGTAACCATGAACCCTTGCCTGAAACTTGAAGCCACAGTGATGTGGCTGTGTGAGAGCTGTCAAGGTCTCACAATAACCACTCTGCAAGTCGTAAAATAAAAACAAATCTTATTATTCAGGGGAGGGAGGGATTGGTTATAAAACAGTTTGTACCAGTTCGGATTACATGTTGCCAGCCAATAGTCCATGCAACTTTAAGATGTCGCAGTTACATATCCATGTTCAAAATGAACTACCTAACAAGGTGCAAGCACCAGTGTCTCTCAACCTCTCTGGAAGGGACTTATCAACTTTGCTGGAATTTCCCTTGGAATTACCCTTGGCTACTACAAATTATTTCAGCAGCATTTTCAACAGTCATTAGTGCATATGAATATTTCAATTTCCACTTGTCTCTGCTGGAGGCACCACAGTGAAGCTGACTTTCTAAATGTCCATCACTCACCACTGTTTGGAAATGAGCTCCATTTCAAGTGTTCTCACTCAGGCACCCATCAGCAGCTATGTCTACAAAGCCCTTCCTCTATCACTGCCATAAAGATTAATAGCACAAACTCAGGGAAAACCAAACGTAAGGACAGCCCTGAACACTCACTAAATTCAAAAGGAAGTTTTGCACATTTGCAGTTAAGCGCAGACTTAGATGTTTTGCTGAACTGGTGCATTATGGCCCAATTTAATAAGGAATGATCATTGTAATTTCTTAATCCTGTATTCTCATTAACACAACCTGAGAATTTTACCAAGTCTTCCCTGCATTACACCTTCCCCACAGGAATTCCTCCTCTTGTTTGCTACTGATTCATCCCATCTGAATTTCAATGCCACTAAATGATATCAGCATTAAGAGGAGAAAATCCCTATGTTCTTTTCATCCCTTTGTGGGATAAAAAGTACAGAGAAGAAATGAAATTCTGTTTCTTGGCAGTGAAAATACTTCAATGAAGATTTGCCGTGTATGCCAAAATTCCTGCTAACATCAGCAGGACTGCATCAAGGCAGTAACCATAACATTAGGCAGGTGCAGTGTCACAGGGAGGAATTTGGAACATGCCTTTCCACAGGTTATGGATTAGACACAGGCACATCGCCATCACACACACCTGCAGCACCCTCAACATGCTGGGGCTGGAGCTGCCCCCTTTCCTAACCCGATCGCAGCCTCTTCATGGGCAGGCAGTCATGGAAGAGCCAGAAAATAACTATTGCACCTCTCAGAGATGTCCATGCATGCCCTGTACCTCAGCGAACTCCAACCTGAAGAGAAAAGAAGAACTCCCCTGAAGAGAAAAAAATGCTACACCTTCTAAAGCAAAGGTGCAGATGAGCTGTTTGCCAGAAAAATTTGCAAATATCAGAAGAAACCACAGCCCCCCATTATGGTCCTCCTGATCCAACTCCAGAGTAACTTCCTCTTGCCCCAGGTTCATCACCACCAAAGAGTCCTCTGCTTCTGGGAAGGGACACAGTGCCATCAGTGATTACACTGTAAAGTTTAAGCAGATGACAAAGCATTCATATTCATCTTACTAGGCTGCTCGCATGTTCCCAGCTGTTTGCTACCTGTTGATAGTTATTAGCAATGTAGAACTTAAAAGATGTACTGCTCAGAGACCAAACTGGCTTTCTAAATGCAGCGGAATTGAACTGATCTATCCCTGCCTTCTCCTCCTACTATGTTTTCTTTCCAGTCATTACCATCCCCCTTCCTGCTCCTTCTCTTTCCCAACCATAGCCGTATTCTGACATCTGGACAGCACAGATTTGACAGCTCCCTTAATGAGGTCAGACATGTAGCCTGAAAGAAGTAAAGCAGTTTATGCCACCTAAGCCATTCCTGCCTCTCTCTACTCTAGCCCCAGCATTTTGCAGGCTCTCCCTGTTTTTAGCTTTGCCACCTCTCTGCTTAGCAGACTCCCTACAACTCTGCTACTTCTTTTGTCCACCACTTTCCCCCAGGGCAAGCCTGGCCTTCCCCAGTTTAGGAAGTGCCAAGCTACATACCAAGGCTGGGGTTAACACAGGAACATAGGAAGTTCTATCTGAATATGTGGAAAAACTTCTTTGCTTTGAGGGTGACAGAACACTGGAACAAGCTGCCCAGAGAGGTTGTGGAGTCTCCTCTGAAGATACTGAAAACTCGCCTGGATGCGTTCCTGTCCAGCCTGCTCTAGGTGAACCTTCTTTGGCAGGCAGTCAGACTAAATGATCTCTGAAGTTCCCTTGCAACCCCTACAATTCTGTGATTCTGTAATAACCTGCAACACTTCTACAAAAAAAAAACAAAAACAAAAACAAACCCAAACAAAACAAAAAACAACAAACCAAGACAACACAAACACATGGGAATGACAGGCTGGAACCCCAGCTGCTTTATATCAAACGGACACTGCTAAACAGCATGAAGCTTTGTTCATCTGTGACAGTGAAGTCTGGCTCACAGTAAGTCCAGCTGGCAAGAAGACCATGATAGACATTAAACACAAGTGTAACACAGTCCTATCTGGGTTACAGGAAGCAGAAATCACACAGAATTGTATACCACGAGAAATGAGTGCAGAGGAGAAATGTCAAATTTCCCAATTCATGCTTTGCAAAAATGTCAACAGAAGGTTGTCCCCAAGCGTCAATGTTGCAGCAACTATCACTTTCTTTTTGGGTGTTTTCCTTACTCACTTCGAGGTGCTTGAAGGAGTACTGCTTTAAAGCTGCTGCTGCATCATCAGTGCAATCTGGGGAAGTTACTTATTACACACTGGAGATAAGCATCCACATCAGACAGGACTGTACCAGCACATGTGTGGCAAGTCCCAGGGAAGTTCCCTGTGACTGCACAGGCCATTTCAGCAGGAACTATGCTTGGAGTGAGAGGTGGACGAGTGCATCTGTTGTTTTGTCATTGGCCAACCTGGCCCAAACCACAATAGCAGTGAAGGGTCTGCATATGTCCGTGGTAAATTCAGCTCAGGGCTGATTCTTACTAGTTCTTGGATCTCCTTTCATCCCATGTCAGTCTCTTCACAAAACCAAGATTACACAGAATGAAGCTGCCATTTCAGCTTGAATGTCTAGTAAGGACAAAAAGCCCTCTGCTTTTGAGACTTGAGCTCAACTTTCAGTTCATTTATTTCCACTTGGATCACTTAAAGACTGTGCAGCTGCTCAAGGAAGTTGTCCATTGTGGAGCAGTGAGGCAGCCACAGCCTTAAAAAGACAACACAGCACTTTCCAGAGTCCTTCATGTTGACCTCTGATTTATTTTAGATACTCAGGGTGGGTTTTTATTTTTTATTTTGCTGTTATTCTTGCTTTATTAACTGCAGTTTAAGAAAGTCAGGTTAAGACATGAGCCACGC
>KZ505742.1:616311-630537 GCA_002844005.1 Limosa lapponica baueri
ATTTTTTATTTTGCTGTTATTCTTGCTTTATTAACTGCAGTTTAAGAAAGTCAGGTTAAGACATGAGCCACGCCTATTAAAAAAAAAAAAAAAAAGCACAAAGTGTCCTCTCCAAGGGAAAATTTCTAGCTAAATAGCAGCACTTAGACACAGATTTACATGGCAGGCCAAAGTCCCACAATACTCCTCATAAGGCCAGCAGCTCCTATCTATCTACTGCTCAATTCCCCATGGACACACTGCCACCAGCACCACAGAGAATAAGGTCTTGGCAGGGTGAAAATAACGATGTAAGATTTACTGCAGAATGAGGATCTATATCGAGGATTTAAAACTGAAACCCTGCAAGAGATCTAGATCTCCTTCTCCAAGACAAACATTAACTTCAGTCTAAGAACAACAAAAAGCAATCTCAGAAGAACTCAACAGTTTCCCTAAGGTTTTCTTCACTTTTCTCTTAGGCAATTGATGATCATAACCTGGGGTAGATGGACCGTGTGCTTCATTTAGTCCAGACACACATATACTCAGATATACATACAGACCTGTTCACCTGCTGCTTCTGATCTCACAGTGAAATAATTGCCAAAAATATTTTCCATTGCCCTTGCATCTTCCAGCCAATGATCTAAAAATAATTACAATCTTTTAATAACCCCTCACTTTGTCCAGTGGAATGAACAGATTTTAGCATCCCAGAAACTGAAAGAGTGAAATTACTTGAAGCAGACCCACTAGCAAAACTACAGGGGAAACAAGTAATAAGCACAATTTTATTTGTTTTAAGCCCAGCAGCCTAAGATCATCAGAACAACAGGCAGCCCACGTGGCCTCATCCACAGCTGGTGGGTTTGACTTGATACTCTCCTGTAATGCACAGGCCATGCAGGTCCCTGCAGCTCAGCGGTGGGAACCTTGCCACTGCCTGGTGCTGGATGTCTACACTGCACATTCACTGCTCGATCCCGACAAGGTGCAAAGCCCAATTCCCAAAGAGGTATAGGTGTTTTCCTCAGGGACTGGGCACTATTTGCATCAGAATGAAGTGGACATGAATGACCAGCTACGGCAGGCTGCCACACACAATGCATGGCGTAGTATGGGCATGCTTGGCTGTAAATAAATAGAATCATAGGATCATTAAGGTTGGAAAAGACGTTTAAGATCATTGAGTCCAACTATAAACCGAACACTGCCAAGTCCCACTAAACCATGTCCCTAAGCACCACATCTACCCATCTTTTAAATACCTCCAGCGATGGTGTCTCTACCACTTCCCTGGGCAGCCTGTGCCAATGCTTGATAACCCTTTTGGTGAAGAAATTTTTTCCTAATATCTGATTAAACCTCCCCTGGCACACTTTGACACCATTTCCTCTTGTTCTATCACTTGTTACTTGGGAAAAGAGACCAACACCCACCTTAACACCTCCCTATACTACAACAAAATGCAAAAGATGAAAAAGTAAAATATCTCCCTGACTCTGAAAGCCTTGTTGCTGGTTTCATTACTGCTGACACTGCCAGATGATGCTGCTTACCAAAAAGGCTGCTAAAACCAAGGCATTCTTTACATTGCCAGATTTGCCATACTGCAGAGTTGACGCGGCTGCACTAATTTCCCTGCTGAATCACCGTATCGCACGTCACAGCTGAAAGAGTCCCTGCTGTTGGAGCAGCATACATGCCTCTCGAGATCACAGGTACAGCTGAAGGGTGTTACCCTTGGGGGTACAGAATGGGGATTTTACATAACCACAAAGAAGAAAGGAAGTTTAGCAAATAAACCATTGAATTAAAAAAGGAAAAATACCATGACAAAGGTCAAACATTACTACTTCGTGTATTTTTCTCCACTCTTTCCCCACTCCCCTGGCCCATTTCCTCCCCCATGTAGCACCCCAGCTAACACAACAAGTCTAAGTAACAGTCAGATTAAAAACCATATTTGTTGCCATCTGCATTAGAAGATGGCAGTGACAGACTCTGTGTCAAATTTGCAACTCCTAAAACTGAAAGAAACACTAGCCTGAGGTGTAAGTAGGGATCACATAAATGTGGCTAGGATGTTAAAGTAATACGCAAAAATAAAAGATGGTGGCTCGAGTTGAGGAGTTTGCAAGTTTAGATGAGATCACTACAGAAAAGATGTTGAACTACATATGTTTCAATGTGTTAGAATTGGCCAATTTGGACATGAGAAGCAGCTCTCTCCTTGCTCAGATCAAAGTCAAGACCACAGCAACCAAGTTAGCCTATTGGCACAGGGCAACAGAGACTCCCTGCCAATTGTAGCTGCCACAACCGCTGACCAGCTCAGCCGCAACAACTATCTCTTACAATTTACTATGCCTGTTTGCTCTTGGCTATGTGTGCATTTCCCCACTGTTATAAGCCAATAAGCTAAAAGAAGAACAAAGATAAAAACTGACCATGGAGAAGAGAGAAGTACCTGATGGAGTACTATAATATAGATAAAACTTTAAAATTATCCCTTCCTTATGGCCACATTAAAAACAAGTGCTGTGGCCACTACTGAAAATTGTAGAACTGCTTTTGTTAATAATTCTGCTGATGTTTCACCAGTTTTGGCAGTATTCCCTGGGAAATCCCTGTGCTGATCCAAGGAACAACAAATACTGTGGCAAAGACAGGGAATTCTGAAATGTAAACGCTGAACACTCAGCCAGATCAACCCCCCACCAGAGGTACCTGTCTACATTGAGGTTGGCAGGCTACCCACATGCCACAGTAAGTGATCCATGAAAAACATGCTTAGACTTCAAGTTGCTACAACTATCCTGTCTCCTAAACACCGATTGCTAAATCAGAAGGAAGCCTGCCAATCTCCGAGTGCCCTGCTTTCTCTGGCTTCATCTTGAAACTCACCCATAAATCACAGTTCACCAGAACACAAGACAGTGCATAGTCCACTCATGGCAAAGGACAAAAGAGTTACTGAGCTTCAAACGAGAACATGAAAATTTTCTTCTTGCTGAAGAGGGGAGAAAGTACATGATTTTCAGAATGACTGTAGATCATATTCACAACACAGCCTGCCAGCATGCCCTTGTCAAATGCAAACCACAGTGCTTAAAGGCATTATAGTGAGGAATTCAAACGAGTAATAACAACTCTGATACCATACTAAATGAGTAGCATCTCAAATGTACACAAAAGGACAAGAGACCAAAACACAGTCAAAGTCAGTGGGAACTCACAGATTACCATATATGATGCTACCAAACCATTAAGGCTGGGAAATATGGATGCATAAGCATGTTAATAGAAGAATTTACAGTCAGACAACTGCATTCAAAGAGCTTAAATGACATCCCAATTTATGTCATACACCCATAGGCTATCATATTCCTTCATTAAGCTCTAGTTTTATGGTTTAATCAAAGCTTTTCCTCTAGAAAATTATATGCTTCGGTAAAGTGTTAAAATGACAACAGTCAGCTCATTTCTATGTTATTTGCCTCAATGACTAGCCACTGTCTGATAAAACTTAATGTCTCTTCATTCCAGATGAAACTTGTCTAATTCATTCTTCAAACAAAATACCTTTTTGTTGTATCTTTTGATCTTTAAGCTACTAAATCCTTTTTTTTTTAAAAGAATGAAGAATGTTAAAAATCTGCATTTGAGAAAGGGTGGGAGAATTACAAAAAGCTCATCCCACTGAGGTCACATCCTTTGAAGCCTTGCTAAACAAATGTATTCAGGGTATTTTCAATTTTTATTTTTTTTCTCCACATGCTGCAATTCTCTCTGTCCAAACCATGCATCAAAACAACATAAAGTTATAAAGAAGAGTAATATCTGAGGCCTCCTAATATTCATTGCACATCACCAATTCTCATCTGTTTTTCCCTCCACCAGGGTGAATTTGGAGGCTCGCTGAGCTTATTAGAGAATGTATTTTCCTCTTTACAGCTAGTACTCGAAGTATGTGCTGAGTGTCAGTACCCTAAATAAAACTTGAGAGAAACCTATTTGCACTTATGAATCATGGAAAAACATCATCAAAACTAGGTAAGTAAAGGAAAGTTTACCAGAATATAGAAGAATTTTAGAAGTGTCAGAATACTGTACTGCAGTATTTAGCAATGAGTTATGAGATGAAAAATTGTTAAAAGCAATATGGGAGGCCATATTGCTAAAACAGGCACGACACATCCTAACCCAACACCTGTTGGGGCTACCTAATTCTGAAATATTTGCAAAGTTTTTGATGAGCAGGACAGAAAGGAATAAAGAACGGTTTTCTGTCTGTTTGCTGAGCAAAGACCAACATGAAGCCAAAAAATAAACCTTTTTTAGATGTAGAAAAAGGCTCAGTTCCATGGGCAATGTTTCTTATTTCATCCACCTAAACCATTTAATCCATCTCTGCTTTCCTAAAACTTCGTCACCCCTGTAACCTTATCAGAAGAAAGCCATTACCGTATGTTTGGTTTTACATTTAGAATACAATATATTTAAGAAGATGACATTGCCAAAATTGCCCAGTATGAAAAACAATTGCAACATAGGTCTGCAACAATTTCCAGATACATAACAGCCAAAATACTTTGAGGCTGGGTTGTTACCATAAGTAGCATTATTCACAATTGACTATAATATGCAGTGATCGTAACAATCATTATTTCTGCATTAAAAATTGCTCATTAGTCCTAGACGGGAATAAATTGCATGGCTGTTGTGGGCGTTGGGGTTTCTGAACTTCGCCCCTAGAGGCTATGAGTAGGCCTGGTCTCAGTCCTAAAAGCACAGTAGAGAACAGTTCCTCTGCCCCTTCCAATTGTCTAGACAGACTTGTAAAGCCATTTTGAAATTCTTTACTCAAAGCATGCAGAATGAGAGAAACTTCATTCTTGGATGACAGGACATTCCTATGCACTTACCACAAATGTACAGCCTTTGGGCATGGTTTGCTGCTTTCTTTTAGTAGAAAAGAACTGTGACTTACGGTGAAAAAAAGCATAAAATGTGTATAAATTACAGGGTAGATTCTTCTCCTCACTGAGTTTATTTTGTATGTTGCCCTTGTGAATGGAGGATTCGCCTCTGGTGTGACAAGGCAGTCAAACAAAAAATGCTTTTCATAGCAGCAGCTGATTTTTTGGATGTACATGCAAATGAATTTGCAGTTGAATGCATTAGCAAATGGAGATGAGGACAAAAGCAGGCTGCCAGGGGACAGCAATTAGTGCAGCAAGAGGTGACTTGGCTGTACCAGCTGTGAACTGTGCTCCAGGGAAGAACCAGCAACAGGCAGAAGAATTACATAAGGGAGGCTGATCTCACCTCCTTAAAACTGCCCACAGCAACTGCTTTTGAGGGAAACACCAGGTCACACCCACAGAAGCGGGTTTAAAAATGTAGGAATTAGTGTAGGATTTAGAAGTGTAGGAACTAGTGCTTTGGACAGAGCTCATTCATGGGAGTATAAAACAGGCAGCTTGTCAGGGCTCAGGTTCCAGGAAGCCCTGGAACAGCCCCACAACTGCAAAGTGGTAACCCACCCAAAACAAACAGGTCACTGCTAACAAGTCGATGCATCTTCTGCCTACCAAAGCATTCCCTGTTGTGAGGGGAACAAGACAGATTGTGGAGGCATCTGAACCCTTTAGTACATTTGAACCCTTTTCAGTACAAACACTTCTTCAATAATTGTGAGTTTTTGCACCTTGTGCCAAAGATCTCAGCTAACCAACTGCAGGCATCATGGGAAAGTTGGAGAAAGTGGCAACCCCAGAATTACCCAACCTCAGTAGGGAAATGAGATTGCTTGACATTGCTAAATTGGTAAAAGGGAACTTCCATAAAGGACACTACTGTTGTCACCACTGCTTACTAAAGTGGCAGTGCTGTTCAGAGATTCAAGCAGCATGGGCTGAGCACCGGTCCGAGGTGAGAATCTCCTCGTCTCTCACTTGGAGGAGTCTGTGCTGCTGAGCAGAGGAAGCATGGAGGTGATGTGAAAATCAGAAAGTAGGAGTGGGAATACTGTTGGACATTGTTTCCAACTAAGCCAGTTCCTAAAAGCCTTTTTTTCTTCTGGGTTCAGACCAGGAAAAGCCTCATTCCAGAACCATGATGCTTATTTAGAATATCCGTTGCTTTTCTAATGAACTGGATAAAATATCGCAAAGCAGAGGAACTGTTCTTGCAACTATAAACTTACAAGCTTTTCTTTTTATAAAGATAAGACAGACTATGGAAAAAGTTGTTAGTTACCTTTACAAAATGTACAACAAAAATAAAACCACACGGAAAAATTATTAGTGACGCAAAATTCAGGAAACTCCTGAAATAAGTTTACCTCTGCCACTTCAGTTTGTCTTCCTTTTATGCACTCATGATATAACTATCAATTATACTAAAAATAGTGTTTTCCCCTAAGCATCATCGTGTCATCATACGCAGGACAGCCAAATGATCACTTAATGTTTCCTCCCCATTGTTTTATATACAACTCTGGTCTTACTAATGCACACTATTTAAAACTTCCACTAAAAGGGGTAATTACTCTTCAGAGGATTTTCTATAATTGTCACTATACAACAGCAGAGAACTTTACAAGCATTATGACCCTGTGAGATGCAGTCAGACATTATGGCAGGGAAGAAACGCTACAGTTTGGAGGTGGATAGACTGGACAGCACACTACTGATATAGATAGCTTGTTCAAAAAAAGCCAGAATATACTTTTCTGGGAAGAGTGCCCATGACCAGCACTGACAGGCAAAAGAACCAGGCAGGCAGCTCCATCCCAAGAGTGCACAGCAAAAAGGATGGGCCACACCAGACAGACTGAGCTGGTCTCAAGGCCAGACAATCCCAGACAATCCTGTTATAATGCAAGAGTTCAGGACCCATCTGGTTGGGATCCTCTCCCACAGTTCTCCTTTTAGCCTTTGGACAGCTCTGCTTTGGGACTTGCTATCCACAAAATTCGGCAATGCCTGGACACCACGAGTTATCAGTTACCAGTTTCCTTGGGAAGTTCTGCTGCAGGACAAGTCACAGTATTAAATTTCAGCTCAGATAGTTAAGGTGATCCAAGTTTCAAACAACTGAGAACAGGATTTTCCGGCTGAGGCCTCAGCTGTTGGTAATAATAAGAAAAGGAACCAGCTGCACTACCACTTTCCAAGAAGTCAAACCACTGGTGGAAAAGAAATGTTGTTCCTATTTTTGTGAAGACTAAACTCCCAACAAGTGATGGTGGACACCCCTCAAACTTGAAGCAATTCTCCTGCATAGTAGACCACTTCATCCTTCAGACTGCCTTCACAGAACCCGGCAAAGATGCGCAGTTTAGTCCTGCCTTGATATTTGATTCAGAGAATTGGCTGAGAATTTGTAAAATGCAGTAGTTGGCTGCAACAGAGAACAGGTGATTTCTTTTTGTCCTCTAACTTGTAACAACAGTATGTTCTTAGAAGCTGCGGGATACTCGACTACCCCAGATCAACCCAGTATGGAAAACAGGAGATGTTAGAGATAATCATATTATTTATTCCCCCATTGCTACTAACTTCAAAATGCATTCCAAAGTCCTGATTAAGTCTTGCAGTCTCCTTTGCCTTAAGACTGATGCACAGGCATCAGAGCATACACATAAAAAACCCCAAGTAGCTCAGCTCACTCCAATTAAGAAAATAAGTACAACAGCGCTTTGCCCCAGTAGTTAGTATCTGAGCAAGCAGACTACTCCATTGCCCAGACAAGAGGATAGCTACAAAGCTACTGACTTCCCATCTTTCAGGGTCCAAGAGTACCAGCTGCCCTGGTGACCTGAGGATTGACCACTGATACCCTTGAGGGTCTACTTAGCTACCCTTTCACTGAAGGTAAGTATCACCCAGAGTAGTTTTCATTGCTTGAAGACTGTTCTGTGATTTTAATATCATCTCACAGGCAGAAAATGTATATCATTGATTACAAAGAAGTTAAAACACATTTATGTCGATTGAAAGCCACAAAAGTAAATGGAACTTTACAACAAATAAGTCTGACACAAAACTGTAAAAGTTTATGTGCAATAAAACCATCTTCTCGTAGAAAACTAAGATCCGCTTCTGCAGAAAAGTCCTTTAATGATTTTGGCACGCTGAATTCAGCCAGTATGTTCAGAGACAGAAATGAATTGACCAGAAATGACAGGACCAGGGAGTACTCACTATCTCTTTCTGAGAAGGGCAGCTATTATCCCAGAGAGAGGAGGACAGCATGCAAATAGGGGAAATCTGGCTTCTCTTGTGGGTGAAACCACAAAAACTTTGTGAGGCTTCCTTTTCCTTCCTTCCTTCCTCTCATTCTGCCCACATACACCCTGTGCAATCCAAGCATGAAGATGAATAACGGAAACAACTGAACTTTACAAGGGATCCTTTCAGAGAGAAATCTCTGCAAAACCTGAGACGTTAAGAAAGTTGCAGACTGATTAGCAGGTAATTTCTACTAACAGGCAACACCTGTTAAAAAATGTCATTTATTCTGAACAAGAGCTCAGCTCTACTTAGTTACTCTCCTCTGAGATTTCTGCCTCTAGATCTCAATGTTCATGCTCCATGCTTGACGCCATGAAGTAGAACAAGGAGCAGGCTGGGAGACTGTCTCTTTTTCCCAGGAGACGTCAGTCTGTTAATGCATGTGCAAGATTGTTGTCTTGATTTTTCATTAGCCTTTATAGGTAAAGCTTGTGTAACCTTTGCTAGTGTTTCCCAGGGCACAATACAAAATGCCTGCAGAAGAAGAGAGGTAGCAGTACATGGTAGTCAAACATCTTCTACCAAGAAACCAAGACTTCCCTTCAAAGCTGTCCATGCAATGTCACTGTCCAGCACAGTGCTCTCAATTTTTACATACACTTGCAGTGGTCTTAATCCAGGAGAGCTATTCTGTCTAGCTTGATAACCTGTTTCTGACAGTGTTAAAAAGTGGAATCTTCAGGAAGAATAAAAAAAAGTGCATGCACAGCACGGGACCCTGCTTTACACCTCCTGGTAAGCAAAATCTGCTGACTTCCTGGGCTGAGATCTTTAACAGTCAGACATGGACCTACTTTCCACAACTGTATCTAACCCCTATGACCAGGTATATTTCTGGCCTCCAAAATGTCCTGTAGCAATTCATTGCACTTGGATTGTGTTGTGAAAACACTACTTCCTTTGACTTACCTGCTGCTAAATAATTTCACCATAGGCCCTTGTACTTGTACTGCTAGCAGTCATGACTGAAACATATTCCATTTCTCTGTCAATAAATGCACAAGATCCAGCAGTTCTCCTCACAATTCCCTCTTTCTAAACCAAAAGCTTTGCATAGTCACCTTGCATATGAAAGTTTACCGTCCTAGTTGCCCATCTCTGCAATTCCTATACCTCTACTGTAAAGTTTCTCAGGTAAACTGGCTGAAACTGCCATCAGCATTGCAGATGTGGGTACAATGTGGATTTATGTTTCATTTTGCTCTGAACTCTCTGTTCATTTGCCTTTTGTGCTCCTGTGGGTTCAGTTAAAGGTCGCTCACACAGTTAAGATTTATGTGCATCTGGAGCAACAGTGTGTGCCAGTCGTAACCTTGAGGAGGAATGAGAAACACAAGTTTCACATCCTGAAGCATATCCTGACAAAAAACAGAACACAGTCTGAGAACTGAAACTTGTCCTTGTGGCAGAGTACCTGTTATTGTAATAAGCTCAGTAGAAAGTAAAAAATATTTTTGTAAGTCCATGATTGGGCATTATAAGGGAAGTGGGTTTGTGTCTTAGTCTATATAAGTTTCTCTGTGTAGCAATAAGGGTGGTCGATTTGGATTCACTTACCGCATGACCTACAAGTCTGTGATTTCTTCATATGCCACATGCTCCCACTAAGAGCTGGGGTGAGGTTTTCAGCAAGCCATCTGCAATAATTCCAAGAGCCTTCCAGAGAGGCAAGAGCTATCTTCAATGTCAACATATATTCCTAAAGCAAGCTCTTATTTCCCACTCACATTGCTTTGCAGTGGCTACTAACAAATTTCATTTGCCATATTCTCATCCAGTCACACAGATTAGTAAGATCCTCCAGCACCCCATCTGTTAATGGGCAGGCTGATACAATTGCCTTTGCTTTGCAGGTATTTGGGGATTTTTGTTAGTTGTTTCCAAGGGAAGTGCTTTGCTAGGATAAAACCCACATGCATGCTAACAGATAACAACAGTAGTGGTAGAACATTAAAACAGTCAAAATCCTCTTTAAATTATTTTGTAATTGCACTATTACCAAATTCTTTTCCATTCCTACTTTCAGAAAGATATATCCAAGATATATGCCACCATCTTCCAACTATTCCCAATTACAGAATTCAATCTTCCATTTCCAGTGGTGTGACAGCAAGTACACTGCTTCTTGACCCGTATCTGAAAGGAGAGACTCCCACCTTCAAGAATGGAAGCAATAGAGATATCCTACTCATTACAATGTCTCTAGGAGAAACAATGTCTAAGCTTGTCCCAGCTAGAGCCTCTTAGCACTCCAGCATCCTGTGCTTTTCCAGTTGTTCCCCTCTTGGTGTTTGTGAACCTCTGCTATTAAAGAAGACCTGCAGAAAGATATGGAGCAGCATGCTAGGCAGTGAGTACATCCTCCTGCTTGTACTGTGGTGCCAGCTGTGATGGCTCCTGTGCAGCTGGGGATTCCCATTCCCAGAAAACCAGCTATTATGTCTGGCTCACTTGTGATGCTTCCTGCTCACAGCTAAGTCATGCTAGTAAGTACTGACTGTGGAGCCATCATTACAAGACTGGCAGGCTCACTTGCATGCTCCAAGCAAATTTGCAGCTGACTTGTAGTAGTCAAAGACTGCCAGCTTGGTGGCATGGGATGGGGAACAACACCAGTAGTGTGCATCCCTCATTACACATGCTAGCAGCTACTAATCAGACAAAACTCACAACCCTGTTGTAGTCTGCTTCTTTGCACGGAAATTCTGGACCTGATGCTCGTCCTCCCAAGGTCTCTGCATTGTCTGGGCTGCAAATGAAAAGTGGCAACCAGAGAGACCCAGAAGTTTCCTCACCCACATAGGATAGCACGTGAAAAAGATTTCTGCCCAGAGGTGTCATGGGAGGAGAATGAGTTCTTCTATGCTGCACTAGGAAGAAATCCCAGCAGATAAAAACAGCAGGGTGCAGAGCTCTCTGCGATTGTACCGGAGTCTGGGCATATCACCAGCATTAACAACACAGGTTAGCAGGTTTGACAAGTAGCAGAGTTCACATATGTTTAAGCTGGAGAATAGCTGGCAAGTCCGGAGCCCTAATAAGCAGCACAGCCCTGCTGCAGTAGAACATATATGAAGGATACTGGCAAATTAAAAACACAACAACAAAACAACTTAGCTTGCCCAGGGAACGCAAGATCTGAGTCCTAAAATAAAGCAGCATTCCCTTTCCTGATGCTATAGAGAGAAGCTGGAGGAAGTGCTTTAGTGTTCACTCACACACGTTTTCTCTTCCACATACGCAGTCCAAGATGACATTACATTTCAATCAGTATTGTTTCAGGAATCAGTCAGGAAATCCTAGCAGAACAGCAGTATAATTCTCAAAGTTATTTTTGGTGTCAGCAAGAAATCAAGAGGGTTGAAATCATACAGAGGAAGCTGAGTCATAAATATTTTAACACCGGCAATAAACCAGGAGGGAGCTGTCCATTTTCAGCCACTTGGCTTACCTTGCCATAGAAATCAAATCAGCAGCTGATTTTGGTTTAAAGGTGACTTGTGGGCTGATTTTGGCAAAGCCATCAGTGCAATTACTATGACTTTTCAAGGCATTGCTTTTGCTTCAGTTCTGCCTGACTTGCACACAGCCCCAGATCACCCCGGGAAATGGCAGCATAATCAAGCACAGCCACAACTGGAGCCCTGGTATCTCTGCTGGCTGGAATAGATTACACCATTGCAGGAAATATTTGCTCTGGCTACATGGGACATTGAGCTCTGACTACTTTAAGAGTCAAAGGCCAATATATCCTGAACCACAACAGCATGGACACCGTGTCACTACTTTAACCACCTACTGAGAGGGGAAGAGTCTGCCTACACAGAGAAAACATTTAGGATGTGAAGATCACCCCCAAGCGCTCTGCAATAACCAAGAGTTATTCACACACAAAAATCAAGCTACTGTAAAACTCTGAGCTGTTCTGGAAACCCTGCGAACAGTGCCAGAATGGTCACTGCAGTTTTAGCAACATTCTCTGCTTGGCAGTTTGCAGGAAGAGCCATAAGCAGGGCAGCAGGGGGAGGCAGTGGCAGCTCTGTTGTGTGGGGTAGAACTGCCCCAGAGCTGTCAGGAGCAACTTTCAGAAAGCAAGTCTTCCCCACAAAATATCCCACAGCTTAGGAAACCTGACTCAAGCTTTCCCTACCATGTGACATGCACTTCATGGCCTCGCTAAGCAACAACTGATAAATTGCAGGAATTAACTAGCAGGGATTGAAAATCATGTATTTCTTGGGCAAGAAGTCAAATAAAGGTTTTCACATGCATGCAGAGAGAGACTAAATCCTCTTTCCCTTGCACAACTGCCACAAGCTATTTTCTGTTTGACACTTTGCCACCATCAGTTTGAATGTCAGTCTACATATCTTATCCATTGCAAGCCCAGGTCAACAGCAGCCCAGGCACATCTCCGGAGTCATTTCTTCCTGGGACCAGCAGACACCTTCTTCCAGTGCTCTGTTCTCAGTGCCACAAAAGGAACACTAGGTTCCACTGCCAGTACTCCAGTGTCACCACTCGGGGAAGCTTTGAACCACACTGGAAGAAGAGGTGCCAGCAATGCTGTGAATGAGAGGCCACAAGGAGCTGGGCAAGCTAGATCTGTCAGCACTTATTCCTGCAGCCAAAGCCCAAGAGGCAGATTAAATCTGTTAAAACCACTCATGGTTCTTGTGGGAGGAAAACAAATACCAGCGCACGCTCTGGAATGACTAATTCAAAACAAGCATATGCAATTTCCACATTGGGTTTGGACGTGAGTCCAGGCTACGTGCTAAGGCTTATTATTGGTTTTGGATTTCTTAAGTATGTTTTTTGGTCTCATGGGAACGGTCCTGTAAGGACAGGGGCATCATGACTGCAAGATTGGTGAGTACAGGGCCTGGGTGAGAGTCAGGGATGTGTGCTAAGGCTTATCACTGTTTTTTGATCTCCTAAGTATGTTTTTTTAGTCTGGTGGGAGCTATCCGGAAAGGACAGGGCCATCTCGACTATCAGACTGATGAGCGTAGAAGCAGCTGACTGTGCCCCCAAGCCAGTGAGATCTTTCCTATGGCAGCACTGCCCAGGGCAAGCCTGGGGAGTATGGATGTCTTTCCTCAGGCATAAGCATCCTTCTCAGGAATAGTACTACTCGTCTGCTGGCAGTTTCATGACCGTATCTTCAGATGGAGACCAAATCTGACTCCCATGTGCCACAAACTGCTTTGCGCCAGCTAAAGTACCTCTGTTTCATGCACGGGCAAGAGGGGAAGATGCCACCCGTCCATCACCCACGTGACCTAACCACGCACCACGTGGCACTGCGGTGCCTTTTGCTGCTGGCGATGGTTGGGAAGCCAAGACCCTGCACATTATACAGGGAACAAACTGCCCTTGCACCTTGCCTGCAGACTGAGCAATGATGAAAAAGCCTGCCACAGGTGAAGAGCAAATGAGCTCACTGTGCTCAGGGACCACCACAGACTCCCTGTCTGCGTCACCCTACACTGTCACATCCAAGCACCAGCTAACAGCCCTGCCAGGCAGCATGGCATAGCCAGCCTTGGGCTGGTGCAGAGGAAGAGGTAGAGAGTGTGGTAAGCAAGCAGACTCTCCTGCCTTTCCTGCCCTTCTTGCATAGCCTTTCTCCTGGTGCAGTGACAGCCATGCCCCTGGGGTCCTCGCACCAAGACTTTTGGGGGCAGTGCTGTTTGAGAGAACAACTTTTCTACCACACTGCTCTGTCACACAAGTATGTCCTTACTTAGCCTGTGCTAAGGGCCAGCCTTGCTAAATGCCATGGCAAACTCCCGCTCAGTCAGACTTGCAGACTAGAAAGAAAGAGAGTGATGGAGCCTCATCCAGTACTGTTTAACATTTTTATCAAAGACATAGACAGAGGGATTGAGAGCACCATCAGCAAGTTTGCAGATGACACCAAGCTGTGTGGTGTTGT
>KZ505742.1:631412-681192 GCA_002844005.1 Limosa lapponica baueri
AGGGAGAAACAGACAGTTCTCTCTACCAGGGCTGTCAATTTAGGCAAAAAGTTTCCAAGCAGAGGGTGACACAATACCCATTGCAAAGCAGCAATACATTGATTTGCATGAAGTGTCACAAATAGAACCTACAGACATTTCTCATTAATTTTTTTTTTCTAAATTCACTCTCATATATCTGTTAATAGGAAGGTAAGCTTTGCTGTCCCTGTCTCTCAGAAAATTGAGGCACAGAGAAGGTATTAGATTTGCATTGGATTTGCTGAGCTCCCAAGTCAACTTTCTGTCCTGTGAGCACTGCAACATCTTTGCACGATGCTGAAGATTAGCAGCCCTGCAGAGTTCACCCAAAAGCACAGGTAGCAAGGGTCAGCTGTCACACACAGAGCGAGACATTGGGGCAGGTGAAGGAGTTGCTCTTCTCCCAGGAGCAGACACAAAGAGGCACCTGAGCTCAGGACTCCACTTCTCAGCAGAGGATATAGGTTAAAATGACTTCCAGTGACAGTTCAAATTATGAAAGCTGTGAGAGGTTGTGGTGGCAACCCCAGAAAGTGCTGCAGTTAGTCACAGGCTCATCTGTCAAAACCCTTTGCTGGCCCAAACTACCTCCTTAATCAGAATTACCCAGCTGAAGTTGGCAGCTACCATTTCCAGATAAATACCCACCTACCTTCCACTTACATAAACAAGTGCTGGTAGTCCAAGTAGTCTTTCTCTTTGGCAGAAGAGAAAACATAGAAGCCTTACAGTAAATGAAGATGACTGTTTAATTATCTTCTGATAAAGTCTAAGTTTCAGTATGTTTCTCATACTCATTATGGTATGAAACCAAGGCTCTGCCTGAACAGCACCACTAACATATTCCTTGTGACTTGATATTAAAGATGTGGTCTAGTTTATTAGAGATAAAGAAACTGAAGTGGGTATGATTTTAATATTAAACAAAATCTAAGCTTCAGTGTGTTGGCCAAGTCTAAGTTTCAGTATGTTTCTTGGTTTAATATTAAAATCACACCCACTTCAATTTCTTTATCTCTCAAAATGCATACTCTTTTGCTGAAGGAAGTCTGACCTGCTTAGACTTTACTGTAGAAAAATCAACCTTTTCTGACACAAAGAATTTCCTGCATTCAATTTTCAGATAAACTTCAACAACATATGCATTCTTACTAGGAAGTCAGTCTTAATACAATAAGTCAAGTGTCCAGATCATTTCAGTATCTGGATGGGGAAAACACACAGTCTAACATTTACTTTGCCTTATAAACATTCTCCTGAGACAAAAACAAACACACAGGCTGTTGAATTAACTATCTCACCTTGGACTCTGTTTAAGTTCCTATGAAATTCAAACACACTGCTCCATCAAAGGGGCTATCCCAGCTCCTGGTGGCTCAAAACTGTATCAAGAAAGGAGTGTCTTAGTGATGTTTGCATAAAAAGAAAAGTAGAGTGAGTCAAAGTGAAACCCTAAACTTTCCAGTGATTCTCTTAAAACCAGTGGCTTTAGGAGTAAAGCTTGATATATGACAGTTGCTACACGCGCAGAGCTTCATTTAGAGCATCTGATTTTACTCACATTGAGGTGGGTTAGAATAACTCCAATGAACTAAACAAAATTATGTCTCAGAAAGGAGGATGCAAGTGGGAAAAGAATAAAGCCCACAAAGTTTAACTTCTCCAAATGGGGATTTCTGTTTAAAAGATATTTCAGTGTGACCTATCCACCACTGAACCCCTGACACATGGCTGTATGGCTTCAGGCAAGAAATACCCCCTGTTGCTAAAACACAAAACCAGCTCATTTCTTTCCAGCTATGTTCAGAACAGTAGCTTCCAGCCTTTTCAAACAACAGTATCACTTTAACACAAAGAGAAGCCGGGTCTAGATACCTACTGCTTTGCACTTCATTTAAAAGTAAGGACACAGATAAACTGTTCCCAGTCTGCTCCAGCAGCTTCCCCTTGTTTTGCCAGGTGATACGTAAGTGTGGGAAGAACCAAACCAATCAGCCCTGGAGAGCTTCTGGGAGCTTCCGTCTTCTACAGCTGCCCCAGCTGCCTTTTGCAGTTCTCTCAAACCATTCCCAGCAAACAGAAAGGTGGGCACATCGGTCCTACTTCATCAGGGCACTCTGATCTGAGCTCAGTACTGTTTCTAGAGAGTGGCCACAGTGAGACCACGTGGGTCCGGAAAAGGCATCCGTGGAAAATAAACTCAGCAGAAAGCAGCAATATGAGAATGAGCTGCTACCAGAGGGCTTGTAGCAATACTCAGAACAAGCTGACAGTCAAAAGGGTGAGTTTGCTAAGGTACAGCCTGCTAGACATCAGCTAATACTTTGAAGCAAGTACCTTGGGTTGCAATCTTAATATCCATAAGCAGGAGTGAACAGTACGTCTTTAACTCCACATTACTAAAGATGTTTTTAATAGAGAATTCCCACTGTTTCTAATTCCATCCAAGGTGCAACAGATTCAGCCACATCTGGAGCCTTAGTGGAGATGACTTCAAGCCTTTGGCATCTGTTTGTGGGACTAGGCACAGTAGGTGGTTTTCTGGCAGAAGTTAGGTGACACAGTGCTGATGGGAACCAGTTGCTTCTCTCCGTGAGGGCTCCCGATGTTGCTGCAGGAAGACGCAGTGATCTGGCACTGCACTGCTTGTACCTGGTTTGCTGGAAAAACACTCGTGTCCCTCATTCTGAACACCTCACCCCACCTCACACCCTCCCCAGCCCTCCCCAACCATCAGGAGAAGTTTTAGATGCTGCACAAACAGAGCGAGCTCCCGTCTTGAACTCTAAAAAAAACATTAACTAGAGACCCCCTCAGATCAGTAGTAGGTACTAAATGGATAAGAAGAGATACCTCCTTAACAGGAACAGGCTAGCTTGGTTGAGAATGGGCCAGCGTGGAATGTAACAAAGGTTCAAAGCCTAAGGTCAAAGCTGCTAAATGGTATAGGAAGTGGATCACAGAGGGAGCTGCAGCACCTGCTCACTCTGTTCTTACACTCTGCCACAGTCATTTGCTTCAGGCTGCCTTCAAACCCAACACAGCCCCTCTTCTGCTCCCAATTTAGGGAAACAGATCATGGAGGTACCCAGGGTTTTAGGTGAGAGCAAGCAAACACCTGGATTTGATGTATAGGAGAGCAGAGCAGATTGCAACCTGAGAGTGCTGTGCTCCGGCTGCAGGTGGGTGAGCTGCACCATCTCTGTCCCCTGCAGCACTGTGCCCAGCTCAGCCTAATGGAGCACAGCAGTGAGAGAAACGACATCCCCAGGCCCTGCATGGTACCACAGCACAACACGCATCATACAGCAGTGTTGTTAAATTTAATTTTCCTAGGGCTGCCTGCTGACTTTTTGATCTTGCCAAGGTATCCAAATAAAACCACCCAAGCTCCTTTTGTCTCCAAGGAAAAAAGGTTTTTTTCCTCCAGCGGATATGACTCTTCCTATTTAAATTACACCACTGTTAAAAAACGGAAGTGAAACCACTGTTGAATGGGAGTTAGCAATACAAGCAAAAGTATTCTAAGTCTGTACCAACAAGTCAGTGGACACCTGCTTTGTATAAGAGCAATTATGATGACAAGGACACAGGCTTTGTCTTGGAACATGGCTGTGGGAGCATCAGCTCAGAGAAAGGTTGCAGCAGCTACACACCACACCAAGCATACATGGATGATCAACCACCACCTTTGCTTTCAAAATCTCTCTCTAGTTTTTAATGACACCGCCCAGGCAAGAATTCTTTGAGCATCCCTCACTTTCTTCATCACAGCCCTTACCAACACAGGGAAATCACAGCTCATGTGAATGCATGCTGGGCCACTGTCCTGAAATCAGTGTTCCCTTGATCTATCTTGGCTTATCTTGCATCAGCAAACTTGCGACTTGTGAAGACACAGTTTGGAAAAATCTTAGTTTAAGTCTCTGCAAAATTAGTTAGTAGTTACAAAATGTAGTTAAACCAGTTACAAATGCCTGCTTCCATACATTTTCAGCAAACTGGATTCCACTGATGAACTTTGTGCTCACAAACTATCTACAAAACTTGCAGCAGTTTAATCAACAGCTCGTCTGGGACCGTTGAATTGGATGAAGGCTTATGGACCATCAAAACCAATCCTGTGCTATTGTGGGCCTGTCATTTAGTCCCCGGTAGCACGTCATTTTAAGGAAAGGCTGGATTTCTTGACACTTCAATTTCTAGGAGGAGGATATTCTAGACTCTGATGATTAGAAAACTGCCTAACATGCAACCCAGTTATGGTCATCACCATTTCTCATAGTTTTCTTTTTCTGACAGCATTATCCTTCAGTTTAGGCTCCTGTCCCTTCCAAATATTAAATGCTTTCATTTTTTTAGCCTTCTTGTAGGCTTTCTTTCAAAATGATCTTGTGTAATAAACACCCAGCATCCTTGGACATCCACATCATCATTCTTCACAACTGGACCACACAGGGGACTGGGGCCCATCACAACTCACCTGGTGGATCCTCACACTAATTTTGTATTTTTCACAAGAATGTCATATTGATGGTTTATAGTCATCCTGTGATAAGCCAGTACACTGACATCTTTCTCCTTCTCAGTATTTTCTAACTGATGAGCTCCCTGCTTAAGAATAGGTTTTTGTTATTAGTCACTGAGCGCCCTTGCACATTGTACTGCTGAGTTTCAGTCCATTTCTACTACTCTGGTCTCAGCATTCCTGGTATGATGTTCTGGCCCTTCACCATGCTGAAGTTACTTCCTAACTTCTCTCCAAAGTACATTTTGTTAACCAGCACCAGGTTTTTGATCCAGAGGAATTAATGAAAATAGCAGATAAGGAGTACTCCTCACCTCCAGCCATCTCAGCATCTCCAATTTTGGTATTGCTGGTTGTCTCCCAATAGGACAAGTCCTAACGCACCTTTTAGCAATCCCCATCTTTTCTAACAAGGAGTAATTTTCTGTGGACTTACATACTGAAGGATGTCCAGCTGGGTGAAGGGGCAGAACAAGTTCTGCTGGTGAGATTTAAGTTGTGAACTTCAACTACTTAAGCTGGATAGGCACAAATGCTCTAGATGCTCATTCTCATTTTAGGAATTGCTTATTTACAATCAGCTCTAACTGACTCCTGATGGCCTGAAACCAACTCATAGCAAACTGAAAACATTATGGCCCAACAGCCAAACTTCTATAAGTATTTGTAAATCATGAGAGGCACAAGTGTGTTTATGCATCAGGGAGGAAAGCGCACGACCAGCCTGCGCTCAGATGCAGTTCACCCACGATCAAGGAGGGCCGACAGACACACATTTCCTGCTGCTCAGCAAATGCAGCCATTTTACCTAACGGCACCATAAATCAACTGCATACCCAAGTCCTGAGTTCCTCTCCAGGTTCTACCCCAGTTTGATGGGCAAAGCTTTTAACCACAACTTTAATTAAATCCAGGCAACTTTCTTCATTAATTACATGCATATGGTCCCTGTTTCACCCACAGAAATTACACCACCTTACCTGATTAGCTAGTCAACTGACTGAAAGGGCTACTGTTGTATTCTTACAATAAGAATGTGCCCTGAGAATGACTTCTCTGCATTGACAGATGGGAAAGACATGACATACACAATATGGAGCTAGGGAAACCTCTGAATAAGCATTTCAGATACCCAGGACTCAGGCCCCATTGAACTTCAAAATCATGCAGGAGCCCAGCTGCTGTTCCTGTAACTGCAAATGAAACAGAAGGCATACATATAAAGATACTACTTTGGATTTATTTGGGAATTTAGGCTGTATTTTCTTTACAGGCTTCTGAAGACATTACTAAAGGCTCCCAAATTCACATTTTCATCAAGATCAGCCTTCTCCTCCCAGCTTCCTGTCTGGTTTCAAAGCTACAGAGAACAAAGATAGATGCTCACATGCATTTAGATTTGATCCACCCAATCACACGGAGCAGATTGATTAGGTGATTAGTGTTTCAGAGCTCTAGGCTACCACTGCAGTCAAAGAGCAAGCAAGCCCCATGGGCACAAGCCTCCTGAGCTAGGATAGCCACAGCTGGGGAACTTGTTCATCTCCAGTCATCACCAGCTCTCAAAACACTAAAACAAGAGGCCACTCAATCCCTTTTCACCAAGAAATAAGACCGTGGACAGCCTCCTCTGCAACCAGCACTTAAATTCATTTTTCTTTAAAAAAATCACGCTGTCTGGGCAGAACCAAGGCCCCCTACCATTGCACACCCTGAAGCACTGGGACATCTTTTTGCTGATGGCCACTCCACCTTGAGAAAGCTTCTTTCTTTGTTGCAAACCTAGTCATGCACGACTCACGTATACATGGGATTTCTCAAAGGGAAGAAGACGTGTTAGGAAAACAATACGGCTAAGCAGATCGCTCCCTCCTATCTGCAGCACAGTGTCACTGGGGCTCCACCATGCTTCCTAGCCTCTCTCAAGATGGCAGTGGCAAGACAAGAGCACCAGTTTCAGTGGTGTCTGTGGGAAACACCAACCCACGTAGAGGCCGTCAGCTGCCACAGCCAATAGCTGCTGGTTTCAAAGCAGCTTGACAGGCTATAAATAGCATCTTCAAGTCACCTGAGACTGTGACCTCCTACCTAAAATACCACCCCTCCCCCAAAATATCTAGGGCATCACAACCTCATATTGTTCTCTATTCTACACCAGCACCTTCTTGACACCTCATCAAATATCAAGCATCTATTTTACCTAGTTGGTTACACAGAAAAGATAAACTGTGCTACAAGAAAAGGGATACAGGAGCCATACTAACAGCATATCTGTCTGGCACTGTAGCTGGGTACCAGAGATGCCAGCAAAATCCTCTGCATTCAGGCCAGCCTGATGAACAGCCTCAGACGCTGCCAGTCATGTAGAGGACAAAGCTCTTTTTTATCTTCTAGGATCTTTATTGGTCAGTGGTAGGCAAGAAGGGGTGCCTCCCCACCACTCTGCATGGATGAAGGGAAGGATTCTGGATATGACCCCAGAGCACACATATAGCTTAGCACAGCCCAAGGCAAACCAGGTAGGCAGGAATATTGCCAGGCTGCCAGAGTCAGATGCTGGATTGAAGCATCACCCATTGCCAGCTGTAAGCCTCTCACTCAGTGGCACCAACAACAGCAGAGGCTGGCAAGGGGAACCACTGGTGACAGGATTGCCACAGGAAATCTCAATCCATCCTGCAGCATCAAGCACAGGATGTGAACTCTATCTGTATTAAAATCCTTCCCCATGTTCATGCAAAAACAAAGTCTCTTGCGACTGAGTAAAAGATAAAGGTCACAGCAAAACCAGCAAGTTTCACAAAAAACAGATAATTCTAAAAGAAAAAGAGAAGAGTTTTGTTCGTTTCAGTGAATCCGAGTCAACTATTCATCTCTGTTTTTTGTGAAACTCCTTTGGCTTTCGGTGACCTTTCTCAGACAGCTGCACAGCAGCACCAGTCTTTGATATTGGAAGTTAAATGCATCATTGCACAACAGGGTGAAAGGAAAAGGGCCAGGCCCTGTCTGAGAGGTTGATCTGAACATTGTTCAGGCCTGTGTCCCAGAATACTCAGACCCAAAATGTGATCTATAGGCATGTAAAGTCTCTGCACTTCCAAATCAAATCTGTCAGTAGGAGCATAGGGCATCTATCTATATGGCAAGAATGAAAAAGCAATCTCGAAATTTCTATTTGTAAGGGACTCACATGTGCTTGACTCACCCAGAATGAGTGACATAAGAAAACACCACAGAAAAACCTCAGCAAGT
Organism: Limosa lapponica baueri; assembly: GCA_002844005.1. Classification (NCBI taxonomy): domain Eukaryota; kingdom Metazoa; phylum Chordata; class Aves; order Charadriiformes; family Scolopacidae; genus Limosa; species Limosa lapponica. Next base: position 639,214 of record KZ505742.1, read on the forward strand.
TGAGTAGCTCCATTTGGAGTTCATCGTGGATATGCTGCAAAGATGTGGCTAATTTGCTTATTATGGCTTTTTTTTGAAAAACAAAACAGGAAAGGATTATGAACTCAATGTCAGGATGAAAACACCATAGGAAAATGTCAATTCCTTCACAGAAGAGCTGTTGAACTAAAGAGACTCTTGTAATGATGCTTGCAGTATCCTCTGGGTTGTTTTGCAATTGTCAGGGTAGTATCAGAAACTGGGTTTTATTGCTAGCATTACCTCCTCTCCAAGGGGCAGTATTGTCTCGTATCATTTTGTTCAGAAGTAACACTGAGGAATTAAAAGAGACAGAACCCCAAGGCAAGAGGTTTTATCGGAAATCTCTCAGTATCTTTACATAGTAAAACATTCACCTCTCTAACAAGAGCTTTAATTGCATTCCTGTTTTTATAAGAAAGCTCTTCTCAGATTGAGTCTCCATTCTGCGTGACCTCAACCACCAGTTTCTATTTCTTACCTCCAGCTGCACAACTCCTTCTGTTTGTGCCTCTCACTGAGCAGTTTTTGTTTCCTTTGGTGCCGTTTTGGAGCAGAGCTGCAGTCACCTTCTCATTTAGAACACTCTTTCCTATCACCCTCCCATTACCGCTCAAACGTCCTACACATCTACTACCATTACCAACACCGAGTGCCATTACCAACACAATGTACTATGTCTCTAGCTATGAAATGGTTCAGCAGAGGAGGGGGGAACCTTGCTTTGCTGATTAATGGGGTCAAGCCTTGTTGAAGACTCTTCTTTGTGGTTTAGCTGGCTTGCTAACTTACTGCTGTAAGCTCAGCAGCATTCAAACAGAGAGGTGAAGATGCAGTTAAGGTGGCATGCATAGAGCAGAGAGATTCACACAACCTGCAAATTACTGTAAGTGTCCTCCTGTAAACTAGGAGGACTCTGTTGTGCACCAGTTCTGTTCTTGAGTATCTTCTTCTCTAAAGAGCATCTTGGTTCATCAGCTGTGCCACATTTTTCACTATCATCCTGCTAAGTCAAAAGAAATGCCACTCCTGGCCCTCTGTGATTCATGCTGCTTCTCTGCAGATGCACTGAATTCAGCTTCTGGTGGTGTCTAGCTCTAGTACAGCCTAATATAACAGCAGATTCTGTGTCTGTATGAGAAACCACAAATTTTGGACCAGAAACAGTCTGGTAGCTCCAAACTACACTAGCACCCACTGGACCCAGGGTCTGACACCAACCTGTGTCTCACTTGAAATTTAGAGAAACCAATGCTTCTGCAAAGTTTACTTTCTGGCATTTTCTTTGCCATCTTTTAGGAGAAAATGCACTGATTTAGCACCATGTTCCAATGGCGGCATCATGCCTGGCCTCTTTGTCATTGTCATGGCACCTTGGCACACGAGTGTCTGCTCTTTATTTGCTTAAGACACACAGCATGGGCACCTGTAGAGCAATTGTCTTCAAAGCCCCCACACTGTGGCAAGCCAACACCAGGACTCTGAATCTTTCAAGATTCAAGCATTGCATCAAATTGTCAATGGAGAGGTGATAATTTGGCAAGTGAGGAATGAAACCAGAGCCCCCCGATAACTTCTCACTCTCCAGTGGATACCATTAACCCCAGGAAACTTCATCCCGTGTTGGTGGAGAACTGGAGTCTGCAGCAGCTCAGTGCAATGACTGGGCCTCATAGGATGTCTCCTGGGGCTGCAGAGTAGTTCTGGGCTCCACAGTGCCAGCTGCAGCAGCACCTGGAGACTACACACCCACAGTAGGCACAGGGACCCTGCAGGTTATCTTAGAAGAAGCTGACCCTCTCGATGCCTCTCCATGGTATTTTCATGTATGTCCTGAGCAAGGCTGACACTTGCTTGTGAAAGTACACTCACTGGTGATTCAGAAAATCAAAAGCACAGGAGGGTCACATGAGCAATGTTACACGTAACCACAAACCACATCAGAGCCAGTCAGCCAACTCATATGGTGGGAGAAGCTACAGCTCTGAGCTTGCTTGAAAAGGATGCTCAGAGGAATCCTGCAATCAGAGGAATCAAAGCATTTTTACACACTGAGAGAACTGTCTGAACAGCAAAAGAGTGAATCCATCAGACTGGCAAAGAAACGGCTACAATGTTTGGTTCATGGAGAATTTCAGCTGGTTCTCCTTTAGAGCAAGACTTTTCTGGGATGAGGAAATAAGTTTCCGAGCTTGTCAATAGAAAGCTGTCAACCAAATAAGCAGACTTATTCAGCATCATGTTTCAGAAATGGTAGAGCCACTGAGTGTAAGACACTGGATGTTGGTGTGGTGGTGTGCTCTCCCTGTTTTTTCCCCCCTCTTCCACCCTCCCCAGCTCCTGCTCAAGCCATAAACATCAGTGGCAGTTGTGATGAGTTGCACCTGGATTTTGGGGGATGGCTGGGAACACAGCTGAAACACTGTCTGGAGTGGGGACCTAGATATTTTGTTCCCATGAGAATATGACAGCCCAAGAGCCCTTTCAGCTCTCCTGCATGGCAGCGGGTTGCACAACAGGATCTCCCCTTTTGTGAGGATGCTCACTTAAGGTTCTACTCCACGAGGTTGAGAGATTCCTTGCCACAACAGATTCTCAGTAAGTGACTAATAGCATGCTTAAACTTTGAAATCTTAGCTAAGTAATATAAAGGATTGATTGTGCATATATAATCCTTTAGACATAAACCACTGACCAAGTCTGGGACTAGGATTGGATCCAGGTGCACCTAGACTCCTCTCTGAGAAGGAGTTTAGAAAACAAGGGGGTCCTTTCTGAACTTCGTGACTCAATGGGAGGGTCTCCCTGACAGCTTGTCTGACCCTGTCCTCTATGCAGTAAATGACCAAGTGTACCTTGCCATTGAATCTCATAAAACAGCATCACATTTACAACTAATTTTGTTAAATCACTGCTTCACCTTAATAAATAAATATTTCACTACTTCTCTCTTACAAGTGAAGTTAATCACTCCACCCATGACACCTGGCATAGTCTGCAGGATGGCAAGCAATATCACTGATTATTTGTGGAGGTATGGAGTGAACCTGAGCCCCAAATTCTCAGAGGGATGGGCTCGTGATAATTGGTACAATTGGAAAGTTGTTGAAGAACACTTAAAAGCAACTAGAGGCTGCACAAAGGATGGAAAAAATAAGGGAGTTATCTGCAAGTTGTTAGGCACTTGTTTAGAAGCCGCATATCAAGACAGGGAGGATAGAAAAAGGAGAGAGCAGGACCTCGAGAAGGAAATAGAGAGCAGGAAGGCAACTGAGTTAGCGCTGTCTTTAAAAATTGAACAGCTGCAAAAACAACTGCAGGAAGAAAAGGAGAAAAGGCAAAAATTGGGAGAAAAGGTCAAAATTATGCTTATACAGGCTCCCCACACCGCTGACATTGTACAGATTAGGAAACTGATAGTATCCCCTGAAGACTGGGAAGGAGACATTTGGGGTGGTCCCAATGATAGCGAGTCACAAGACAACGTTCCTTTGCTCCCCACAGATCCTCCTGAATATGAAGCTAGAGTCACTGTTAAAACAGAAATAACTGCAGGACCTCAGAGTGGTAATCCATGGCATACTTTGTGAACCAGCCCCTGGGATCTGTTGCAACTGACAAACTTGCAAGAGAAATATAGTAGAAATGCTGATGAAAGTGAAGTGTGGCAAGTATGTTTGTCAGCGACCGAATAATGTTAAACCAGGATGAAGTCAGTGGCCACTGGGGTCCAGGAATTTTCTTCAATCTAGGACCTGACCTGACAGATACACCCCATTCTATCACCAGCCGAGTAGCTTATTGGGCAGGAGGAGTTGACACCGTGGAGCGGGGTGAGCCCTCCCTGATCCCCATTAAATCTCTAAGTGAGTTATCCACAGCTGTCACAAAAGCCACTTGCATACAAGCCATGCATGAACGAGGACACCACGATGTCCCTCTATCTGCTACAGTAGATTTTACAATGTTAAAACAACTGATCAAAGGAGCCCCAGCAGTTCCTAATCCCCATCTAGTCGCAAAATGGGATGAGATTAGGAGAGATACCAAATTTAATACATAGGGCAATCACTGTCCCAGGCGACTTCCTACATGGGTGGAATTGACGCACAGCATAGTTAACTGCTGCCGTGAAATGCGCTGGGATGGCGCAGCAGTTGAAAAACAAAGCCGGAAATCCCAGGGAGGAGATCACAAAGTAAGACCCGTGAAACAGGGAACAGGAAGTAAATCAAAGGAAAATAAAAACTTGCAAACACAGTCAAGGAATGAATTGTGGAGGAAAGCATTAGCACTAGGCATTTCCAGAGTAGTGATTCAAGGTCAGCCTACCGGCATTATCTTGAGTCTGATTGAAGCATTCCAGAAACGAGATAATGGTGAAAACAGAAACCGTATTTCAACTTCTTTGAAGGGGGATAATCCCTTTCTCTCTCTTAAGGAGGAATTGCAGGAAAAACTGAGCTCAGTGCCCCATCCACTGAGGAAAGAGAATATCTGACATTACAGCCAGGAAAGCCTGTGATGGTCAATTTACCAGTCATAGGCACTGTGCCTATGACTTTAATTAAACCTCGTGATACACGTGCCTGGGAAGCTACCAATAGCAGTGGTACAAAACACAGAATTAGCGCACGATGGATTTTTCCTTCTTTTTAGCAGGGTAACCTGTTTGGACTCTCCCCACTGAAACAAGTCTTTGTTTTCTATTACAGCACCCCACAGGATGTCAAATGGAAACACTGTGTTCATGTTAATATTCCAAACCTCAAAAATGCTGCTCCTAACCTGTGGTCAAAGAACTCTAGAATGGCCATGGTCTCAAGTGTTAAGTATACCAGGAGTATGGGAATACACTCTAGGAAGGGAGATTTAAATCTTTGCACTGTAGTCATGCATGGAAGCAAAGTATACTTAGAAAATGAATGGAGCTGGGATACAGATGGAGCTGATAGAGGTCTCCGACTTCAGGGAACAGCAGGGAAAAGAATTCAAATAGGGTGCCGGATGGTCAATGGGTCTACCCATGAGAAAGCATCTCAGATTTCAGTGTACAACACTGTATCAAACATAGTAATCAGCAGTATGAAACATTGTGCCTCTGAAAAATTGGACTGTTGGTGCAATTTTACCTTGGAAGTTTTGACTCATTTTACTAGTGTTGTTAAGGTTTTCACACCCATGGGTCATTCTGACCCCATGATTTCACAGTGGTGGAAACAAGCCTGGGTGTTAACCCAAGCTTAGGGGCTAGTCATACACTTTCTGTTAATGTAGTTGGGAAGGCCTCACAAGGTCAGCTGGTGGATGCAAGTTCTCCCACTTCCAGCTCTTGATCTCACCTTAACCCTCCAAGAAGTATTTTCTCTTTTCATCATCATCTCCACATGGAGGTATCCTCACTTGCATACAGCAGAACAAGACTGGTCTTACAGCAAGTCATTGTGAGTCTGGATTGTCTCCTCAAGTCCTCTCCCAACATCTCCAACAAGACTGTCACAGCTGCAGTGATGAGGTCAGGCCATAGGAATAAGTCCCACCCGGTTGCAATATGCATGCTGCCAAGAATTTTCTTGTTGGGGAGAAACAGGCCAGAGGCAACTGCACAGCACTCTGCTATGGAGGCAGCAGCCAAAAGATTGGAAAAAATGTGACAAAATAGGGTGCAGGTTGAGATGGAACCCCTAATCCGAAGGCAGGAAACCAGTTATGAATCAAAAACCAAGTAGAAGCCACAGCTGTGAGCAGTAAACACAAACACCAATCAATGATTGCAACTGCTGACACTGTCAAATGTGTTGCTGATTACCATGGCACCAGCTTGCTCATTCAGTAGTTACTGAAAAAAAAATCTCCTCACTTAGGAATAAGAAAATACATCTCTGTCAGGGAACTGCCTACTTTTATCTCCTCCTTGGCTCTTTGCTGTGCTCTTAGCTCCTTCCTATTTCCTCTCCATGTTCTGTCTTCTCCTACTGGCTTTGTCTCCTTCACAAGCTGGAAGCGCATCCAGCTGAGTCATGGGGAACAAAACAGAGTCTAATGTGCTGAACACAGATGTTTCTACAAAGAAGAAAGTTTAAAAGGAGGGACAGATACAAATCTGAGAAAGGAAGGGGCACTTAGCAAAAGGGTCCTGTGCTTCTGAACTTCTCCAGTTGATCACAGGCACAACTTGGGGAGCAATATTGTGTCACAGTTCTGCTCAGCAAGAGACAAATCCTGGTCTGGCCATTGCACCGATTGCAGTGCTAGAAGAGGGCATCTTGTCCCAGAGCATCTACAACACTGAAGCAGTTTTCTATCTCTGCTGCTCTGATGAGACCTCAGACTGGCAGCTCCCAGAGAAGGCAGCTGTGTTGCAGACCCCCAGTGATTTTGTGATATTCTGCCAGTGGTGTCCTGCACAGAGACTCAGAACTGACTGACCCTCAATTCATGTCTTTCCAAAGGCTGCTTCAAGCACTGGCAGGAGGCTTCCACTCCTGAGAGGCAGCTTCTCCCATCTCCTGCTCTTACCTCACACACTTACTCTGCATCCAGCTGCAACATATTTCTGCCTCTAGCCAGTTAGGAGGCTGTAGAAGGTGGTGCCATTTTCCTTGCTCATAGTTTTGGATACAGAAGGTGTGTACTGTCTTGTACTTCCAGACAGCTCAAACACTGTTAACGGTGCATCTGTTTGGCTGGGGAATAAATCCAGGGTTTAGGGGTTTAGAGATTTAAAAGCCTGACTGGCTACTACTCAGCCCAAATACATCCATCCATAGAGTGTTGAAGTACAGTTATAAAAAAACCTTTATGTGACCAGGCTGCCAGCAGATACATGTATCCACACTGTTGGCACAGCACCCAAACTCCTGGTTTGAGACAGCCCAAGATGCAAGGTAACCATCTGAGCCTTGGCCCAGCCTTCACAGGGCTCATGTTCTCTTCCCAGCTGTGTCAGAAAGGCAAGTGTTTGTATTTTCTTTCCTAAGAAAGAAATACAGTCCCCTTCCCATTCCCTAGACAAGCTGGCGAATATGTCTGCTGAATTCAAAGCTAGGTGCAACAGTGAAGAGCACACAGGAGCAAGCAGTGGTGTCTTCCCTGAAGTGTGGATTCTTCGGTTTCCTCAAAGGGTAATCAGAGCTTGTCCAATGATTTACACAATCATTTTGGAGACTATCTGTCCAAACTAATTTCAGTAGATTGCCTTGCTAACCGGAATTAAAGAAAAAAAAAAAGAAAAAAAGAAAGAAAACAGAGAGGATCCAAGAGACACATGATCTGCTTGCTTCATACGTTACAAATGTATAAATGCTGGCCCCGGAATAAACACCATTGAGCAATACCCTAATTGGGCACAGATATCAGTAGGCAGGATCATCCTGAAAGCCCAAGCTTCCTTCAAGAAAAGCCAGAGGCAAACATTCTTTTAAAGGTAAGGGCAGGAGAGAGAGACAGCTTTGTCCCGTTACCCCCTTTCCTCATATACACCCTGTGCTATGGCTCCAAGACCCTTGTGCAGTACCCCAGCTTCCTCTGGCTCATCTGCCAGCTGCAACCCACTCCACTTCTGGCTGCTTTACCCCCAGCTCTGCTAGCCAGCGCAGCGAGGAGCAGAGCATGGGTCTGATACAGATCTTCAGAGAGCACACCCACATTCCTGGGAATTGCAGAAACACCCACAGCTCTGACCAGGTCACACTCCCAGCCAGAGAAAGCCTCTAGCCACATCCTGGTAAAGTCCATCAACTCAAAGAGCACAACATGCCTTAAGTGTTTTCCCATAGCTGCACCTTCCTCTTAGCTCTGCTGTACTCCCAGAGCCCCAGAGTCACTTGAGTGGGTTCAGGCACAGCTGTGGGTCCTTCACAGGCCAGTTTCCCATCCCCTGCCCTGGGGACCCCTTGAATTGGGCTAGCTCATGATGGTCTTTAAGGTCCCTTCCAACCTGAACCATTCTATGAATCTATGATCTGCTGTAAGGGGACACAGTCCCATTGCACACTGCCACTTCCTATCACTTCTCCACATAGCCAGCACAAAGGGGGTGTGTTACTCCTCCGTTACCACACTAAAGTAGTTTCTGTCTTGCACAAGGATTGTGCAGTTCAGGGGCTTGCACTCAAGCTCAGTTACTGAACCCTGTTTCCTCAACTGTCAGAGAAGTCAAAAACCGTATGCACCAGGCAGGGAGACTGCTTGTCCCTCAGAGCAGCCTCCTGAATTTCTGTGGTAGGGCTGTGCATCCCAAGCAGGCTAAAGTAGTGCTCTAGCCTGGAAAGGTGGAACTGGAACAAGGGATAAAGCATGGTGGAGCAGAGGAGGGTCTATGTTGATGCAGGGAGGTGGCAGGGGAGCAGAGGAGGAGGGGATGGAATTTGGGGAACAAGGGACTGCTACTACACCAGGGTCCTGCAGCGAGTCCAACCTGCCCCAGGACCCCTTCAGGAAGCAGAAAGCAGGATCCTTCCTCAGGTGCAGACTCACTCCAGGGAGAGCTGGGCTCTCTCCAGCAGGCTTTGAGGCCGCTCAGCTCGTTCACAGGCCTTCCCTGCCCTCTAGTGGTTTTAGGGGAATTGTGCGAGAGGACAAGCACCACGAGAGCCTCTTCCCCTGTACCTCCTCCTCGGCAGGCAGGTGGGCAGCCGCTCTTTGGTACTGGCAGCAAAAGTAAAGCAAAGCAAGCTGCTTTGGCAGGGAAATGCAGCTCTCTGGGCGGGACACAGGTTGAACCAACACCTGAGTATTTGGGAAGCAGAGACACATATTGCTCTGCCAGCAGTGAGGGAAGGAGTATGGCTCTCTCTCACCACCTTGACCTCTCTTTCCACAGAGACCTCTGAGCCCTTGCTCGAAGCAGTCACTGTGCTCAGAAACACACAGCTGCTGGGATGGTGTGGAGAGAGACACCTGAATCTGGAGCTTTAAAGAGTTTGTATTTCCCTCTGTGGCCCAGCATACTTCAAAGATTCTTGATACACAGCTTAATGCCCATCTTATAGGGGAATTGCAGGCTGAGAAAGCACCTTCTTCCCAGTTGCAGCACAACTGTACTGACCCCTCACGCAGCAGAGGCTGAACTGTGCCACAAAGGCAGTGTCAAGCCTGCAACTGGAAGGATTTGCTGCAGGCAAAGAGCAAAAGCCTCTCTTTTTTCCATTAAACAAAATAAGCTTTTTTGGCAAGGGACAGATTTCACTGAGGTTGCGGGCGCTCCTTGCTGAGAGCTCTGACCACTATGGCAGAGCATGTTCCACCAGAGTGCTGAGAGTCGGTAGCATTAACCTGGCCTCAGGCCTAGTCATATGCCATCACACTCTGTCCTGCAGGATCCACCTCTGACCCCCTCCTTCAGTGCTACCCTTCTGTGCGCTCTGCATGAGACTGCAATTTATGAATCTGTGCTCCATCTCTGCTGTTTGTAAGCCAATAAACTCATAACCACATCTGGGACCGCTGCTTGTTAAACACCAATTTACATAGATATCTAGCAGTCTGTGCCACCAAATTCCATCAGTGCCACCATACAGCAGCACTAGCACCACGATTTGTTTGCATTGTCAGAATAAAACCAAGGCATCCCTGTGTGGGACGCTGCACATGCACATAAGGAATCAGCATGCCCCAAAGACCTGGCAATTAAATAAGGTCATTTGGGGAGCCCAGGACACAAACTAAATAGTCCAGATCAACCCAGCGCTCTGACTATTTCCGAGAGGTCTGTCCCTGTGGGAAGCATACAATCTGTATGATGCAAGTCTGGTAGAAATTCTGCCCATCTCCACACCAGAAAATACAACAAAGGTACATGTCAAAGCAGTGTCTTGCCAACACAAATCTTCCCAAATCCAAAATAAAAAGTGCTGGGGGATGACAGGAAGCCCAGTATTGCACCTGTAAATGGGTATTTCAGCAAGCACAGGCCCCCAGGCGAGCATGACCAAAGGCATCACTTACCGATCCAGCGCAGGGAACTTGCCACTGCTCTCCCATGGGCAGCCGTGTACTGCAGGGGCTTTCTCAGAGGACCAGAGCACGGGCTTGGAGCCTGACAGCTTTAAAGACTTTGTATTTCCCTCTGTGGCCCAGCATACTTGAAAGGTCCCCAATACGCAGCCTAATACTCATAAGGAAAGTACAAGCTGAGAAAGCTGTGTCCTGCAGGGCATGCCCCAGGGATTAACATGCTCAGCCTTGTCCCTGAATCCCCCCCACCACACGACTGTGACTTTAGACAGTCATCCACTGGTGGGATGAAGAGGTTGTGCTGAACTGACACGTTGTGTAACAGGCTGAATAATGACAGATCTTGCTTAAAGATCATCACCCTGTCAGATGCTTTGGAGTACCCAAACCAGCCAGTTTCAGCCTTAATTTATTTGCATTTCTACCCCTTCACTTTGAGATGAGGATAACCTGTCTCCTTCCCCAACATATTCTGAAGATAGTAAACTCAGTCTTATTTCAGAATCACTTACACAAGATGGTGTGGGGAGCAGATCAGGGTGTCTGAAGGTTCACACAGTTTACAATCAGACAGTCATGAGTCACTATCTAGGTATCCAGGAGGGACAAGAGAAGTCCTGGACACCCACTGTTTTGCCAAATACAGCAGAAATTTCACAAGGAAAAAGCCAGATAGAGTCGAGATGTATTAGGACTGCACTGGCAGCAGTGTGTACACTAGACTCTGCGACCACAAAGTGTCTTGGTTTTCTGAAGTTCCGATTTAAAGCAAACAATTTCAAAATGGAGAGAGACAGCCTCCCCATTGCTCCTGCTGGCCCTGCTCTTCCCACCCCAGTCTGAACTTCCCCCATTAGGCTTTTCCTAGGGCATCCTTGCCTTATTCTGCACAGAAACACTGTGACTCCATCCCACACGTGACAGTGCACTACAGACAGCTGCTGCAGAGGAAAGGGTTGGAATACAGGGCAGAGAAGCAGGCAGCCTCAAAGGGCAGAGTGGTGCAAAGCAAGAAAGAGAAAAGCCACCCCCAGGAGGAGTCCCCGCCTGCTCCCTGCAAAGGTGACCCAGTCTCAGGCTGCAGCTGAGGCGCTCAGGTCTTTGATCTCCAGAGTGTATTTGAATTTGAGGGGGTGGGGATGCCCCTGGAGCTGCTGCAAGCAGCATTTGAGAGGTGTCCCACCACCTGCGAAGCAAAGAAGGAGCTGCTTTTATCAACTGTAGTGAGATTATCTCTTGGTTTCCTGGAGGGGTGACAGTGTGAGTCACTCAGCAGTGGGAGGGTGGTTTCTTCATGTGCTTATTGGAGCAGCCAAAATGCGTGGGCAGGGTAAAAACAATGCAGATGCAAGTGACTACGGGGGCAGGCAGAATCACCAGAAGGATAGTATTTTTCCTACTTATTTAGGTATGTATAACATTCATCACATCAGCATGCAGAACTGTTTACACCTCTCCCCTCTCCTGTGCCAGGGCTGACAAACACAGTGCCTATGTCCCAGTTGGTCTGCTCCATGCCATGCTGCTCTGCCATCAGCGTTTCCGCTCTGCCTCCACACATACTTATTACCCTTTCTCTCTGCCTACCACCCAGGAATACCCCTCCAGGGACTTCACCCCATACCAAACCTTCCCTCTTTGCAGCCTCCAGCCCAGGGCAGCGTGAATCGGGAAGGTTTCTTTCACCAACTGCCACTTTGGGCAGTGAGGTCACAAGAAGCTCTGGGCAGGCAGGCAGGCAATGCCATCCAAATGAGCTGCTGGCTTGCTGGAGGGGGCCAACATTCATTCTCCCATGCTCCACATGCCTCTTTGGAGGGCAGGGTGAGAAACAGCTGTAGGAAGTGACTCATCTGCTGGTACAGCCCTTCTCCACATTCTTGCTGTCCTGGGGCACAGCTCTGTTCTGTGCTGGGCTACACCTAGGTCTAAGATACAGTTCCCACATGGGGAGAGAAGAGGGCCATATCTCCTTTGAGTCTCAGCTTTCCCACTTGCTCCTCCACACACAAGGGCTGCCTCAGCAGCTCCTCCTCACTCCGTGACTGCTGGAGACTAAGCATTTGGGAAGAACAAAAAATCCTTCCCAGGACAGCCCACTAGCTGCAATTGATAAGCACAGACCTCTACACTACTCAGGGTACCAATGCATCTCTCACACCACCCAAAACAAAGCCATATGCATGGTAATAAAGCCCAAGGCACGCAGGGGCCAACAAGGGCTATGATCCGTTGCACCAGCCACCCTTACCCCTCCTCTGCATACCCACTGCCTATGCACCCAGGCTGAGGGGCAGGCAGCATTTTCACCAGGAGCAACCCTCACAGAATTACCATTCTACAAAAAAAACACACTAAGATCAGAAATACGATATAAAACCTCAGAGAAAAAGGCATTACAAGAATATTCTTCTCCTAACAGAGTTCCAGCTAGCGCAAAGATCTTGTATCTTTGGGGGTGATTTTGCTAAGAATTCAAAAACACAACTCCCCTTACCAGCCATCATGAGAAAGTAGGCCACCAACATGGTTTTCAAACAAATACTTAAAAGAACAGTCTTCTGATAGCTGTGAAATAGGAAACATCATGTTGTCCCAAACCTAGTGAAAAACATGCATCCTTTGGCAGAGGGCCAAATGAGTAAGCCTGAGCAGTTGCAATGCTTTTGCCTAAGAAGGAAATTTAGAGGATGACAAAAAAAGCTTGGAAAGGAAAGATGGTATTTCTCCCACTTAACTAAAAGCAGCTCATTTCATACATGAAAAACAAAAAGTCTGAGACAAAACCCTCTGATTGCCACATCTCACTAGCAGTGCAAATCACTTCAGCATGGATGAGAACTTGAGGCATTACAGCATGGGGGGAGCACTGCAAAGAAGGCTATATGAACCTTCCTCACTCAAAACCTTTCAAAACCCTTTCCAGAAATGTACGGAAGGAGGACTCCCATCCCACCTTCCAGCCTCACTCAACAACCCTGGACAAGTGCAGTTTACATAGGCACTACAGCAGGAGGCCCTCACTCTGGGCACTGCTTTCTGGTCCCTGGCAGGAAGATGCTCAGCCTTTGACACTCAAACAAACCAGGAGGGAGTACACGATAGTTACAAACAAAATGAAAATAAGTGTTGGAGAGATTTTTGCATTTAAATGCACCTCAGCTGAGGCACAGCAAGGCAAGACGACAAGGCGTGGAATGACTTAAAAGGCCCCTTTATACAGGGACTGCTGACAGCTAAGCAGTTCCTGTATATGTACTGTATATGTATACTGGAGCACCAGTATACATTCATTTCTTCTGAAGCCTGCTGCTGCTCCGTTTTCTGTGCAGGCTACCAGACTACAGAGAAGTCCTGGGTTAGACCAAATAGCCCCTTGGCTGCCAGACCCTGGCTCAGCACTGGTCTTCAGAGGAGGCAGGAGGACCAAGTGGGTAGAGCTGGTACCCTCCAGAGCTACTCCACCAGAGCACGGAACCAGTGTGGTGGTGGTGATGGAAAAGGGGTTGTTTTCTTTTATGTCTAATGGAAATACCTACTGGTAGTACTTTATCTGACCAGATCAGATTTCAGAGGGGAAGCATTTGTACTATGCTGCTTCTGATCAAACACAGCCTGAGAGAGTTTGAGTCAAACTGCCTAGAGGTGCCCCCCAACGCTGCTCCTAGACTGAAACCCACACCAGGCAGAGCACCCAACCCAGCCTTGGGGCAGGAATCCCTCCACAGTGTAAAACACTGTAGAGGCCCTCTCCCTCCCTTACCTCACACAGCAGCATCCACAGCTAGCTCCATCCATGCAGTTGCTCCACTCCAGTCCAGCATATCGCAGTCTGCACCAGCGGGTTTACAGCAGGAGATCTGGGAACACTTCGGTTGAGGTGCCTGTGTTGGGGGGCAGCCTCACACATGCCTGTTTAGTCACTCAGCCTTTATATGTCAGGCAGCAACCTAAGGGAGAGCCTGTGCTCAGAGGTGCAGGAAGGGAGCACAGATCTGGTCAGGTAAAAATCATCAAGGCTGATTTCACAGGCGGTTTCCTTTCTTGTAAACACTTTTTGATCCCTGTGTGACTGATGGTTAGCCGAGTCTCACCCTCTCTCCTTTGACTGCATTTTCCTGTGTGAAAAACACATGCAGGATTTAAGGTTCACATTTTGGTTTATAACCACAGAAGAATATTTTTGTGTCCTGAGGCCTTCAGAGGCCCCCAAATGAGGGGGCCTGCAAATAGGGTGATATGGAGCCACATGTTAGCCAAAGTCACAAAGGCATGGCTTTCATCACTTTTATCCCTAAGCAGTATAGACAAGACTTGAGATTTTTAAGAGCCAAGGTACACAGGTCATTCTGCAGTTCAGGTATTGGTGACATAGGAGGGAATTAGAACAAGCCTTATTGAGTAGAATTCTGCTGCCTTCAGAGTCTGCCCAGCCTGCGTATCACCAGCTGTCCCAAAGGATCACCAGAGATGGAGTTCAGAGCAGCTACACTAAAAATGAGATAACCACAGAGCACCACACCAGCTCCTGGGTCAGACCGAGGGCCCTCCAGCCTCTGTCCGCTTTCTAGCAATACTCAGTAACAGATATTTGGTGGTTATTAAGAGTCTAAGCTCCTCCTTTTAAAGTATTTTCTCAGCTACCAGAGATTAATCAGCACAAAACCAGGCCACTTTCAAACACAGACAGCAAAACCCAAGCCAGTGCCAATACCCTAGGTCTAGACAGGAACATTAAACCACACTTTAAAGCATAAAGGCAGGATATCAAACAGCCTTACCTCCCAGCCAGCACACCACAATCAAACTGGTCCCAGCTTACCTTTACCCTGCTTTAAGTAATTTGCCCAGTCAGGGCAATTAACTTTTGGCTGAACCTCGTTCCCCACACAGGTGTGAGGATGCCTCAAATCAGAATTCCTCAGGTTAATCACCCCTTACTGTGCAAATCAGGTGTTTTATTTTTCACCCTGATTAGGCTGTTTTCCAGCAGTGGATCTCAAGCCTGTCTCCAGTAAGGAAAAAATCTTTCTATATTTTTCCCCAATAATGGTAGTTATAAGCCAAATTTTAATTTCTTCTCAGCAATTCCTTAAACACTATGATTTAAGTTCCAGTCTCAGTACTAGGTAGATGCTGCAGAAGTTGGCTAAGAGGTAGGAGGAATGAAAGTCACCCACTGCTGCCTTTGGTCTTTGTTCCTCTGTCTGTCTGTTCCAGCTCAAAGACTTTTCTTCTACCTTCCACTAGTGAGCCACAAAGAGTTGCTTGCCCAGGACAATCCTAGAGGGTCTCCATGGTCACTCCATCCGAGAAAATGTCTTTATATTGTACCAGAGGGTTGCAACCCTTGAGCTGGGGTTTGCAGTAACAAATGATTCAGTGGCAGTTGTGCACCCAGGTGTAGGTCACCTCCCAGGGCCCCTCCCATTCTCTGTTCTGCTGTTACTTGCCCATTCCCACATTTTCGCAGGAGGAATTTGATCAGTCACATCAATAATCTGGAGGCCTTCTAAGGAATTTAAAATGCTTTTAGGTATCTTTTTGCTGTCTGTTTAGAAATAATCCAAACCCATTAAGGATTGCAGACCCAGTTTGAAATTAAAAGCACCTACAAGCCAAGCCTGCAGACAATAAAGCAGTTCCAAATGACACCTGTGAACCGTTCAAACTATGGAGACAGCTTCAGTTCTTCTCTGTTGACTGGGCTGGGATTGGACCCTGTCTAAGTTTCCCAGTATTCTCTCAGATGAGATGTTAGATCTTTGGTCATTGCTACACTTACAGTCACACATTACTGGTGTGTTTCCAGTCTCTGGAATTTCCCTTTCTTCCAAGGATTCAAAGTTAACACACATTTTCCCACACAAGTCCTTCAGACTCTTAAACATGAGTCGCTAGGCCAGGACAGAAATGAACAAACAACTTCTTATTACTGAGGGAGCTGATTTCTCCTCCCACTTCTTTCCACTTCTCACAGCAAGTCCTGCTCACCCAAATAATATAGTCTTTTCCAAGCCTATGACAGTTTTGTTACAAATGCTTGACTTCGTTCAGGACATTTTTTTTACATGCTTAGCAACGAAGACAGCAGTGGCCCATCTCTTGGTGAGGACATCTCAGTTAAACAGGTTATCAATGGCAGAGGAAGAGCAGTGAAAGGCTGCTAGCTATATCCAGTGAAGAGGTATTGTAGGATGCCTCTTCTGTGCATTCAGAGCCTTTGCTTTCACATCAATACTGAACACTTTGCTGACGAGCCAATCTAAAACTTTCAGTTTGATAGAATTCATATTACATTAAACCCACACCGGTCCCAAGAGACCTATGTGGCATATCTTCAAAAGAACCGGGAAAGCTCCAGTACCAAAGAGGTTTAATATAACTTTGTTTCTAAAGCTCTGCAGGGCTACAGCTGGAAGTAACATTGTCTCGCAGGCGAATAGTCTCAATAACACGGTACTGTCAATAGCCATCTCTAACTTCTTTGGACTCAGTCAGATGCTTATTTGGATCTTAATCTACTTTTGAGTTTCCTGAGGATTTTATTTTTAAGATTACTCTGAACTCAGCTACCCACTTAACATTCTCAAAACAATCCAGGTATGGTTTTGCCAAAACCCACTTTGACACAGTCGCATTTGGTATCTTCATCCAGAAATCCAGAAGTCACATATTATCAAGTCTGCAAATTTATGTGTCTAAGGCAGGGTGTTCATTTAAATTGTGCCGTTTAAACTTCCCTCCCCCAGTCTTCAAGGCCTCCATCTATTTCATCACAGCAGTTCATAAGCTGTCCTGACTTCAGCTCCTTTCCTGCAGAGAGTTTCCTGAGAGCGCCCATCCAGCCATAGCTGGGAGGCGCAGGATGCACAGCAAAGCAAACTATCCCTCAGGCAACAAGCCTGATATCCCCACTCCCCCTCACCAAAGCCCTTTAAGGCTCCTGTGACCCCGCCAGAAAATCAAGGTGATGACAATTCTTTGGAGGAGCAGTGGATCAAGACTACTGCCAGAAGCATGCAAAATTTTGGTGGCTGTCCTGTCTCTGTCCTCAGTAACCTCTGCTTCCTGCCCAAGGTAGCTCGATTTCCTGTAGCTGTGTTTACACAAAGTAAAGAGGAAACATTTTCTGTTTGTATCTGCTGTTCTAATAAGCCCCAAGCTGTTTATCACTATCGCTGCTGTTACACTCCCTTCCAGGTGGCAGACAGGCGTCACAGGGGATGGCCCACTGCAAGTACCTACGGGTGGAACAAGCCCGTCACCCTAAAGGTGTCTGGAACGGTGAGGAGCTGTTCAGCCCCCTCCTGCACATCCTCTCCTCTTCCCTGGCTGCTGGAGAAGTTTTCCTGCTTGAGAGCATCACCCTGCGTGCGGAGACTGCACAGAGGAAGGACAATTCTAGCTCGGGGCTGAGCCAGGACCTGGTGTTGAGCCATAGGATAAGAAGGTTGGAAGCGCTTTCTGGAGAGCCCTTGTCCAGCCTCCAGCACCAGGCAGGGCTAACAAGTAGGGCAGGGTGCTGGCATGTGTCAGCACACGCTGTAGTTCCAGTTCCTGAGTTCCTAGCCTGTGTGGAGCCAGAATTTCTTCCTAGGGGTTGTCATCTTGAGCAGAGAATGCACACTCATGCAAAGCCCTCATCCTGTAGCCACAAGCCATCACCTCTGTCTCCCAGCTACAGGGCAAGCCTCATTTCTGGGATTAAGATTAACCCATGGCAAGCGTGCCAGCCAGCCAGACACTAGTGCTATCCCTGGCTCAGGGAAACAAAATCCACCCAAGACTAAAACCAGAAATCTCAGGGAAGAGGGTCTCCTTGCAGCATAGACCATTACCACTTCATGCGACTGCCACCAAGGAAAATTTTGAGCATCACCTCCCACCCATCAGGGAGGGCAACGAGGGTGGTCACCATGGCCTTGCAGGAAACAGAGGACCTGTCTGAAGTGGGCAATATTCCAGCCTCCAGCAGCATGGGGGGAGCCCAACACGTGTTTCCTAGGTGGCAATGTTGCACACCCTCAATGCCACCCCAAGCATTCATCTGGTCACAGGGAATGGGCACTGCTGTGGGATTGCGTGGGCACCTGGCTCAACAGTGAGGAGGAAGGAGGTTCCAAAAAGTCCTCCGCTCGGTACAGGTCATGGTACCAGAACACCCAGGCTGTGGAAGACTCCACTGCCCTTCATGGAAAGAAAGGGCCTTATCTCCCCACAAGCCCTCACCACCACCAGATGTGATTCACAGATCCCAGTAAAAGAGTCATTTGCAGAATGCAAATATTTATGAAACACCTGTGGGCCCTGCTGTCTCCCGGCTGTCTCTCCACTCTCACAATGCTGCATTGCCCTGGCGGGTGAAGATGCTAACATCACAGACCACAAGTCCTCCTGGCAGCACTGCTCCCCTTCAGCTGAAAAAGTCCCCGTAACCATGCCCTTACTCACAAACTGCACACCAAGAGTCAATTCAGACCAGTGTCCCCAAGATACCAGATTCTGAGACAAAGCAGGTAGTATCTGTGAATCTAATTTCCTTATGAAGTGAAAGGATGAGTTCTCTGTTCATCCAAGCGCAGTTTGAGGGGCCTCAATATAATTCCCCCTTTCTGTGTAGTCAACCCCCATAATGAGCCCTTACCCAGCTCCCGCCTCCAGGCAAGGAGGTCAGGGCATTTCCCACTCCCCAACACTTGTTATGGCACCCATGTGTCCTAACCTCCCAAACACATCTCCTGGCTGCTCACCCAAGTCACTTCACTGCCAGGTCCTGAAATCTTGCAAACACAACCAGTGCAATGTTCATCTTCCTCAGCTTCCAGGTCCCACCTCATGCCACCAAAGCAAAGTTCTTAGGCAAAAGAGAAAGATGCTATAACCTTGCCTAAAAGGTGCCTGAAGTATTTTTACAGACCTGCTCTTCCCTCCCTCCAACACTGGAATCTAACCACCTTTGGGCAGGATAAACAGCCCATACAGTATTAGCTGAACTGCCTCATCTTTTCTTCATCAGCAGTGCTTCTTTTGGGGCATTTGTAACTCTCTGCACATGCTTCATGTCCCAGTGCAAGACAGGTGGAGCCTTTCATAGAAAACAACAGCTCCTCATGCCATCATTTTCTCCCACTTCACCACCAGTCATGTACCCTCCTCTGCCTGGGCACAGAACCATATGCCATGCAAGCTACATGGAGAGAATTCGCCTTTAGAGATGTTGTATCAGCTGTAGGCACAGCAGTAGATGGAAAATAGTTCCATTTTGGACATCCACCCGAATGCATATGTGCACAATTGGCTGCCACCTGCCAATGTTCACAATTTAAGGTATTTTTTGCTTACCACGGGCACTGCCATCTCCAGGCAAGCTCAGACTCTTCTCATGCTTAGCATTGCCAGCTACTTATTCCAGTGTCTTAATCTTAGGTGAGTATCTCCCTTGAAGAGAACTTTAAAATAGAGTACATCCTAGATTTGAGTTCATGCAAACATTAACAATGGTGAAGGAAAAAAGACAACACGAAAAATGTGAGTCATCACAGATTGCTGAGAGGACCTCAGTAACACCTGTAGATGTGCACACACACCCCATGACGCTACTATACATCAAAGTGTACTAAATGCTGACAAGAAAGATATACATCATCAAACCAGATAAATAGAATGCAGAGTGCAAACCACAGCTACAGATTTCAGTCGCCAGTAAAGGCTGTGTGGGAAAATACTGCCTGGGGATCAAACATATGTTGCTCTGGGTGAGAAAGGAATAACTACCCCCAACCCCAAAGTTTTCAAATTTCAAAGAGGGAGCTGGCTGTGATGAAGAAGGCCCGGCAGTAAGTAAAGCAGAAGTGAACTGGCCTCTCATGCTTTTATACCCACAGTCTCAAACTCCTGCATGTCCCTGATGTGAAAGAGCTTGGTTTTAAGATGTGTGAACAGGGCATTCCCAGGACATCAAGCCAGAAAAAGGGGCAAAAAGACCCTACACAACAGCTGGGAAACGTACTTTCTAGCAGGGCTTCATGGGGCGGTGTTTCACTTGGCTGGGGCCATCTTCCCACTCTGCACCTCAGGCAGCTGCTGCAGCCGTTTTGGGTGCCACACTGAACAAGTGCCTCTGGCATGTGGGGCACACAACAGGCAGGTGTCATGGCCCTCTGCCACGGGGGTTTGACACCAGCCTGGGGCAGGAGAGTAAGACATTCCAGAGTTATTTGCTCACTGCCCCATGCTAGATGGCTCTGCTCCACTCTTGTCAGGGAGGCAGCAGGTCTGAAGCCCCTCTGCCCTTGGGAGGGATGAGCCTCACCTGCTGCTTAGTGGCTGCTTTCCACTGTTAGACCCACTCTTTAAATTCCTCATAAAGCTTCATCTAACAGACTTGGTGTGTTCACCACTTCTTACCTGCTTGTAAGAGGAGGTCAGGTGGGAACCTGTCCCATTCTCAGGGAGGTACTGAGCCTGCCTGGGGAAAGGGCCTCTAGACTTTGTGAGGAGGGCAGGGAAAGGAGTCCCGGGGTGAGCTGGGTGTCAGCCTATGGCGCAAGGACAAGCCTTGGGGGTGACAGAGACCTTGTTGGGGTAGCAGGGATGCATCAGTGGCTGGAGGCAAGATCCCAGCTGTGAGGACCAAGTGGCCCTAGGGAGCACTGCGGGGAAACCTTTTTTATTTCTGTTTTGTTCTCCCTCCTGGCTCTGAGTTTTCTCTTACCAAAAAGAGGCACTTCTTAGTTTCTATTCAGGCTTTTCTTCCCAGCTGCTAGCTCAGTGTTCAAACCGGCAATTTCATTTTTAACAAACATCAGACTACTGGCCCATCCTCAACACGCATTCAAAGACTTGGTTCAACCTAACTCCAGCAGCTCAGGTAGCTCCGGTCAGAAGCACAAAACTAATACAAGTTCTTTGTGGAAGTCCTCCAAGCCTTCTGGTTTTAAGCTTGATATTAGTGAACGAGCTGCCACTGGAAATAAAAGCATTACATCATGGTTACGATACGATTATACTCCATTTCCTTCCACACGTAAAACCAAAACACTTCGATTGTTCTGACTAAATTGCTGACAGCTTTATCTGCTCCATGGCTGGCTGCAATATGTATTATGTTTGGCTTTGCTACGTTTATGGGGGGGAGGAAAAGCGCAGGGCCGGGGGGGGACACAGATCAGGGGGAAATGTGTCTATAGGTAATATACATAGGTAATACTTAGATATAATTAATAATTACTGTCTATCTTCCCACACAGACTGCAGCCGGTCATTTCTGATGTCCCAGCTACAGCCACCTTCTCACATCACTCTCTACAGCTACCTGAAAGTAGGTTGTAGCAAGGTGAGGGTTGGTCTCCCAGGTAAAAGCGATAGGACAAGAGGAAATGGCCTCAAGTTGTGCCAGGGGAGGTTTGGGATGGATATCAGGAAAAAAATTCCTCACAGAAAGGATTATCAAGCATTGGAACAGGCTGCCCAGGGAAGTGGTGGAATTGCCGCCCCTGGAGGTATTTAAAAGACAGGTAGACGTGGTGCTTAGGGACCAGGTTTAGTGGTGGTTTTGGCAGTGTTAGGTTAGCAGTTGGACTCGCTGGTCCCTAAATCTTTTGCTGTACCTGTCTCTTCCCCTCCACAGCCATTTCCGGATCCTTCTGCGTGCTGCCTGCCCTCCCACGACGAACACCAGGCCTTGCTCCGTCACGCGCAAAGCCACAGCCTCAGGGAAGGACCCAGAGCTCAAGAACCTTACATGGTTGCACTTTAACGCCTTTCTTCTTATTAACACCTTTCCAGAGCTGTGCCGCCGCTTCCCAAGCCTTCCAAGTGTTACCTGAAGCAGGGCGTCGGGTGCCGGGGCCTGGGCAGGTGTCTGTGAGGGGAGCTCAGGCCGCCCCATACTGGACGCAGCCGGTTCCAGCCAGTTCCGGACACCTCAATAACGGACCCACCGCTGGTGAAGCCGGTGAGGTCTCCCTGAAAACGTGTTTAGGAAAGGGGGAAACGTTGCCCGGCAGTGAAAAGCAAAGGGGGGAAAGTGTGAGAAACAGCCCTGCGACAGTGTGGACGGAAGAGGAGGAGGAGGAGGAGGAAGGCGGGAGGTGGCTCCAGGCACTGGAGCCGGGATCCCCGCCAGCCCCGGGAAGAGCACTTCCCCGGGAAGAGCACGGGAGCGGGGTTACCCCGAAGGAGTGCAGCCTGTGGAAGGGGAAAAGCAGGAGGAGGAAGGAGAGGCAGAGAGGAGCTGTGATGGACTGACAGCAGCCCCCCATTCCACATCCATCCCCCTGTACCGCTTTGGGAGGGGATTATGGTTGGAAGAGATCTTTAAGATCGTCAAGTCCAGCTGTATAACCTAGCACTGCCAAGTTAGTACTAAACCATGTCCCTCAAATAATAACAACTGACCCTTCTACTTCCAGCTCTATTTGGCCACCCTTGCCAGTAAGGCAGCTGAATCCTGGCTGACTGCCACTTGGCAGTCGGACTGCAGGCAAATTCTTTGATACGGTGGCAAACTGCACCTGCATCACATTTAAGCCAATTCCTCAAATCTCTCACTATCCAAATCTCTTTCAATTGGCAATAAACTGATTTCCCCAAATCAAGCTTGTTTTAGCCATGAAGGCAGTTGGTAAGTGGTCTCCCTGTTTTTATCTCCACCATGAGCCTTTCCATCTTACGTTCTCCCCCATTCTATCGAGGAGGGGGAATGAGAGCGCAGCCGGGTGGCTATTGGGCAGCTGGCCAGAGTCAACCCACCACGAGTGCAAAGTATTATTTAAATTGAAAGTATTCGGAGACGTGTGGGGTAGTCATCTAGCAAGTTTAAAATGTGTCACTTCTATTGCATATTCCAGGTGGGAGCCTGAGTACTTTGAACACAGCTCAGCCCCGGCCCCCCCAGGAAGATAATCTGCTGGCCCTCTTCAGCACATAGAGAGGCTGAGAAGGAAAAAAAGCAGTGTTTCCATCTGCATCTCCAGTGGAGACACATTTGTGGTGCTGACAGGGCTATTGGAGACCACAGTCCTGAGCAGTGGCATGGGGAAGGAGGGATTCCTGACAGACACGTTGCCCTGCTGACTGTGCAGCCCCACAAAAGGCTGGGGGTTTCCTGGAAATCAGCATGGGACTTCAGTGTCTACCTGCTCCCTTTATGCTCAACAAGAGAACACAAAGGTACTTCAGGTTCACATTTCTGTGTTCAGTGTGCTCTTCAAGGCCACAGGAAATAGCACTTTTTAAAAGTAGGGTTGTGGGGGGCAACGTTACTTTTGTTCTCTTCTTTTTTTTTTTTTCACAGAGGAAATTAGAAGAATGAGAAGAGTAAAAACGGTTAAAGAAAGACTGAATTTCCAAACCAATTACATAAAGCGTACTGATATCAGGCAATTCAATGGTTCTCAAGAGGTTTCACACCTTAAGAGCAAAAGCAAAGTGTTCAGCAGTGGTACCAGGCTTGCAAAGGGCATAAATCGCTAGAAAACAGTCACAAGAAAATGAAGGAGAGCAACTTGGTCCCAAGTAAGAAGTAAAACTTCCTAGGAAGGCTGTACAAAGAATCAACACTTGCTGTCTAAGTGAGGTCCCTGGAGAGTCAATGATTTAAGACAATAAACATTAGTTTCTTTTCTCTATCTGCGTTCTCTCAGTCATATAACCTTATTGTCTCTCTCCAGAGGCCTCAGTGTGCTGATTCGATCTGGCTGCGGGCTGGTGGAGGGGGGAGATTCACCGCTGTCATCATTTCCTTATGCACTTTTGATGCTGGTCATAACCCAAATATGAGCACTGCAAAGAAATTATCACGCTTTTCTTCACAGTGTCCTATAAAGTTAGGTGCTAACCATGGTTTACAGGCAATGAGCCTGTAACAGAGAAACGAAAGCACTGCTACCAAGTGCCAATTTCAGGATAATTTTTTTCTAAGAATTCAGAGGCTGTACAGCTTTTGGTGTGATCTGCATCCAGCCTCAACAGATCCAAACACCAATCTTGAGCATGGTAGCCTTGAAGTCTGCCGCCATGTCCCTGTGTTCTCTTACTTTGTCCCCTCAGTGTATTTTCCACCTCCCTCCAGCAACAGGGCTGAATTTTTGTTTACTTATTTGCCTGCGTGGAGACAAAGGATGGTGGTGGTGGGAAGAATTCTGACTGAAATAGTGGTTACATCTTTCAGGCCAAGGTCCTGCAGGAGAGAGGAATCAGCGCATGGAGACAGAAGCTCCCAGCACCCCGTGCCACCTGAGGCCATCACCAGCCCTCGTCAAAGAGCCTGGTGCCAATTGGGACAGGTGCTGTTGGTACCCTGTTCCTTGCCAGGGCAGGCTTGCCCCTGCCCCTCAGTGCAATATCCCAAGCCCATTTTTTAGGTTCTCTCCTCAACCTGTCTGATGAACTAACAAGTAGAAATTACAAAACCCACAGAAATTACAAGACCCACAGGAGGCATTTTGCAACAATCTGCACCTAGAAGCCTTTCTAATTACTCCTCCTAATTGAAGAGGAAGCAAGGGGGAGTTCTGTGGCATGGTTTTCCTTGGCATCCTAAGCAGACTCTATGCTACATGTGTTGCTGCCACAATGATACGTGTTGGAGGAGCACAGAGGATGTGCTCCCCTGGGCTTGTATCCCCGGATGGGGAATGACGTCTGTATCTTTTCCATCCTATGTGTACTCTGGGAGTGGGGACCACTCAGAGCAGCAAGTTACGTTATCTTCAAAACGAAAGCCACACATCTCCAGGCCCAGTGCACTGCACTGGTACTTCTCTTGTTGCATAGCGTAGACAGTCCTGCCAGGTCTGAGACATCTTTATTCTGTGACTGGGAGGGCACTAGATTCAGCGACTACATGGATGCATAGACTGACCAATGCATCACACCATGTCTTGCCAATGAACTCCCCCCTGCACAGAATAATGCATATGACGACTTCAAGGGCAGGGAGACAGTATCTAAGGGTGGTTTGGGTTGGATCAAGAAATTGCCATTGTCTTATCTCCTTCAGCAGCCTTGCCTGAGTCACATGCTCCAGTCCAGCAAGCAGGGTCTCCACAGGATGCGAGTGGGGATTTTTGAGCAAACCTTCAGAACAGTCATTCCCTACCCTCGCTGCAAACTGACACACCAGGGTGGCAGAGGAGCCCTCACAAAGCTCCTCACGCAAGTCTTTGGTAGCTCAGCTAAACAAGCAAGTGCAGCTGCAAGCAGGAGGAAGAAACGCCCCTCCACCCCCAAACTTCAAAGGCTTTGACAAAAATTTTGTGTTTGCTATGGCCACAGCTCTGCTAACAGACAGTATTTGGCTGAGCCACAATAACTACCTGCCACGTCCAACCCTTAAATTAGCTCTCAGCAGCAAAGCAGTGCACAGGCACAGCCGCACACAGCCTGGCAGGACCGCTTGATGGCTAGGACATGCAGTACCAATTCCAGAGCACAACAGCAAGGAACGTGGTGAAGGCTGCAACAACACACTTCTGCTGCTTATTTATTATTGCTTATTGTTTGGAGTTCCTCTTTCAGGACTTTAATGAAAGCCAAATCTCAGACACCTGTTCTCTATGCAGGAACCTTAGCAGGGAATGAGGATAAAGAGAATGGTAGCGAGCCGCTCTGTCAGCACATCTTCTAGAGCCTGTGCTGAGACTGGACAGCTTGTACCAGTTTTTTGGTTGACTCCTGATAGCTGAGAATTGCACCAGCCATAAACACATTACACTCTGCTTAAGGAACTTCATGTGCATCACACTTCCAGCATGAACAGCTAGTTTGTAGACTGTTTCAGTTGGGAGAGACAAATCTCCCTCTCCGATGCCTTTTTCTGAAATCTTTTGCCTCTGTGTTGACATAAACCTCACTAGCAACACCAGGAGAAACACATATCCCCACCACAGGGCTCATGAGAGCACACAGGCCAGTTTTGATAGTCATTCAAATGGCTCAAAAGGCCAGCTACTCCCCTGGCCAGCGCAGGCTTCCAAGATGAACATGCCAAGGAATTAGCTGGCCTGCAGGCTTTCACTCCCCAAGAATGACCCGACAAAGGGAAACTGGAGGAATACCCTACAACAAATGGAAACTGGGCAAGGAGACTTTTTCAACTGTTGTTGGAGGAAGCTGGTTGTGGAGTACTGGAAAAAGAGAGACATTTAAAATCTCTATGACTGTTTGTAAGTGGGGAAGAGAAGTTGACTCTCCGTAGAGAGGGCTGAGTCCTACAGAGCGTGCTGAGGAATGGTGAGACAACTGGGGCAGAGGAAACTACATTGGGATTTGCTATTCCATCTAGAGCTTTTTGTCTCTTTGCTACCCAGAGGAAAGAGAAGTTTATTTTCAAAAAACTTGAGTCTTCACAACAGAAAGCCTATGTGCCTGTTCACACAACTGGCAGTGTTCTGGCAGGGGTAATGAGCCAGAACAGTGCCCACTAGTAGTATCCTAAAGGAGCATTACTGGTCACACCATAGGTGGGGGCCAGGGAACTCAGCATTTCTTCACACCTCTGTCTGGCAGAAGACACCATTGCAGACACTGTCAGCGGTCTCCTGCACCACAGCCTGCAGTCCCATGTCTCCTGTGTCAGGGCTTCGGTCATGTGCAGGGAACGGAACATTTGACTCTCCGTGTTATCTTGAGAGATGAATCAGCAACAAGTTGTCAAGCTTTTCTTCTTTTTTTTTTTTTTAAATTAAAATCAACAAGAAATTCACTTGCAACTTGCTTCACCTTGCATAAAAACTCCTCTTCTCTCTTTACTCACTTCATCCTCTCTTTCGCGTTAAACCTCAGTCACTTAGTCATGCCTAAAATTACGCTTCAGAAACCATGATGTAATATGCCCACATGTCAGAGTACTAGAAAAATAATAGCAATATTTAAGTTTACCTGCCTTCCCTTTTTCTCCCCTCTCTAACCACTAGGCAATGCTCCTTCCCAACCTAATAAAAATTTGGCAGAGTCTTTACATCTCCATGGGCTGGAAGAAGTAAACCCACAAGATACTGTAACAGAAACTTAGAAAGCCCAAGGCTGGCTTCAGGTAAATGAATAAGCAAACAAAAAAATCAACCCCCCAAAAAACCAACAGAAGCAGCAGTAAAACTTGTCAGATCAAATAGAAGGTTACTGTCTGAAGTCTCAGAGGATTTGAGTGGTTTCAGACGTATCAATTCTTCCCTTCTTACTCATGCTCTCTCTTCTCCCTGGGAGGGCTACAGAAACTGTCATATATAACACATCTCAACAGTTCCAAGTAAGTACAACAACTAAGCTGTGAGGTTTCTGGGCCAAGATGTGTATCTGAGCAAGCCTGCCGAGAGCCAGTCTACGTTGTGTTTCTTGCCCCTGATGCCCTGACGCCTCAGCACATGCCAGGGATCAGCTGGAGATCAGCAACTGTTCCTTTTGCTTTTGCATTACAGGTGCTCTTCAGGCCTTTGCTGTGCACCAGTCACCTGCCTCCCCATCACGACTGACCATGGACTGGTAAAGAGTCAGAACACACGGATGCAATATACAATATTGATATGAGGATTGCTGGCCGTAGAAGTCTAGGGAATATTTCCCCCTCTCTGACTGGGGTTTCTCTGCTGGGAAGAGCAGAGCTGCAGCAGGCACTGGCAGGGCTGTTTGCCAGCCCACCGCCTCCCATCTCCACGGATCTGTGAGAAACAGCACCCATCGCACACCAGCCCTGCTCATTGCTCATCCTGCCTCACTCTCTGCTTATACTCTGTCTCTCAGAGCTCACTGGGCATCCCTTTGCTTGCACTGCACTTTTGCTGTAGAAGTAGCAATGACACTATCCATACAGTCCTTTCTATGAACGCAGTCCCTTCTGCCCCTTTGTTGACCCTACCCAAGGTTTTTAAGACTAGAATGCTGTTCTCCCCTCTCCTCCGCTGGGGTAGGCAAATAGCATGCACCATCTGATAAACATCAACCACAAAAGAGGCCATATTTCTATCAAGCAGCTCGCTGTTCTCGGCCACGTAGCAGCACAAACGTTTCTATGTCAAGCAGAGCCCTCATTTGGCCAGCTGCACGTCCAAAGGGACAGGCATCTCCTGGAAAGGGTTCAGCTGACCATGAGAGCTGTCTGCATGCCTGCAAGGCACCCGCTGGTTCAGTGCTGGCCATGTCCCTCAGGCTGGAGTATGCAGAAAAGTATGTCGATGCCTGGGAAGAAAGGCTATGAACCCCGGAAGGCCCCCAACCAGTGGGAGCAGACCAGAAACCTCTTATCAGGAGATGATCTGGGCTTGTCACTTCTTGTCAGCCATTTTTGTCCACAGAGGAGAGTCTCTCTGGGGCCCTGGGGCACCTCCACAGGTGGCCCAGCCTGCTTCAGCAGGAGAGAGGAGATCAGCTCAGACCACTGGAACCCAGAAACATGACCTGCAGGTAAGAGTCACTTGTTTTCCTCAAGACAGGAAAAATCCCCACACATCACAATGGCCAGCCCTGCTGACGGACCTGGGATATCCTTTTTAGAGCAGACACCTTTCCCTTGCTGGGGAGGGAACAAAATACTTGATAATTTAAAAATAAACTTCAATAATTTGAATATTTTTATTAAATAATTTTAAATATAGCTCAAGAGCTGTTAATACAAGCAGCATTAAATATTCATTAAGTATTTAACGGTAACAATAAGTACTTCACTAAATGCACAGCTCATTAGCTAAACAGATGACTTTAATAAAGCCATTGCGGTACGAGCAGTCTACGAACTGACTCTGTGCAGTTTGAAATTGTATAATCCTGTCACAACCTTAGTTCAAATCTGTATTCAGAGCCCACAGACTAAGTAGCAGATTCGCTTTGGGCAGTTCAGAGTGATATTTGAGGAAGGGATCACAAAGCAGAAACGCGTGTCTTACTGGCAGCCGTGACACCGACTCAAGACAGTCAGAGCCGCTCTCTGACTCGGGACCAAGCCTAGGAGCACCTAGCTTTGAGGATAAGCCAGCTCTGTCCACCTCAGGAGCTCCCAGAACTATTTATAACATGACTGTCCACCTCTCTGTGCCCCTGTCTCTGAAACGCGCAGGTCTGCATTGCCTTTAGCATTTCAGATAAATAAACCTGACAGATCCTTGCCTCTTCCTGATGTGCAGCGATAGCAGCTGCCACATACTGCCCCACAGCTGACCCCCTTCACAGTCCAGATGAGTTGCTGTCTGCTGACTTACAGAAACTCTTTGGGAGCTTTCCAGCCCTTCACCAATACAGTCCCAGCAGAGAGCGTAACCTCAGCCTGGGTTTCCTCTGGGCACAGAATGCCCCGTCTCTCTCCAAGCTGCTTTCCCATAAAGAAAGGAAGCATGCAATGTGCTCAGCTACTTTTGCTACAGAAATAGCTGCAAGCTTGCGGGCACGTGTACATACAGATGCTCGCTCCCCACTTGGATGCCTGGTCACTTGGAAAGCAGCACAGCACAAACAGCAATCGGAAGAGGGTAGCAACTTCCAGACTTTCCTGGCAGGGTCTGGATCCAGCACCTCCATCCCTGCACTATGTGGTTCGCCCCTCTGATACTAGGAGGGGGTGGGGGCAGCGAAAATGCATTTGTCAAGCAATAAGGTCCCTAAACTTTGACATTTGAGGTATTTTCCGTCCTGAGAAAAGCAGTGGAAATATCTGAGTGCAGAAACAGCTGTGTGAGCAGAGGTTCACTTCATGCTGGCCACACCAGTAGCCAGTCCACTTCCAAGTTTCAAAGAAATAGGTTTCCCTGAAGTAAGCAGCAGCAAACCACAGGCCACACACCACCGAGCTGAGAGCTGCACCGTGGAAAAGGAAATAAATGCTGCAGGCTGCTGAAGAGCCACTGTTCACTGTGACCAGCATCAGAGCTGCAAGAGTCCTGGACCACAGGCAAAGATGATGATGCACCAGAGCCACAAAAAACCCATGGAAACCCATGTCACTGCCTGGTGGAAATATGGCAGACAGCCCTGGGGTTAACCCATGCAAGGGAAGAGTTCCACGAAGCAGATACCAGAGTGAGAAAAGAGTGGGTTTTTTTTAACATCAAAGTGCCACTTCCTTTCCTTGCCCTTCAGACTGCCATGTGGGAAGTACTGCTTGGGCCAGAGGGCACACGGAGAAGCCTGGTGCCTTTAGGGACAGCAGCACTTCTGCTCAGCAACAAGTATCTGTCTCCACTCAAGGTCAAGCTTGTGTTTTGAGATCAGTTCCCTTCCTGATGGCCAAACAGGACTTGACCTGCCTGGTCTGTGCTGCGCACATCACACTTCCCTGGTCCCCATGTCCTGATGTTTCAATGTTGGAGCCCCAGAGCTCCATGGCAGGGACCCTGTGCCCCACCAAGCAGACAAGGAAGTGGGGTCAGGCTCCCAGATTTCTGCCATGCTTCTGGAGAAGGAGTGAGGTGCTGGCCCCTGATCACAGAAGCCTCCAGGACTTTGGCCATTGCAGAAACCTACTGCCCCAAATGAGGAGAAGACAGTGCCACTTACTAGAAAAATATACCTTTATTTACCATCTGTGTTTTGCTCATGAGAGCATATCCCATGACAAGGGGGATAGCTGAAGCTATGTCATTGGTGATGGCCAGCACGCTCTCACCTGCACCATGCAGGGGGTGGCAGGACCAGGTCTGCATGGGGGACCTTGATGTATCAAAAGGGTGGGAAGGGGGTTGGAGATGCTGCTTTCACCTCAGGCCCCACTGTCCTCCATCGCCGTGTTGTTCAGGTCCTGTCAGCAGAATATGTGGCCTCCCCAGCAGCCCTACAACCATGGCACAGTCATGGTTTCTCTCCAGAGTCAGGACCTCCTTTCAGGGCTGCTTCTGGCATATTCCTTGCAAGGCAGTCAGGATGAGTTAAATAAAGGGGTTGGGGGACATTTTCTGGGATGGGAACAGTTGATAACTTAGCGCAAAACAAATATATCACACATAACGAGCCCGCTAGTGGATAGGTGCCTGTTGTACAGCAGTCACGGCGCTAAACGCCCAGGCAGGGTGGCCAGCCATGGCTCAGGGAAGCCAGCTGAGGCCTCTGTGCTACTTGTTTCCACATCACTGCCTTCAGTGTGGTGGGGCACGGCATGGCTCAGGCACCTTCAGGTCTGGCTCGAGGAGCTTCCTCAACAGTTGCCAGCTGTCCCTGCAGACCTGCTGGCCCAAGCTCACCAGAGCTGTGACACTATGTGGGGCCCCTGGCACCAACAGCTTCTCAGGTAGCAAGTAGTGAGTTTCAACGGGGTCTTCAGCACACAATGTTTTGAGTTTGTTGTGTTTTTCAGGGGGGGAAAATGTGCAATTCTCTTCAGGTTGACACAGTACAGCCCTGGTGCTTCCCAGAGGTCCTCTTTCAAGCCTTTACCAGTTGCTTGAACCCTCTCACGCTGAAGGCCAAAACATGGTTTCTTGGTGGGCTTTGTGGTGCAAGACCCTGGCTTGGCAGCTGCCACTCAGGCAGGTCTTACCCCTTATGCACACATAGTGTGCGTATGTGAGGCTGCTGGTCACACTCTAAGCAGCCCCATTTAAAGCTTAAATAACCCAAAGAATGTCTTGGATTCCTCAAAATTAACCAGAGCAATTTTGGAGACGTTGACATGCAAACTGTCCATCTTCCTAAGCTGGAATAAAGCCCCCAGGTAGCTTTTCCGGGCCCACATTTTCTCACCCATACAGTAGTTGATGGTTTTGTCCTCCATCAGCACGTAGCTTCCTGGCGAGCTTGGGTTTTTCTTGTAGACAACATGGCTCAACACCTGGCTGCTGCAGACACTGCCTCTGAAGAGCACGTTGGAGTATACAAAGTACTGGCCGGTCTCATTGATGATGAGCCCCCGATCACGGTATTGAATGCCATTGGTGAAGGCATGGCCAGAGGTGGGTTCCCACTCCAAAGGGAGATCCCGCTGGGCAGGGTTCCCTGGAAACCGAAACAAGAGAAAAAGCACAGTAAGTACAAGCAGTTGTGGGCTTTTTCCTCAAGTCACACCCCACGTCACAAGTCAACTCTTCTCCAAGCCCCTGTCTGCAGCACGGAAAGTCTGCCCCAACCTTGTGCTGGTGGGAGCTCTCAGCTTCACCTTGCTCAACGCCAGCTGCTTCTGACAGCTTCCGCCCCACATATCCCAGGTACAAACCAAAAAGCAAATGGAAAACAGAGCCCTCACTGAAAAGTGTAAATGGGGGGAACAATTTAGCTGTGGAGTAACTTCCCGCTGTCAGAGCACACGTGTTATGAAAGGAAAATAGGAAGGCCTGTGTGAGGTGGGCTCCTCACAACTACAACCATGCCACCCTCTCACCCCAGCCACGTCTGCCCTATCCCCTGCTCCCACATCTTGCTGGCCCCTGGGCATGTACCTGTTAAGTGTGCTGCCTTCCTCGCTTCCTTTTTCATTGATTGCTCCTTCTGCCCTGCACAAAAATAGGGAAGATGTTAGCCATATGCTGCATGGAGAAGCCAGCCCAGAGAGCAGAAGGGAGCCAACCAAGAAGCTGAAATGGGGCAGATTCAGACCAGGACATGGCACGTAAGCACCGTGGTTTAGCGCAGTGAGGCAGAGAGGCGCTTGGGCAAACACTGCAGGGCAAGAGGAGGAATTAAAATGGAAGAGTTGCAGCAAAGGATCCAGATCAAAAGCAAGGGGACAAGGCAAGGAGAGCTTTCATCTTAAAATGGCTCAGTTGGTGAGCTCAAGCAGAGGCCTCTCAGTCAGGGTGTAGGAGAGGGACAATATTTCCCCTTTACCCAGCATCTCTGGCCCATGCCAAGGTGACTGCTCATGCCCTATGGTAGATGAGCCTGCTCTACTGCCACTCTTCAGTCCAGCACTGCTGAGGGCAGATGTACCCATGGCAATGGGCTTCCATCTGCTGAGTACCAACCCTCCTTACAACTAGATCAGAGAAGACACTTGAGACATCCTGCAAACCATCCTGGTGGCCAGGTAGACCCTCTCTCCTCAGAGAGCCAGAGCACAGTTGGGAAAATTCTGCCTTCCCCAAGGCTCAGTTCCCCTTGGAGAGACAGGCAGTTACAGGGACTCAGTATTTGGGTCCCATCCCACTCCATCCTTCCTTTCTTCTCAGAATCTACTTCCAAGCACCATGTTCCCAAATTTTAGAAGCAGCCTTTTCTTTGTTCAAGCCACTTAAATTTTCCTTTCCTTTCCCCCTTCTCTTTTACGCTATTTCCCCGGCTTGCTTTATTTATCCACCCCCCTCAAGAAATTCAGGGTTACTATTTAAGACTTATGTTCAGCTGCTGCTAAAGTAGCCTGTGATCAGAGCACTGAGCAGCCAGTTAAAGTGACAATTCCCCTTCCCCTAAGCAACAGATTACAAAATGTATTGATATGGGAGCTGATGGGAAGCAGGACTGCCCTTTCCAGAGAGCTTTGTTATTTTCAAATTTGCTTTCATTCAGTATCAGAACAAACTTGAAATTAAATTAACTTTCCTACTAACAAAAATCCTCATGGGAAAAAAAAAATAAAAATCTTTCCAGATCTAGTAAAAGTTGTCAAAAGAGCTGAAAATGTCTTTCTGACTTGGCCATCTTTAAAAAGGGATATCCTCACTGATAACTTTAACATGGAATATAAGAGTAAAATAATAGTTTGGAAGCTCAAAATATGATTTTTAAATTGTTCCATTCAGATTGAAACTATTTGGTTTTTTCCCTAAATGAAATTTAGAAAAATTGGCAGGGTCCTGTGGTGAAATGACATTTCTAAAAGAAAACCCCCCCAGGCTCTTCTCAACTAACTTTGGCTGCAGTGAGACCTTGTACCAAATAATTTAGGAAACAATTGCACTCTCAAGGGTGTGAGTGAATCCCCCACCCCCAAAGAAAACGAAACTCTCTGCACCCTTCCAAAATCTTAAAAGAGTAAGGAGAGAAAGACACATGTGCGGCACCCAACTCTGTTCTCCTTCTGTTCATGTTGTTGCTATATATTAGGACAGCCAGAAACTCACTTTTACAGCAGAGTACCCCCAGTACAGTCACCCCACTGGGCCTGGGAGGGCCCAAGGTAGAGGCACACTGTCCTAGGAGCCTGTGGCTGACACCTCTAAGCAGTCCAGCAGGCAGGGCGAAGGACACCATCCTCACACCCTAGAGATAAAGTTCTTTTTCCAGCCAAGCAAGCGAAATCAGCATTTTTAGAGCATCGAGCTGCAATCCTGTCTTTGTCCCCTGATGAGGAGACATAAGAGTTCGACAGGAGCATTCATACATGCTAACACAGAGGAGTTCCTCCTCTACATACATCAACTCACCTATGAGTTTCTCCAAAGCTGGAGGGATGTGTTCAGTGCTGGCAGACTGTCAAAAAGAGAAGAGTGACAAACTGTCTTAGCAGAGTGAGACCATGAGGACATCATCTAAAGCAGCCAAGGACTATCTTTGACAGCAGCTAATTCTTGGTGCTCAGTTGGAGCTGCAAAGTGCTAAGAAATATACAGGGAGAGAGACCTCACAGCACTCAGAAACATGAAGACATCCAGATCTACCAGTCACCAATAGAGCAGTCCCCCACAGTAATAAGTGACCCCACTTACACTGGCATGGCAGACATTTAAATGCCACCAGCCTGCCCCTTAGACAGTTTTGCACCACCTGAGCATCTCAGACCCAGTTTTAAGTTTGGTTTGTTTTTTTTTTTCCCCTTCTGTGTCCCCAGAGCCTCTGTGACCAGCCAGACCTCACCTCTCTGAGTTCAGCCAGTTCCTTCTCCAGGTGGAAAATCTGAAACATGCTCAGCCCCACTCCAGTCAAGGCCAGCAGGATCAGCAAGGAGATCACCAGGAAGCCAGTGCTCCTCCTTTCCCTGTTGTTGTCCCTTGGCTTTCTCCTCCGGTCAGGCACTGGTGGTGGGAAAGGAGCAACGGGGGGCGCCGAGGTGCAGGAAGTACTTGTGTTGGCAGAGCCATCCACCCAAAAGATCTGGGGGTACACGTAGTTCAAGTTCTGCTGCATGGCTGGGAGCGGGATGGACTGGACGTGCTTGGTGTGATCTTCCATATGGCAGCCAAAAACTGCTGGGGCTGTCCCAGAGAGAGCCCTGGGGGAAGACCCAGCTCTGCCTTTATACGCCTGCATCACTCCAGCAGTGAACACCCAGCTCGGATGCTGCAGCTCTATGAAAGCCTCAAGCATCAACAGCAAACCTCAAAGAGCTTCCGCAAGTTCGGGGCAGCCGCCTGCTCCTCCCACACCAAGGCAGCACACACATACAGCGGGGCCAACCCAGCAGCAGACTCTGCTTGCACAAAACCACGCTTGGTGGCCGGGCTCGGGAAGCAGGTACACTCAGCAGCGAAGCGCTTGTGGAGCACGCAAGGGCTGTGCTGCCAGTTGGGGGCTGAGTAATCAACCCAGCGCACACCCACCAGCCAACCACCTTTTCCAGCAGCCCACTCGGGCAGAGGCAGCTGCTTTTCCACTGTGGTGTCCTGGACCACGAGCAGAGGACAAAACCTCTGGTGGACTGCACAAGATGGGAGGAATCCTCAGCCCTGCCCCTCCTCTCAGCAGAAGGATGAAGACCTGATCCAAAGAGCAGGCTGTGGGTGCTGGGGAATTGCTTCGCTTCACACAGAACAAATTACTTACTGCTGTCTGTTGCACACATCCCACCTTTTCCTTGGCTGCTCCACAGGGCATGGATCCTGAGTCACAAACACTGGTCAGAGATACTGTCCAACTGTGATAAAAAAAACAGCCTAACCGAGAAGAGGTTGGGAGCACATTGTCCATTCTGCAGCCTCAGCAGAGCTGCCCCACTGTTAACAGCCCAAGTAGAGCTGGCTCAGGGGGCTGCCTTCAACCACACCAAATCACTGCAGGGCACTGGCCAGGCTGAACCATCAGCATGCTGTAATGTGTGAAACTCACAGCGCCTTGGGCCACAAGCAGGTTCTTCTAGCAGCTTCTGGTGCCCCTCTTACTTTTGTAAATACTATCTCCAATCCCACAGTCCTCTTCCAATACAGGAAAGATGAGAGGGACTCTTTTTCAGGGAGCATAGCAATAGGAAAGGGTTAACATTTTTAAACTGAAAGAGGGGAGATTTAGATTAGATATCAGGAAGAAATTCTTTAGTGTGAGGGTGGGAGGCACTGGAACAGGTTGCCCAGAGAAGCTGTGAATGCCCCATCTCTGAAGGTGTTCAAGGGCAGGCTGGATGGGGCTTTGAGCAACCCTGGTCTAGTGGGAGGTGTCCCTGCCCGTGGCAGGGGGGTTGGAACTGAATTATCTTTAAGATCCCTTCCACCTCTAACCATTTTATGATTTTAACCTGAATAAGCCTAAGAGAGGGAAGGACTTTTTTATCGTTTCTTCAGAACAATGCTGAGCATTGTAGCAGGAGCTAACCTGGCTGAGTAACTTGTGATTAAAGCCTGGGGTACGCACTGTGCTACTCATTTTGGTAGAATTTATCTTGCCTTCCAAGAAAGGATCCAGAATTCAGACCATGCTGCAAGGACCAGCATTCATAAGAGCTCATTACCAAATCATAATGAGGAGAGACACGGACATTTCCATTCCTCAATTTCCAGTTTCTCAATTTCCATTCCTCATTGACTGCAGATTTCTAACCAGTGGCAATGAGATTTTCCCACAGATTTAGAGGTGCACACAAGTAGTTATAAACAGCAGTTTGCTCTTCCATTTTACAGACCTACACAGACGTGTGCATTTGTTTGGGGTAGTGTTGAAAAACATGAAATACTTAATACAAGAACAAACCGGAGATTTGTCTCCTCTGTGGCTGAAGAAAGTGATCCCAGCGTGCAGGCTTTGATCTTGAAGATCAGAAGTGGGGTCTGAGAACAGCAAGCTTTAACAACATATGCACACTTGTTTCTCCAAAGCAAGGGCTCAGCTTTGCCTCCAACCACACCAATAAGTCAGACGTGTCCTCAAAGCCTTGCCTGCACCACCAGACACCTCACTGCTTTTTGAAGATGTTCACCACAGCCGTTTGCTGCAGCAGCGATCCGCAGCACAAGAGGTTTTAGCAACCCGTCTGGCTCTTCCTCATACTTTTAGGTTTCTGACATAAAAGACACAAAAGCAACATAAATCCAGCTCAAGCCCGGTCGTGCCTACCCTCAACTCAAGTCCTCCTCTGCATCCCAGAATGGTGCTCCCCAGCCAGCCCGAGGACGGACCCACATCCACTCCTACGGTCATTACAAGAGAGGGTCTCACAAAGGGCTGGGCTCAGCTCCACACCTCCCATGCCACGTGGTGAACCCCAGCCTGCCAGCCAGTGCTGGGCATGGAGAAAGAGAGATGCCTCCAAGGTGCAGGGAGCCAACAAGGCAGCAGGACGGTTGGGCAAGCGCCTCTCCACCACCCCTCCTAAGCAGAGCAGCAAGCACAGCGTGCCTCTGGCTCTTTGCAACACAGACATGGGTGTCAGGGAGTTCCCATTTCTTTAATGCCCTCTGTGGCCCACTCAGCTGCTGTAAAGTACAATGGTGGCTTAGGGAGCAGAGACCTTAGCACAGGACTTCCTCAGAGTTGGAGGCGTTGCTGACAAGCATGTCAAAAGCCATTGAGCTTTGTCTGGAGAGGATCCTCTCTCGACTTTTTTCTGACACTGTTTAATGCCAACAGCTTATCTTGGTGGGATTGTGAGCACAGTAGCAGTCTCCCTTAAATGTCAGAAATGTACTTATTTCTCACCCACTGCTTCCTATTTTCACAAAGATACCTTTTTTTTTCTTATGGGTGTGTGAGAAGGCAGAGATGATGAAATCAATGAAAGCCATTTCAGCCATGTTTCCTGCATCTTCTCTTTCGGATGCTCAGATCAAGAACCTCCTAATACCACACACTGTGGCAAGCAAAAGATTGGGGCTATTTTACTATCAAAGGTGCACAACATGCTTTCAGAGGCCTTTCCCTTCCTAGCTGTCTTTGCTGTGCTGGTCCTCTCGTCACACTCCATTTCCCCTGTCACCACCTTCAGAGATCACCAAGATGACACACGCTGGAAGACAGTGGCAAGTGGGGCTGTGTCTGTGTCGCATGTTGTGATGCCTGCAGGCTCCGTGTTCTGCTGGCTTCCCATTGCTCAAACAACACACAATGGTAACAGCACTTTTTAAAATAATAGCAGGACAATTTGCTATAGATAGACAAGTAAATCACATGAATCTGTTTTGCTAGAAGACCTAGAATCAGCATTTAGACAAGACTGAGGTCTCTCAAAATACGGGGCAAGGATAGCTGGAGAGGAAAGGACATAAGAAGGACAAAAGGGGCATCAGTTTTGTCTCCCTGCCTCTCCCACTCTTCACCCACTCTGCAAGATGCCCACACCCTGTTTTTTGCAGCCTCATCAGGCATTTGAACCCAAGGTAATACTTTCAAATGGAAACACTTTCCATGCCCTTTGATCAAAAAATTGATCCCCTCTGCCAAAACCAGCAACAGACAAGCCACTGTTACACAGACAGCAAGAGAGGATTAACTCAGAACCTTCTCCATCCCTACCTCGCCCCCAGAGGAAAGGTGGGAACTTTTAACAACAATACACACTATTATGCTAAAAGTTTACCTTGACAGCATTGAGAATCAGCCAGCAGCTAAAAGTTTGTGTCAATAGATTTAAGGACAAAAGGACGGCCTTCTTGAAATATATGAAAGAAAGCAGAATTTGAGCAATGATCTAGATCTAATACTTGACAGAAAATAATTTTTTTAAAAAAAATTATAGGTGTGAACCACTGTGTAGGAGAGGCTCTCATCAGGTTCTGGACAGAGCCAGATATGCGTCTGTCTGAAAGTGATTACAAATATTTCCTATTACACTAGTGACTAGTGGAAATGCTAAAAAGCAACTATTGAAAGCCCACAAGACTGCATAAATTACACCCAAGAACAACTGAAGTAGTTGAAAAAAAAAATCATTCACATTCCAAAAAAACAGGATTCAGAACACAAACCTAAGATATTAACAGCCTCAGCAACCTTTTGCGGTCCCAGGCTGAAGCGTGCTACCAGAGCCAACCCCGTAAGCATCAGCCACAGCTGGCAGGAGAGATGACGCCCATTAACGCTCAACTAATGGATACAGTGGAAAGAATACCATCCAGGGACAAGGCTTCTGATGATTTTCCTCTGGGGATTGTCCTCAACACAGTGTCATTTCAACACCTGTACCACAGAGCTGGAGAAAAACAAGCAAAATATTACACCAGTAATATTTGCAGATTAAAATAAGTGGTAAGAGATCGGAAATAACCTTGAGGACAGAGAGTTTAATCAGAAGAAAACAAGTCTAGAAACAAAGACTGCAAGTCAAACTCTTTAGGACAGATAGAAAATAATACACGACTTGCTGAATTTAAGCATATTAGTCAGCGGAGGAAAAGAAAATAACATCCTAGAAAGAAAACAGTTCTGAGGCTACTCAGACAGACATGAGCTTCCAGCAGGGAAAGCCCAAGTGCTCCCATAGGTACAAGGTCACATATAGCACTAGGCAGATACAGACAGTCCCAGAACCCACATTGCAAGTTTATGTTCAACTTCAGAGGGGCTCAGGAAGAAGTTGCAATAACTGCTGGGCCGCAAAGGCCTTCAACTTGGTCCATTCAAGAGCAGATTGGCAGGGAGGGACAGACAATGCGCAAAAAATCTATATAAAGAGGGACAATGTCCAGCAGCAGAGGGCTCTTGAATCTCACAGAAAAAAAAAAAAAAGCGCCTTCTCAGGGAGCCACAAACTGGCAGCCAAAGCTGAAGGAGTTTGTGCAAAAAAGACATGGATTTTTGACTGAACACTGGAACGGATGCTTGTGAGAACACAGGATCTCCATTCACTGAAGTCTTCGAGGGGCGTGGAAGATACCAGAACTCACACAGCCTTTGCAGTTAGCACTGACATCTTTCTGTTGTTTCTTTATTACATGTTTTTTTAACAGTTTGGTTTCCCAAGACAAAGGTGATGCTTCTCATTTCCTCAACAACTGCTCCCTTTGCTAGAAGCATTTGCGGCACATTTAAAGCCATGTCTCGGTGCCAACAGCTCAGGAGGGAGGTATTCACATATTCACACTCAAGAGCAGGTTTCAAAATCCATTTCTAACAGCTCGGGCCTGGGGCTGCAGTGCTTAATACTGCCCTCTTCCATAGGGAAGGTGCTTTGTTCTCTCCTTCACCATGATCCCAGCACACAGGCAGCAGTCCTGGGTTCAGCAGAAGAGGTACAGGGCTCTGACCTGAGGCAGGAGAGAATCCAAGCAGGGAAGGAGCCAAAGCAGCTGAGAAAAGGAGGAAGAATTGAAAGCAACAGAGTAAGATTTTATTTTTTTGTTTCTGTAATCAGAGCAAGCAAATGAGGTAGAGTGGTTATGGCGTAATGGGATTTATTGCGCAAACACCCGAGAAGGAGAGAAGCAGGTAATTTCATAACATACAATAGCTTAGTCAAGGGAGAAAATGGAACAAGTGGTTGTGGCCACTGTGGCCACTGGTTGCAGGGAAGACCACAGAGAACATGCAGATGCTGATTTCCCGTCCTCTCAATGACTGTTGAGAACTGCAATCACAAGCTCTTCAGCGGGACCCATGCCCTGCGCCAGGCTGCCAGCACAAAGCCACCCTTGGCCCTGGAAGATGCCAGCTGGCTCTGCTGGCCAGTGTGGCCTAGCTGGTATTTGACAATTTTACTCCTCCTTGGGAGCAGCCGTTCTCAGCCCATTTAAAAAAAACAAAAAAACAAAACACAAACCCAAACCAAACAAAAAACAGCCCCCCATGCAACAACACTAAAACCAACCAAAAAAACCCCAACCAACCACCCCCACCCCCCACTATCTACCTGTAGATCTTTACTGAGTTCC
Source organism: Limosa lapponica baueri (assembly GCA_002844005.1). NCBI lineage: Eukaryota > Metazoa > Chordata > Aves > Charadriiformes > Scolopacidae > Limosa > Limosa lapponica. The sequence continues at coordinate 680,055 of KZ505742.1, forward strand.
ACCAGGATCACACCTCAGCCTTGTGTCACTAAGCAAATTCAGGCCCTCCAGCATCGGTTTGGCACATGGAGAGCCCAATGTCAGCTGTGCCCATCTCATTACACGAGCCCCCTGACACCACGACGTGACCCATGTCAGCCAACCTCCTAAAACCCCGAGGGACCTTCAGCTAACTTTCCTGGGATTTACCTTTGAACTACAGGTGGTTTTCACAGGCAGTATACACAACCTTGGCATTTCAGAAGTACCTGTGTCAAGTTATGATGAATAAAAGATATTTGTTAGTTGCTTCAAGTTATTTTTCTGAAAAAAAAAAAAAAAAAACACCAAGGAAAACCAAGCCTCAAGGTGGCAAACAAATTTTCGTTTCTAGGTCCAAAGTGCAGGGTTAACTTCAACTCCATTCCCTACCAAATAGCATACCTCTAATCTGCCACTTAATTAGTGGCTCTAATGAAAAGCAGCAAGGCAGCAGAAAGCTCCTTGGTAGCTTATTTTAAAATTACTATTCTTAAATTAATAAAGGGATACGTAAGAAAGTTTCACTATGCTTTCCTAAGCTAACACGTTTTATCTAAACAAGCTCTGCGAACACTAATTCTTCTCAAGCTGTTACAAACCCCAGTAATTTCTTCAGCAGTACCTGATACTGTTTGACACTCAGGGTTTCCAGGAGATGAGACACACACACACTGCTTGATGGGCCTACCCACAGCTCTTTGTGGTCAGGGCTCTACACTTTAATTGTTCCAAATGAAGTGGAACATATTTGTACCTAATTAAGTGAAGCATGCTAACCTGTTCCATCTTGTTTCATCTCACACCACAAGCTGGCAAAAGCAGAAGCCACTCAAAGACACCTTATACTTTAATTCTCTACTTACCAACACCAGACAGCTGGCAGAGTTTGCATAGTTTAAAAATACTGTATTTCCACTCAGATGCTTAATGTATATAACTCAAATACCTGATTTTGGCAAACATGGGTACTAATTCACTCATACAATGTGTATGTTTGTGACTATCTGACCTCCCACAGAAACATTTGTGCTCCTTAAATATTTTTTGCCCTCGGGCTCAAGACCTGCCCAAGGACTGCAAGGATGCAGTACTCACTACTGCAGACACGTGCTGGTTT
>KZ505742.1:681954-714250 GCA_002844005.1 Limosa lapponica baueri
CCCGGAGACATTATCAGCTCCACAGGTTCCTTCAGGTGCTGGCTCTTCAGCAGCTGAAGCATAACCCGTGCTTTGATTAGAAAGTTTAGACCTGGACATAGTTGAAATGGTTAGGTAACATACTTAGGAGAGTATGAAAGTCACTCCTTGGCTGACATGTACCATCAGTGACTTTCTGATAGACGTGCTTTATTCACAGGAGTCATTGCTGCCAACAGACATCTCCCGTTTTCACCAGGCTGACGTTTTTCACCGTATTACCAAGTTTCTCTTAGCCAGATACTTAAAACACTAGAGAAGCCTGCACAGTGAGCAATGCCTTTGCTCCCCATCACAGCCGCAGAATTCACACAAGCTCCTGTTGACTCATAGCCCAGAAGCAGCATTTCTTAGGAACAATAAGTAACTTTTGGGAAAGTGAGCCTACGCAGCCCATGATATCATTTATACTTTACACTGATTTTGGGGTACACTTTCAGAAGTGTGAATGTTGTGAGGTGTTCTCAAAATGATCTTGAAACAAGGGAGCCTGAGTGAGAAATTTCCAGCTCTATGTTATCTACCATTCACAGCATCTGCCACATCTCCAGCGTGAATTTCAAGCCATGTGGCCTCAAGCTGTGTTCTCAACACAGAGGTCTGCTCTGTCCGTTTAGGATATGCATTATTCCCATAGCATGCTTCTTATGTGTTCATTAAATTACAAACTTTATCACTGGTGTTTTTCCACAGAATGCAGATCTAAGTCATACCCAATTTTTAAACTATATGGAGAGCAGGGTATTAAAGGACTCTTTTAGAAGGCATTTAGTTTCACATTGGAAATTGTTAAGTTGGAAATTCGACCACGTGCTTGGAATTGAAACATGCACAACCTACTCAAACTTCTGAACATCTAAGGTATGAAACAGATCTTATCAGCAGAAGAGTGCCAGCAAAAAGGGATTTCAGCCCAAGGTTAAGCGTCACCTTCCAATAGCATGGGGATGTATACATAAACACTTTTAAACAAACAATACTTGATATATTGTTTGTTGATGAGGAGGACATATTGTTTGTTGTATTGATGCAGTTTGTTGATGTTGAGGATGAAGAAGAAAGTTTCTGACCATCCATGGAACCACTGCTTCCAGGAGAGGCAACTCTCCTTGCCCCAAAGTTATACGCTCACAGTGTATATTTGATAAATATATATGACCATCTCCATCCTTGGTCATCTTTTGTTTAACTTCACTTTCACAACCAAATCCGCTTTCATCCAATGCTTACACACCAGCTAGAACAAAGCAAAAATACCTCACTCTTAGAGACACATCTGTTATCTGCATACTGCATCGTGACTCACGTGGCCTTAATTCTACACCTCTCAGCATATTCTAGGTCTGCCAGTCCTTGGTTTGTAGCCAGATAGCGACGGTGGTCTGTTTTAATAATTCGGTCACATCCAGCTTCAGCTGATTCTTATTGATGAGAACAGCAGCTCAGTGACTGCCAGGGCAGTAAAGGAAAGCACGCTTCCTACAAGCAATGTATCAAGAGGAAGGCCAGTAAATAAAAAGCTGCATCACAAAAAACCACACACCCAAACAAACACATCACCCCACCCCCCAAGCAAACACCACATCCAATTGCTTTTTAAATCATAGCGCTCCCTATGATGAAGCAAAGAGTCTTGAGACACTCAAGGGAGAAATTAGCGCTGGTGAGGTCTCAGTTGACAGCTGGGCAGCCGGTGAACTCCGCATTTGGCTGCACGCAGTGTTACTATGCTTGCTAGAAACCAGTTAGGAGGAAGGGACCAGTAAAGGGCAAACTTCAAGCTTAAAACTCTGGTTTGAAATGACAAATGACTAACATTTTCTTTTAATGGCCTTTTATACCCTTCACAAACCTTAGCTCTGAATACCAAGAGGTAATTTCATGCAGTCATTCTCACAGAAAGCTGCTGCTTCTAAGGATCCCCGAGGCCAAGTCGTGAACTGATACCTGCTGGAAACTTTTCTAGCACTTTTACATGGCCGTGATTCCTGAACTTTCAGACAAAGCATCACTTCAGCTTCCCTCCCCCCACCCCCACCACTTTTGTTTATTTAAATAAACAAGTTTATGAACTCCTTATTATAGCCCAAAGGACCCCAATCCTAGTCCTGTGCTGAAATTTAGAGACTAGTCGTTCTCAAAGAATTTAAGCCACACATTTCATTTTCAAAGGAAAAATGCCAGTAAATTAAAGACAAAGTGTTCAGATTTATTTGGAAATTCACAGTTTCTAATGGCACTACAGGTCTGTAGTTACATACTCTTGTTCCACAACATTGTATGCTGCACTCAGATGGTATGTATTTTCCTCATTCAGGTTTGAAACCCTTCTGAATTCCCGTTCAACACGTCTGTTTCATGTGCTCTGACTGGCTAATTGTGCAGATCAACTCCAAAAGTACATCACCTTAAAGTATTCATAAACTAACAAGAAAGCAGCAAAAAAAACAAAGGCTTTAAATAAGTCACATTACATACAATACCCAGGAAAGGCATTAGATTTGTTAAAAAGGGTACCACTAAAAGTGCTCAATAAGTTAACTTATTTTTTACAACGTGAACCTGTAACACCTGCCAAAAGGAATAACCTTTTGTTCCACTCACTCAGATACACACTCAACATTTTAGCAATCACACATCCTATAATATCCAAATATACAATCACAGTCAAAATAAAAAACACTTGGATATGAAAATACCAACCATACAAACACTGCACATTTGTTAGCCAATACAAAAGCAAACATTATGGAAATACCCACTCTGCACCAACCTGACTGGTCAGACTCCAAGGCTTTGCAAACTCAACGCATGCAGAGCTGGCTCGGAGAACAGCCCAGCTGCACCATCTCGCCCTCGCATTCCTCAGCCGAGCTGTTTCCTGAACTCTCAAGCACAGAAGCGGTGAGCATTCCCCAATCACTTCCTTCAGAGAACTACAGCAGGCAACTTAGATAATGAATGCATTCATCAGCATAAGATCCCATCGTACACAGGAAATCCTAAAGAGCAACTGTCATTCATTTAGTACATCAGACTACAGCTCTGATTTGTAACTGAAGGTGGAAACAAACAGGATTACCACCCCTAGTGAGATATTTTCCTCAACCGAGTTTGCAAAACCAGAATCTAGTCAGGTAAGTCCATCTATTAGTCCATGTATTTTTACAGTATCCAGTCCACATTACTGAGTCCAGCTGAAGGCCAACATGTCCCTTTACAGCACTGTAGTGTTGCATCTTCAAAAAAAAGCTAGAGAAATTACAAAATAAATCAAATGACAAACAATTGTATCTCCCCTCTTCCAGTGGCATTATAAATAGACAAAAGGCACATAAATATGGGAAGGTGCAAGAAATAGGAACAAAGCTAAAGGAAGAGGATTAGGCTTTTATCCCTATTCCACCCAACAAACTGGGTTTCAAAAAATCTCTGCCCCAGGAACTGTGAAAAAAAACCTTTATAAAATGAACCCTGCCCTCCCTCCCCCCAAGCTGTTCTCATAGGAAATTATCAGCCTTGTAAAGCTGCAGCTTATAGCCAAGATTGACACAATCCCATCTATTTTAAAAGGCAGAAACCAAATTTCTGAATACTTTCCAATTAGTTGAGCTCTTCTTCTCCCACTATCCTCCCACAGAATACCACAGACTGTTCTCAAACGAACAAACACTCTCCTGTTTGAGAAGTTCAGCTAGTTTTAGATGTGTCCAGAAACTGCCGTGACACCAAGTGTTCCCACTGTTATATCTTTGTTTCCTTTGATTATGTCATGCAGGCTTGGCATTGACCCTGACTTAGTCTGTATTAGAGTTTTTATGAGCTTCCCTCGGTCTGAAACTTTAGACCGTCTTCGTTTTATAGCCCTCTTCTCAGTTTTTGTCTTTTGGGTCTGTCCATTGCAGAGACTCGTACACGCTGAAATGCCACAAAAATAGGACTCTTCAGATTGTGATGACGTTTCAGAGCTTCCTTCAGATGGAGGACCCTTATGTGAAGAGTGATAAACTTCCCCAATGTTAGAGAAGTCCCTCTGGTTCGTAAACGGCTTGCTTCCTTTAATTTCCCCATTGGCTATTGGATGCAGAGGCTCTGTTGTTGGCTTAATAGTCTCTATTTTTTCACTTTTGTATTTACAACGCTTCTTCTGAAACCACAAGTAAAAAGAGAAACTGTTAGGTTCTGGAAGGCAAGCAGAGCATAAAACCCAAGCCTAGGAACAAGCTCAGGGAAACCAGCTAAGACATGCACCACCTGCTGGCAGAAACATGCTCAGCTCCACCTGCCCTTCCCACAGCCACCGTACCTTCTTCTCTGGGGAAAACTTCAGGGGTTCTACAATATACAGGTCCTCTGGATCCACTGTAAGAGAGGGAACATAAGTTTAGCAGTCCTGACACTGCCAGGTCTACAATGCAATTCTAAATAAATAACATCACAACAAAATATTCCATTTGTCACACTCATTTCTCCTCCAGTTATAAGTTAATGGAGGTACAACACATGAACACAGACAGTGAACTCAACACTGAGATGCGTTCTGTGTTGCCATTGCAGCTGTCAGTGATACACTTGACCCCCCGATAGATTAGGCCACAGGAGAGGTGCAGGGAACACCCTTTGGGGGAAAAGGAACAACAGTCGGCAGAAGTTAGCTTCTACAAAAACAAACTGTTACCAATACCATGGTGTTTAATGTGCACAGCCTGCCCACCACAGGACAGATACTAGAAGCACATGTACCTATCATGACACAAATGTTCAGACTGACACGAGACCAGTCTGGCATTCCTCCATCAGAGCTTTATAAATCATTCTTCCAAGGCAAAGCAGGGGAGAATTTGGTTAAAGCGTGGTTTTGCAAAAACATAAGTCTATGCCTTAGCTACGCTCTATTGCAGTATGTTCCCAATTCAGCTCGTGCAGTTTTATTCACAGTACAAAAACCTGTGAAGCAAGTTTGCTGCACCCAGAAAAGCAGTGTCAGCTGCATACTTAGTAGTTAGTATAACCTGTACTTTTGTTTTTGCATGATGACAATGGCCTAAGAAAGCAAAATTCGATTGTCCCAAGTGTAACCATGAATATTGAAAAGACCATTATCACTCCAAAACAAGATTAGTAGTCCAGATTTTCTTACTACAGATGATAAATTTGGATCTTAAATACCTGCCAAGTTTCAAAGACAGGCTATCAGGACTTCTCAGAAGTAGGGCATTTAGACTTCCCATGACTGGCATTAGGTAAAAATAGCACTTTCTGCAAGTTTCATAGTTTTGTAGTCCTGAATGTCTGCATGGACTGCTGCTAACCCCAAGAATGCTATTGTTCATACTCTACAGATGCTAAGACTACATTTAATGTTTTAGCGTAATTTAGCACAACTGTGGGAGTGTCTGGTAACTTGCTCATGAAGCACCTTGCCCTACAGAATGTATATATGAACTACTACAATCCAGTGCGCTTTGACATTAACCTGCAATTCCATTTTCATACACTGGCAGTAACACACACATTGTACAGCACTAATAGAGTAACACTAGAGACTAGATGTGTTATATGTGAATAATACCTTCTTTACCAGCTAGCTGAAAAGACTGTGATCTGACCAGTGGAAGAGAAGTTCTTCTTTTCAAATTCATATCATCATAGGAGGAAAAACATCTAGGGGGGAGAAGAAATAAAAAAAAATAAATAATAAATTGACAAAGCTTTTTAAAACGCATTTTTCTCAGGACTTTGACAGAATCAGTCATTCACTCAGGTGCCCAAGAAAGCCTAGCAAACATACACAGTACTATCTTTGCAACAAGCAATCAAGGCACATTAAGAGTAGTAGTCCCAAAACGCTCCTAGGAGAGTGTTACTGCAGAGCAGTAATGGTTCTTTGCTATCAATTTTGAGTTTGCAGAAAGAAGACTCAGAATTAAAGCAGATGTGCCAGTGGATTTAGGAAACATCAAATAAAAGCTTCAAGAACAACTTAGTTTCAAATACAAACACATTACCTTTTGGGGCTAGGGTAGTGATTACTTTTGGGAATTTTTGAGAGGTAATCTTCACAGAACTGAGATGTGCTTCTGCACCGCTGCACACAAAGCACCAAGCCCAGAATGACACAGAGAACCAGAGAAATCACAAGGTATGTTTGTCGATCAGAAACCTGGAAGAATTTTATACAGTTGTTAAAGACAAAGAATAATTTACTGATACTATTATTCTATTATTCTCTTATTTTAAAGGTTAATATATTTAAAAGAACATAATTGACATGTTTTCAAGTCACTGTCCTTCAATTTCACTAAACACTTGTTCAAATTAGAGTATTTTTTCAGAGGTTTGATGTAGTCTGTTGGCTGCAGCACTCAAGGAATAAAGGCTGAAAACCAATAGCTGGTAACACAAGACAAAATGTCACTGACAATGGTACTACCATAACTTAAAGAAGCTGCTCCCTCTTGCAAACAGCATTCAAATCTATCTTATGAAAAATATGTTACTTTCAGAAGGTGTATTAAGCAAGTAACTTTTCTGTTTTACAGTTGACATGGATGTAATACTATCTCAATTTTATGTGATGCTTTTTGTCAGCTGATGTTGCAGTACTTCACAGAATAAATACCACTATATTCACTTGATCCAATGAGTTTCACCTTTCTGAATACTCTTCCGCTTCACAACCTAGCAGAAGGATTTTTTCTAGTATGTTAATTTCTGAAGACTGGCAGATGAAGCTTACTAGAACTGTACAGGAGCTGAAAATCCAAGGGTATTTTGCAGATAATGTTTAAAAAATATGAACTGCATAGTTGTTTTTCTATTAAAAAATAATCTTAAACACACTAAGAGATCTTAGAAGTCATACAAAGACTTTAGAAAAGATAAAGAACACTAATTCCCATTTTTTAATAAGCGAATGTCTCAGACTTGGGTGACCAGAGCTGAGTTCAGGGAGAGCCATTTGTTAAAATTCCAGGTTACTCATCTAACATACCCTAACGATGACCACTGTCGAGTCCTGGTTAAAACCACAGCACTCACAAACAGGAGCTTAGCCAACCAGGCATCAAAGAAAGAGTCTCACTAAGTGTTAGAAAACAGCTCAAGAGATGTCTTTGGCAACGTGCACCAAACAAAAAAAAAAAGGTCATGTTCATGGTACTGCTTGAAATCCCAGGCTGGAGAACATAAGCATTTGAGAGAACATGTTTCTAATACTGTTGCCAAGATTTCCCTGATCTTGAAAGATCACAACAGCTAGAGGGGAAAGGAAAAGGGTGTTTTAGTCACAGAAACCTGCTGTTCAGTAGCTAAGACAGAAACCCTCCACATACTCATTTTTTAATACAGCCCTACAGTTCTAACAGTGGCCAGCACACTCTTGCACACTAAACCTCCCATGGCAAGAGTCTGTTAATATTTAAGTGGATAATATAAATGCCGGACACTGCAAAGCATCCTATTTTACTGAAGTTGTGTCACAAAGCCATGCAATATAACCTGTTATATAATGCAGCAAGTGCCAGAAAAGTTCTTGAAGCATGAACTTTACCATTCTCTGACACACGTCCATCATTTTGTACGTGCAAACTCCATTACTGCCATTTCAAAGTCAGTGGTTAGTCTTCTAATTTCATTAAGAATCATGTCACAGAACAATGTCAATTCCACTGCAGTACACGAAAGCTGAGATATTAATTTATTCCAACTAAGTTTTATCTTTATTGTTAGCTCAGACTATAATCATGGGGCTAGCAGGGCTGTAGTAGAAATTATTACCAATCTTGCTATGCACAAGACAGCTCAAGCTACTCAAATTTTCCTTCCCTCCCGTGGCCAGTTGCTTTTAGCAACTCTACAGACAACTTTTCAAATGAAAAGCTTCCTTTAAAAACTCCAGGCTTCTTCAAATTGAGATATGTTTATGCATCTATTTCCTTTGAGTTCTTCTGCCATATTGCTGAACTATAATTACCTCACGTTTTAATTCTGCCACAGTTGTTGACAGATTGGAAACCAGCTGCGTCACGTTGGTGAGCTGTGCTTGTAACAGCTGGATTGCTTCTGTTTGCCGCTGATCCTGTAATAAAGAGAGTCATGGCCATGCTATTTAGTTGTCAGGTTCCCAGTAACATACACTCTCACACGTACCAAGCTAGTGTTCTGACACAGCCAAGCATTTTGTAGCCACATGATTTATTCAGCGTTGTTTTCAACACAGCATTCATATTTGAACATTTGAAACTGTTTAAGCAGCATTAGTCATATACACACACGAAAACATCAACATTTTTACTTATCAAATAACATTATGTAGCATTATGCCAAGTGCATTTCATTACAGTGACTTCTGCTATCTTCATTAGAGCAGATTAAGTAGCCAGCTCCATGCAATGGTTATCAGGAAGTTGAGTACTGTCACATTACAAAATACACATGCAGCTGACCACACAAAGCTATAGTCTGAGGGCTGATGCATAGCTTCTGCTCTGGGATCAGGTAGCCAGCCACTTAGTGGCAGGAGCCCAAGCCAGCCAGGAAAAAGAACTTTGCAGCTATCATCTTCCTGGAAAGAGCCCTAACAGGATTCTTAATCCTACGAGAAATTAAGAAAGGTGAGCAGAATACCAGGGAGGTTAACCAAGAGCAGCACCTCAGACTGACCAGCATTTGATACTAATCAGAAAAAGCAGAAAAGAATACACATATGATCTCAGGGAAGTTGTGATTTTCCTCACTGTTGATAGATGAGCAGACTACAGGCCTGGGACTGCACTTCAGAAGCTTTCAGATAGTTTGGGGTTAAGCCACATAGGCAGTGACTATTCAGCACTGCAGTTAGTGCTGTACTTCACAGCTGCTCAGGAAAGCCAGGATGGCAGAGCAGGGTAAACCCCCTTCAGTTCCCACTTCCTTAAATCATGTTTTAAAGAATGAACTAAAGCTTTTGTTATACACAATTTCAAATGCAAATTTGGCATAAACCATTACTGTACCCTTCTCCCTTTCTAGAGGCTAAGTGTCTTCAGTAACATCAGGGCAACTGACTATCTATACTTTAAATCAGTTGAAAAACAAACCAAGTTTAAAAAAAAGGGGGGCTGAGTGCAGCTACAACCAAGAAACAAAGGTTGGAAGAGACCTGGATAACTTTTTCATTGAAAAGACATTTATAAGTTTTAGCCATTGCCAGCTGACAACTGATTTTTTTCTTCAAATACAAAAATCAGGAAATAGAGCTGGAAATGGCTTTATTCTTAAACAAGTGGGAATATATCTAAAAATTTTATTAAAGAGAAAAAAATTGGGAAGCATGGAATGTAGCTGCTTTTTTAAAAAAGGCAGACACACAGCTAACAAAAATCTTCAATTGAAAGAGAATTTCTGCACCTCCTTGCAACTCTTTCTTCAAGTAAACTTTCCTAAGCAGGAAAACATTTAAGTACTACAATAAATCATACCTGCTCTTCTGCTATTCTTGAGGTGTTCTGAAGTTTTATTATTGTTTTATTGAAAGCCTTCTGCATTTCTTCCATTTGCTTTCGGTACCTAAAACAAAGAGTGTAAAGGTCTGAAATGCCAGTTCATAAAACTCCTAGCACTAGATTTGTCTTTAGGAAATATTATAATGCAAAGGGAAAGCTTCTCTTTGTCCAAAGAAGTTTTATTTAAACTTTTTCCTTTTAAGGTTCAAACATAAAACAGGGATATGTCCCTTCCTAGTTTGTTTATGGTTTTTTTCCAAGATTAAAGTCAAATTTATTTCAACACTTTAGAGCTTAACACCAGTTGACTAGAATTCACTATGAAGAATTCTCTACAAAACGCTGTTGAAAGAGAAACACAACAGTAAATGTAACAAAGAGCACCTTCCTTGGAAACACTTCTCAAGTTGGTATAATTTCCTGATTCTCCTATGGCTAAGAAGCATCATAGATAAATATTAATTTACATACACCGCTCAAAAAATTCTGTGTCTCCATGCTCCCTTCAACAAGGGTTATTACAGATAACATGGTAGTTTAAGTGGAAACAATCAATTCGGTAAAGGCGGCATTGTAGTGCTGTGTCATTCAGTTTAAAAGCAACAGGAGGATGTGCCCTTTTGTTGAAAGGATTACGGACAGGATTAGCGCTTACCTCCTGGCAACACTTTATCCTTTTATAAAACCCACAGCAATATTCCTAAATCAAAATAAATGTAATTGTATCTGAAATACAGAAAGGGAACCCTTGCCGCAGACATCTAGGTCTCCGGTAAGACACCTAGGATTAAGTACTTTCCTCTGTTTTCCATAAAGATTTATGCTGTGGTCTAGATTATACTTAGCTTCCACTGTATTACCTTCCATATGTGTATATTCCTTTGTATAGTTGGCTAAAATCGTGTTTACACTCTTACCAGTCTTCCCCAGACTTACCTCTGACTAAGTTCTTCTAAATAACGGCTGCTGAGAGACATGTTTACTTCCAGTGCTTTTATGCGATTATTAAGGCGCATGAAGACAGATTCCTTTTGATTAGATCCATGAACAAGATTTCCGTTAGCATAGCCTAGATCTGTTGAATTCTGCAATTCAGCATAGAAGTCTGTAGCTGTTCTCTGCGGTCCCCCAGAGACTGGAATCGCCATTAAAGCTTCTTCAGTTGCCTGATCATCCTCCTTTGTTTCAGCAGATACAGACGACTCAATAGACGGCAAAACAGGTTTCTGCACTTCTGGAGTGCTTTCCTTTCCTTCCTCAGCATCACTGGCTAACGTGCCCACTGTATGTTCAGGCTGCAGAACAGTTTCTGTAGGCTTTGAAATCACTGGAGTAGCAGTAGTCTCTCTTGTACTCATCTCTTTTACTTCAGTGGCCGCACTGGTCTCAGAAGCTACAGGATTTTCTTCTGCAACAGAGCTCTCAGCCTTTTCTGTTTCTGCACTGACCTCAGCTATATCCAGGTGGGGAGTTACACTTGGTGCTACCTGCTCTGCATCTTCTTTTGCAGGCTGCAAGGCCACATTTGTTGTTGGCAGTGGCTTAACTTCAGAAGTAACTTCTAAGAGGAGGGACTGAGAGACAGTTTGAGGGTGGCTTGGCTCCAGTTCAATCACATCTGTGGTTTCATTACTGATCGCCTCGTGAACCACACTGCTGAAGTCAACTGCAACAGCAGATACAGACGGTCTTTCAACTTTGCGATCTAATTGCTCAGGCAGAGGCTCATCTATTGACATATGTATAGATTCGGTCAGAACCGCCTGTGGCTGCTGAACATCAGCAGAATAATCTTGCCCCTGTTTACCTTCAGTTTTACTACGCTGCCGATGCATGGCTACTGCAACTGAACACCATTTAAACAGATATTCTGAAAAGGTGGAAATACAACATGCTGTTGTCATGTCATAACAGTACTTTTCTGTCTCAAGTTCAAACCATGAAGCTGCTTCTTCTTCCTGATCCTCATCGCTGGGCAGCAGGGTTACTGTTGACTGGCTTGTATCTTCTTCATACTCTTGTACTAGCTGAACAATAGGACTTTCTTTTGTCAAATCCACAATTAATTGGTCTTTATCAATCTGTGGAATATCTGTAGTAACAAGTCTACAACAAAAGAGTTAAAGATGGGATGTTACTTCAACAGTTTTACGGGCCCGCTCTGGAAGACTGCAAAAGTAGGATCTTTTAGAAAATTAGCAAATCTTATTCCAGTGATCAAAGGCCAGTTTGGACACACTCAGAAATTCTGTAAATTAGCACTTTCTCTGGTGGTTTTCAATCCCAATTTGCAAACAAGTTATTTCAACCCTTGCTTCTGAAACAGCAAGCCTTCTCAATCAGATATTGCCCCTTCCTTCACCCGTGAAAAAAAGTCACCAGTTCAAATACCACTAAGTTCTTACAACGCAAGCATCTTGCTCTCTGCTGCAATCTTCAAATGCAAATGCAAGAATCACAACTTGCCCACTGACCTTTCTCTCAGTCTCTCAACAATGAGAGTGCTAGGAAACCATAAAACCGCTAAACACAGCACAAGTCATGCCTTAAGATTTAAGAGCTAGACAATCAGCTCCAAGTAGCCAAATCAATTCTAAGCAATTGTAAACAACTGAAAAAAAACCCCATAGAATATATATACACAACTCCTCCTAACCTAGTTCCTTTTATTTGCATACATATTTTCATCAAGGAAAGCCTAGCAAAAAATATAAGCTTCTAAATCAGAATTTTTGTCAATACAAGTTAACTTAAGTTTCAGCAATGCAACTTGCATTCCAAATTAGTCTCCCTTGCAGGAGACAACCTGCAAAACCTGGAAGAATATCAAGTCAGTTTCCACCCAAGAAGTCTGCAATAGTGAAGAGGAAAAAACACTCCCACAACTTCTTCTAAACAAAGTAATACAAACAATTAAGAAAGTTAGTGATGTATTTTGACATTTAGTCAAGTGTAACAGTAACTAAAGTAATTTATTTCCCTGGTCAGTACATTACCACACTACAGATTTCAACAAATATTTGCTTTTTACTTCTTTAATGCAGTGCATATCTAAGCATTCTACTACCAAAGATTCCAGACTGGTGCATGTTAGCCTCTGTTAAGAACACACTGAAAAAACACCCAACACCAATCACTTACTCTGGTGAAGGAACAGGAGTTGGTTCAGGCAGTCTTGGTGCAGCTGTTGAAGTTGCAGGGGTGGAAGTAACGTTTTCAGACACACTGGTGTTTCCTGCTACAGGGAAGGAGAAAATGCGAACATAAAAATTTAAGAACCATGTTTGTTTTCAATGAATTTTGGGGTGGTGGTTGTGAGGGTTTTTTTACATTAACTGCCATACCAAATTAAACACACATGTCACTCAAAAGTTATTTGAATGAAAGTGCTACTGACAGTTTATGTATATGACGCTATAGAGTCTCAAAATATTTCCAGGAAGAAGCGGCAAGTTAAACTTTACAGCTGGAGCTGGATATACAGAGAGTAAAGATCTTTGAATATAGCTGAACAAACACGTATGTTAACTTTGTATCAGTTCCCTTCTCAGCAAATTCAGCATCTTTCTTCCGCTTTTCACAGTCAGTAGGATAAGACTCCTATAGCACTAATCAGGTATGCCATAAAAGGTGAAAAAATCATTTAAACATAGATCATCCAACTCTTCACAAAAAATTAAACAAAATAACAAAAAAATGAAAACTTTCCGGAATGCTTTTAATCATAAAAAAATAAATACCTTCAGCTTCAGTTGACTCTTCAGTTTTGGCTCCAAGCATATTAGCAGCAATATTCACCATACTTAGGATAGCATCTAAAAGAGAAAACAACTACTCAAAGAGGACATATTCGAAGGGCCCAGAGATTGGCACCACTAAGCAACCTGTTATTTTATAACACTTGCTTGAAATGATTCACAGCATAAGGACATAAAAAAATACTGTCATTCTATTACACTGGATGCATCTGCTGCTTTTAACAGATAAGCTAGAAAGCTGTATTTGACAGCCCTTATCTAATCTTTAGCAGCTAGACCTTCTAACAGCAGTGAGAAGTACTCACTGGTCATTAGCCCACTGAAACCATGGAACAGTAAGACAAGCAGAAGAATATTTAAGCATGGAATTTGCTGACAAACTCAAGTGTGTGAACCACTGAGGGAGGTCCCAAACCAGAAATTTAGAGCTTGAACGCTCAAATGAAGGAGCTCTAATAAAGACAGGTTGGATCATTTCTCATAGTAACACTGAAGAAGTGAGTGAAGAAATGTCATTTGCTAAATGAGCAAGACAGAATTCTGCTTTAAAAGACAGGATGTCCACAGCAGGACAAACACAGAAAACTACAAATACATTCAAATTAAGCTGGAGTCTCATTTTGCATCATACCTCCCCTCCTTAATCCTGAATCTTACTTTCGGCTCTGGTACTGCTGCATCATAAAAAAATCTCAATATTTTAAAATTTGAAGAAAATGTACACTTTACAATATGTTACTTGAACGCAATCAAGATCAGTTAAGGCAACTGGAAGAAAACCCTAACAAAAATCCACAAATCTGACTTAGATTTTTTTTTTTTAAAGGATCTGTTGAGTAGAACAGCATGTCCCCCTTTTCCTCTCCCAAAATAAAATTCACAGAAGTAAATGCAAAGAGGATCTGTTCTATATCAGCACATATATTAGATACAGCTAACTCTTTGGTCTTGATATTGAAAACAAACATCATTGCCAGGCTTGTAAAGAAGATGAAGAAAACAGAGAAAGAGCACCTTACTGTAAACATGCAAAAGTTGGCCCAACTTTGTCCAATTCTGCCCCACCCACCAACATACATCTGTACTGTTTGTCACATGGAAAAGTTCAAAATGTTAGAGAGGCATTTTAGTAGTAATGACCAATTTCTTAGACTCCAGGAAGCTCTGTTTAAAACCTTGGTTCTACCTTTCCTCCAAAACACGTCAAAAACTACGTTCCTGAATTGTATTATTTATCTGGGGCTGTATTCTTTGAAAAGTCATGATAAACAAGATGTTAAATGAAGTATGAATTGTTTCTCACTATTGATGGAGAAGCAGAAAAAGAAGGAGAATTAAGAGTTGGTATAGAAGCCTGCCAGTCTAGGAGAATGGCAAGGTGAAGAACAGTGAGCTACCCTCACAGGTTAGAGCAGCAGAAGACTGCAAAATACTTCTTACAAGATTAAATGTCTGAGAAGCACACTGTCTCCTCCTCACAGGACCCTCTTCCTCACTGTGTATCAGTCTAAGACAAACGATGCAAAATGGAAGGCCATCACATTTGTTTAAGTGTGTACATATAAAAAGACACCACAAAAAACCAACACCCAAACACTTACCATTCCTTCCAAAAAAGGAACACTGACTACCCTGCTACAGATGAAAGGTCTCAATAACAAGATCCACCAGCCAGAACTAAATAATGATCACTGCAGCGTTTCAGGGCTCAGCTGTCTTTCTACAGCACTATCAGTAATAGGCATGTCAAATCTTTTACTCTTAGCCTTAGTACTCTAAAAAAACAATAGAGAAGTCACTGCATTTTTCACACAGCGACCAAACACTTGCAATACTGCACTTGCACAAAGAACATGTGAATATACTTCATCAAGACAGCCTGAAAATTGAAACTTTTAAAGTCACAGATAAGAGATAAGCAGTGTCTTAGAATACACCGCTTTCTCTCATCTGAGAGAGGTTAACATTTAAAAATAAGCTGTCTTTTCCACTATTTTCCCTTCGAAAACTACACTAAACTGTGCAATATTCCTGGGACAGAAGGAAGAGTGGTGCAGCGTAAGACCTCTTTAAAAGTTGTGTGGCAACCAATACTATCCTAAATAATTCAGCAGTTAAGAATACCATTAAAACTGAGTATGTAAGTATTCTTAGCCAAACCAACCCCACACCTGGAGGTTTTCCAATGGAAAAGTGACAAGAGACAGCCAAGAACCAGTAGTTATCTCAAAAAAAAAAAAAATACAGCTCTTATGAAGAATGTAGAAGCTGCAGTATTTACAAAAAGCCTTCACAGAAAGTGTTTTCCATCCCTTCCTTTCAAGCCATAAAAAGAAAATCTTTATAGTGTCTCCTAAAAATAAGGCACCTTAATTAAGCACAAATTTCCAAGTTCTGAACAATTAAGGTTCTACAGCACTTTAGTACTGGTTATTTACAGCCCTATGTAACATTCGTATTTTAAATTCTCAGGATCCTTAAGTACAGAAAATAAAGTTTCCAAAAAATAGAGAACCTTAGAACTGGAAACCTCTGTTTTTAGAGCACTAAGATACCCCAACTTTGAATTGTTACTATTTAGTCCTATGCAATTAAATTGTTTCAGCAGAAAAACATGAAACTCATAGATGCTGCATGACAAAATGTCATTCCACTTTCAATTATCTCATTTTGTTTCAGCACAGCAATATTTTTTTCTAATAAACCATACTCACTTGTAGCAGAACCAAGGAGATTCTTTGAAGATTTTTCTTCCCCTGTATTGTAATCCAATAGATAATCTGTATATAAAGAAGAACACTTTATGACTATCAAAATCAAACATGTCATGGGCAAAGAAAATAAACCTCAAGATTTAACATGCCATTCAACTATTTTGGTTTGACAGTGTGAAAATTAAACTACAGAAATAAAGTTAAAGGTCAGAAATTACACACTGAAATATCAAGCTCCAAGCAATGAGAAACCCAAAGAGATTCAAGGCTGAAGCTCCAGTTTCTCAGGAATCATGACACAGATACAGCAAACATTGAGCTTCATATATTGTTCTTCCCCCTCCTCCTCATGAGGGTTGGAGCTGGGCATTTTCATATATTTTTATTGAAACACAACATCTGCAAGCCAAAATAAGCACCTTCCCAATTGCTTGCAGCATTGATCACACAAGCAACCTCAGGAAATGGGCCACAGACACTAAGAATAAAGCTGTTTCATGTGAGCTGCTTTGATTATTTTAGTTATCCTTTACTACTGTCAGCATATGAAGATATTGCCTAGCTTGTCAAGTGAAATAGAGACTTATTGCTAGCATTCTAAAGTAACCCTCCAAATAGTTACAATGCTTTGTTTAAAACTTAAAAGAATTGTTGGATAAGCCCAGAAATGTTGAAATATTGTCAACAAGACAGTAAGAGTAAATTTAGCAGTCAGTTTATCATCATATGCAGGAAGTGACGAGCCACCAGAGTAGCACAAAACATGTCTGAATGGCTAAAAATGCAGAAATTATTTGCTTACCATAATCTTCATCAAAGAGCTCTTGCCGTTCAGATTGATACTGTGAATCAGCTATTTCTTCATATTCTTCAACCATGCTAGTACCAAATACCCTATGAACAAAGGTTTAAATAAAAACCTAGTATTAGTCATGTAGTTAGTTGACACAATTGAAAATTAGATAAGCAATATTAACATTATATAATATGTAGCAAATAAATTAGATAAGCAATAGTTGCCTTCAGTTAACAAAGAACAAGCAGCAGATATGCTTATTTTCTCAAATTTGTATTCACAGAGTCCATTACACACTTTCAAGTGCTGCACTTAAAGTGCAATGTGCAGTGTGCAATGAAAAGATCCTCTCTTTAATTCTAGTAATTCCAAAGAGACTTTTTGTCCTTTTTAACTCATACCCAGACTTCATTTTAAGCTCTCCATGATCTTTTATGCCTCCTCTTTAGCTTCACCTTTGACTAACTTTAGCAGTATCTATTCACAACTACCTCACTTTGCATGCCATATGATCTTTTACCTGCTCGGCCAAGATAAAAATCAAATCAATCCAATTTAAAGCAGTCTTGTCAAATGAAAATACGGTTTGGCTTATAACACTCAGCACTCAGGTTCAAATCCTGACATAGCTTTGACAGGAGAACTGAAATTGTTTTTTAGGTGTAGTATAGAGGCTGATTATTCTCTTAAGTACACGGTCAGTTTAAACAGATATGAAGCACTCTACACAGCCGGTAAGTTAGGTAACTACTTCACAGTATTTCCAAGTATCTTAGTAAAACCCAAAAACTAGAATTTCATGCCTATTATTACACTAATTCTCACTACAAGGAGGTAGAAAGACAAAGCAACCACTTAAGATATTACCTTATAAGACTTAAAGGACAAAAATGTTCCGATCCAAAGTGCGATATCAACTCCACCTAAAGAATAAAAGGTACTTAAAATAAAACTCAAAGACCCATGGAGTCAAGAGTTCATTTAACATATACATCCAAACATGAAATTGCAAGTTTCATTTACTCAAAGGATTTGTAGATTGCCCATAACAGAAAAGACTCTGAAAGATTTATTCTTGCCATGCATTAAAGTGCTGAGTCGCAGTAGAGAACACCCCAAGCCCCATGCATTCATCATTCCAAAAGAAGAGGTTGCTAACCTTTATGTACTTGATGAACATCTGAAGCGAGAGAAAGGAAAAGAGAAAAAAAAAAAAAGATGTCAGTACAAAGGCTGAACACATGCCACAGGCAACTACAGAGTTTTGCTGTTTTTAATTCACTACTATAAATGCCTAAGAAGACAAGTTATGAAGGACAAAGTTGCAATACTACTTCATCTGCCTTAGGTAGTAAGATTTCATTTAGACCTCATACCTTGCAGATAGAAGATTAACATGCAACAAGTGTTTTATTAATGAACTTAAATTATTCAATTTTTCTAGGCAGCATGATTGCAGACAGAATACTGAAGTATGTTAAATTTACTAAGTGTATTTTTTCCCCTTAAACAGCACAGACTACAGAAAGTGACTCAAAAGGAGAAAACCCTTTATAGCATGCATTCTGTGTACTGCTGCTGCTTCAAGTTCAATATTAACATGCTTCAATGTATAGAAACACTACTGGAAGAAAACGTATAGAGCATCTGACAATACATTTGGAAGTTTCAGTCATCTGTATTTCTAGTGAGAACTTGACTACACACTGATATTTCTTTAAATTAATTTGCAAGTAGAGAATGCATTTATTAAACCACTATGTAGACACTACCAATGAAGGACTGTAACGACCTGCGAGATCAATGTAACTATTCCCATAAATGCACCCTTACATAAAAATTTCCATTATTTTTTGATATCAGGTTCATTAAGCCACTTCAAAAATCAAACTTTTTGAAAAAATATTGGACTCTTCTTCTGTAGACTAGGCACACTTAGGACTTGCTTACTTTTTCTGCTATAAAAGAAAAACATTACAAAAACAATCCTTTGAAAATTTTACTATGCTACATTATAGAATCATAGAATGGTTAGAGTTGGAAGGGATCTTAAAGACCATTGAGTTCCAACCCTCCCGTGTTCAAGGCAGAACACTGTATTCGCCATGGGATTAAGTGCTGAAGTGCTGAAGCATCTAGTTTAATTTTGGAACTTTAGTGACAAGTAAGATTCCAGTTACCTTAAGGCATTAATTCAGCCAGAAAGCAGAATTAAAAATAAATGAAATCTTTATCCTGTGACTCATGCAGAATTTCTGAGTAGAGAAGTTAGATAACTATCATTTGTAGCTACTTCTTCATGAAAGCACAAATCATAATTCAGTGTCACAAACCAAGCTGCGTCTTTTTGGCAGCACCATAATCGGAGATAACACATCACTGGAGAGGACCTAAAAGGTCTGTATTTTATTTGAATTTAAACCTCCCCCCTCCATCCCAATATTTTCAGAAAAGCTTTTATCCTAGTCCAAGTACCACATTATTTATGGAGTTTTATTTTCTTTGAGTCTCCTGAGTAAAGATAGCTTGCTGCAAGTTACTTTGAAGGCAGAGAGATCATGGCAAGTGCTCCAGTAGCAGGTAAGCCTAAACAATTTGCACAAGTTGCAGTTATGATTGAATAACTGCAAAACTGCACTTCAAGTCCATTGATAAGAACCAGAATTCAAATGCTGACTCTTTCAGATTCACTTAAAACTATATAGAGAATAAAGCACAAAGGTATCAGGAAATACACATGTTCTAATCTTTGTTCTAGGTTTGTGCGTGTGTGTTTGTGTATATATAAAGAAGGTTACAGCCAAGAGACAAAACAGGTTGATCCTTCTAATCTTACATTTAAAAGTTGGTTAAGTCAAATACAACAGAACATTGTCTGGATTTTTCTTAATTCAGGTATCAACTAAGTATGTACTTGGACACAAAGTAACAGGTACTTCCCAAGATCCTCTTGGTTACCATTATGAGGGAGGTAATACACTTGTGACTGCATGACAAGTGTTTACTACATGGCCAATCGCACCAGGGCCACTAACAAGTATAAACGATGGTAAAGTATGCTTTGATAACACGTTTCTCTGGATGCTCTGTGTTACAGGGTAAGCCCAGCAAACCCTTCCTTCCTTGAGAAGCATGGATGCTTTTGCAGTGTTAAGTTACCTTAACATATTTTGCATACATCTGTTCATCCAGGGGAAAGCTTTGGACATTTCTCTCATCTCTGGCATGGAAAGTACCTAATTTAATCCATTTGTTTGTTGGATACCTAGAAAATAAACAATGCAGTCAGCTACTGAAATGCAAAACCCCACTATTTACAGACATTTGCTGAGGTTTCCCAAAACAAGTTTTTACAGAAGTAATTATTTTTTTCAGTTGCAAGATAGCAGCAACACGTTTTTTAATGGAAAGAAGATTTGCAAGATAAAACTAGTCCCAACACAAAACCTAATTGGTATCTCTTCACATACTTAAAGAGTGTGCAAGCCCTTGAATGATGAAACCCTATACTTGATCCAATTCCTGAAATTCAGCCAGCCTACAGTAAAGTTTCTGGAACTGAAAAAAAGTCACCTTAGATGAACACTGAAGAACATGACACATAAGTGACAGATTGTAAATATTATTGTAAGCAAGCCTCAAAAAACTGTGAGCAGAGTTAGAACTAGGCAACAGACCAAGTGTTGCAAATCAGAATCTATACACTTTAAGCACTGAAGAAAAAAGTGAGCTTTTTTGATGCAGTGTATGAACGTCTCTTCTTTCATATAGCAGAATAATCTGCTCACTCCCAGAAAGCAGTGTGGGTACAACACTGCCGAAAACACAAAAAAGCCACCCTTTAACCAGCCATTTGCCCAACCAGTAGTATTCTTATCCCTTCCAATTCCTCAGTAGTGTACTACTATTTTTTTTTTCCTTTTTAAATAATTTGGGGCTATTTTAGACGGAGTTCGGCATTGAAGACAGCTTAAGCCATGTGAAAATGGTCTGAATGACAAGGGACGAGACAGCCCACAACCCCAGTGGCATTCTGTTAAGGACATTTATTTTATAGTCTGCCATCCACTACCTAGCTACTGTATAATTTCTGCTGCTTCATTGCTATTTTTCAACAAATTTTTCCTTTTCATTTTTAAGGTAGCAAAGAACAAAGAAATATAGGAAGCATGGAAAGAACTCAAGCCATGTACTCTAGAAACTCACAGTTGCCCTTTCCATGGGGAAAAAAAATTGCTAGTAAGTGATAACAGACACACACAAAGAAAATCTATGTAATTTCACAAATCATTACACTTTGCGTAGTAACAAGCATACACAGACTATGTTTTAGGAAGCCATCCATTTCATAATTATTTCATTTTTAATTAGGAAGGGTGGGACATACCTGTCACTAATAGACACTAGAAAGTCTTTAGGAGTGGAAGAGAATAATTCATGATTTGCAATGTCAAGCTGCTTTACTTGGACTGGTTCACAGAGCTCAATAACAAACCTTGAAGACAAAAAGGAAATATTAAGAAAAGCACTTTTCCTTCTACTATTACAGTCCTCATTCCTTTACCATGTTACTGCATCCTTCATTGGGTATAAAAGTATACTACAAAAATGCTGTACAATAAGGAGGCATCACTTGTTGCTCCCTTCAAAATCACTAGTGATGTATACCTGCATATCTAGCTTAGTAACTCCAGATAGCACTTGCAGGCACAAGAGCTTCTCCCATCTTGTACTCAAAAGCAACAAGTCACAGAACTAAAAACTAAGGATAGCAAACATCATTCAAACCACACCTGAAATACCAGTTAGTATATGGTAAATTCTGATCATGTGTCCTACAATTATTTGGCAGATGGGGAAAGAAACCAAAATCTTCACTTGAATGCTCAGTGGTTTCTCTTCTGTAAGATTATAATTATGCAAAACCTACAAATTCTAAAGTGAATAAAGTTATCTCCTTAATCTTACTTCTCAATACCAGAGACAGAATTCCATGGGGGACATAATAAAGCATCTAGTGCTAAATTCATCAAAGTCCACACAGAACTTTCAGGCAGAGACATATCAAGGTCAAGTCAGTCCCACAAGATACATACAGTCACATCTCATTGGAAAACCATAACCATTCCCATCATACAAGCAAACCTCAATAACCTACCAGATTTTAGTACTGCAAGGATTTAGCATGTAAAGGTCCATATTTTCCATCAAAATAGCTGAAGTGCTCTGTATAAAGAAGAGAATTAGTATTTTAAACTGTGCGGTAACAGGACCAATGGGTTTTCCCCTCTCTAAAAATACATTTTATACTAGTTATATAGACTAATACCAAGTTTCACAACATTCTAAGCAAGGCAATATACAGGAGATATTATGCCACACTACTTTTGGGCAATCACAGATTATTTACTATGGCGCACTGTTTAATACAATTCTGTTCAGTTGTTCAATTTCTGTACTGAGTAGACTCTGCTCCCCCTTCCACATTCACTTGAAAAGACATCAATTTCTCTGTAATAATACCTCTTTTAAGAGGGACAGATCATAGTTTATATCCCATTTTTATAAATCAAAAAATCACAACAAACCCAAATACACAAATAAAAGACTACTTCAAAAATGAGTGTTCAGTTTTAAGTAAATGTACTTTGTACTACTTCTTGCTTAAGAGTAAACTGAAATAATGCACACTAATAATTAGTAAATGCTTACCTTTGCCTCTGGATTCGCTGCCAGAATTTTGGCACCACACTCTACAGAGGCATAGTTATTTCTATTTTTCTGGACTTTTTTTGTGGAATGCTGCCCACCAACAGCAGAAGGGTGCATTGACTGACCTAGGGACAAGAAAATATTGCTACTATAACATACCACACAAATAAACAGTATTTTCGCTTTCAGGGAACTTCTGCTCACTGCTTTTGTATGTAAGTGCTATTAATTATGTAGTTCTAGCAGAAAAATGAAGTTCCAGGCTGCATTCCAAATTGAGACAGTTTCACTAGTCAAATCTGAACCATGATGAAAGTGCTCTGTATTTGGATTAAACCAATGAATCCTGAACTTACTCTTTTCTTTCTCCACTTCCATGACTTTCTTCTTCCATTCATCAAATGTTGGAATGTCTCCAGGGTCCTTTGGAGTTATCACTGACGTAGGGTCAATTTCTCCTGTTTTCTTGTAGTCTTTCTGCAAAAGAAAGAGTCACCAATTCTGAATATTTTTCAGTGCCAAGCATGAAAACAAAGATGAACTTCAATGCTTTAAAAAAGGAAAAAAAAAAAAGGAAGCATGCTCTCATCAAGTCAAGATCAGATACATTATTGGAAATGTTAAAAAATTTGTGCCAAGGTAAGCTCACAAGCCAGAAAAAACATGTAATTATTTCCTCCCAGAATTATAGATTCTTTCACTAAGATTTCACTAAGCATTCTGTCTCATAAAACATCTGCTTTTCTTCAAGATTGTTGCTTTTCCTCCTCCTAAGGAGAAAAGGTTTCCCTGTATCAAAAATCTTCAAACATGAATGTCGGTTACAACAGAAGTCCAGAGGTCCTATGGAGTTTCTGAACACCTCAAAAAAACAGCAGAATGAGATACTATTTAGAAATCTTTTACTTAATGTTTAATAACCAAAGAAATAATGTTTTAGACTTGCCTGACAAAGTAGCAACCCTTTTAAGTTAACCATATGCTATACCATTTCAGGTCTTAATTCTCCTTTGTACAAACACATTTCCAGCACACCACCAGATATGCCAAAAGCTTTTGCTAGACATTTCAAGTGTAGAGGTTATTTTGTAGACAACATTTTACAAGTAGTTTCCAAAATGAGTGCTTTGTAAGTTGATATTTTCTCTGCACTTGAAGCAAGAATTATTTCACATGTAGTGCTATAGTTGAAAGTCCTCAAAAAAGAGCCGAACCCACATATTTGGACAAAAGTGACAACAGAATTCTTCATGTGACTACACCACAACAGAACTTTAGATATAGCATAGCCAAAAATATATTCTCACATGTATTTAAAAATGAAAGGACCTAAAAAAACCCCGTATCTTCCTCTCCCAAGAAAGTTCAGGATGTAAGATCCTCCTTGGACTATTATGAAAGTGGCAAGTCAAAAAACTGACTAAGCAATACCAAATCATGCTCTTGCTTAACTGTGACATCAGGCCAATGCTGTAATTATTTAAACTGCAGCCTTAAAAGCATTAGCTTAAATAAAGAAACTCTTGGCTTTTTTTTTTTTTTAAATTGGTTTACACCGATTTCTTTGTAGTAGAAGTCTTCTTTAGAAGACTCTTCCTGACTGCATGTAATTATTTTAAGGCACTCTGTAGTCTGTTCAATAATCTCGGGAAAAACTTCTCCATTTGAAAAGAGAGTCACCCAAGTTATTAGTGACAGTTTAAATGTGATACTAAGATAGCAAAAAAAAATGGTATTGCCATGGCCTTGATCATTATTTAGCTATTTAAAAAATACATAAACTTTAGGAAGGGTCTCACAGTAAGAACATAAAAGCAGTATCACAGTTAAGACCTGTCTTAGCTAAGTATCCCCCCTTTAACAGTGCCCAAGTAAGACACCTCGGAAAGCATAAAACCACACCAAACTTTTTTATTTCCTCCAACTGTCATTTCTGCCTCTAGCCACCTGCTTGCTGCTCAGGAACTTCCCGTCTCAGTCAAGATTCAACCTGCAGACTTCTCTTCTACAAGCTTACCTGGACCATGGAACCTGCTCCTTCTTCCTTTTTTTTTTTTTAAGCTCACATGAAAAAATTCATCATCCACAGCATCCATTACATGAAGAACATTTCTTCTGGATTCTGCTCCAGATAGCTTTATTTGATTTCTCCAAAATATTTGAAGAGACTTGGCTCAGAAAAACTGTTCTGTGCCAATGAATTAACCTTGCTCCCCTTTTCTTCCAGTTATTATAGCCTTATTGAGATAGCAATATCAGAACCAAACACAGTGCTCAAAATGTGAAGGCTGTGTATTTATACAGTGACAATCAAAAAAGTGATGGATATCACTCATCTTTAACAAAGGTGAGGACCTAACACAGGTCATTATGCTTCTGTGTGTACTGAGTAGATAACAGCACTGCTTACCTCCCTTTTTAAGTTCTCTGAGGCATTCAGAGCAGATTTTTGCTCGTCTGCCCCTTTTTCAGAAGCTGAAACTTTTGACTCAAACTCAGATTTTGTCTTCTTTCCCTTGCCATGTGAAGATGATATGTTCTCTATATGTTGACCTGCAAGGCTGAAAGTTTTAAGAGTATTAGGACCTATAAAATGATCACATTTTCAGCCATATGCAGTATTAAACACACACACAAATAAGTAGATAAGCAAGCACATGCAAATGTTTGTTGCAAGGCCAGGACAGAAAAGAACAATTACCTCTAAATTATTCAAACTCACAACCTACTTCAATACTCACCTCTCTGGTGGACTGACAAAAGAGGAAGGCTCACTCTGAGGGTCAGCCTCAAGTGTCCCACCAATATCACAGTCAGGTTCTGACTGCTCAGCTTCACTAGAGCTGACTACAGGGGTATCAGCACGGGAATTTTCTATTGCACTGAAGGGAAAGAAATAACATGCTTTTTACCTTTCTGATTACACAAGTAACCCTGATAATCAACCCCATAACTAAAGATATTTGAAAGTTTTAAAAAAGCAACAGTCTCACAGAAATAATTAAGAAAAGAGAAATGAAGTATGCTACACTTGTAGAACTGCATTCTCAGCTGTACCCACGCAAGAATAGATTTTCCTTTTCCAGTCTGTTTGCCCCAGCAAAGGAACTCAAAGCTGGCTTCTCATCCCCCAGAACTCTCATCTAACATCTTACCAAACACTGCAATGGATAATTTTTCCCATCATCACTACAAACTAAGAACAGCTTCATAGTTATCTGACTGCCAGCAATCTTCTTTTCCCTTTCAACAACAAAATCAAACACAAGAGTAAGTTTCATCACTAAAAGCTCTTAATGTGCCGAAGTCAACGGGCAGCAGTCAGAACAGAACTTGGCTAAAACTAGGGGAGAAAAGGGGTGGCATAACAATATAGAGCCAGCCAGATTTCCTTTCCACTAGATTTTTTTTTCCTAGCGTAATAAAAATGAGGTAACCCAGCAGACCATTATCCAAGCTTCATCAACAGCCTGAACTAGTTAATCTGCCCACTGCTTCACTTCCCCCCTCCCAGAAAGACTGAAGACACTGCATCAGACAAAATCTATGGCAAAAAATGGAAAGAAAGCCTCCCTATATGCTCTCTTTAGAAATAATGGAATGAGTGGGGAGGAGAAAATGGACAAATAGTAACCTCTGTGACTATCCTCCCTTCTCCAGTACAGGGATTACTTTTACTTTTATATTGATCCAGGAGGTTATAAACCAGATCTAAGTAAAAGCCTTTATTCTGCCTCCAAAGTTTCAGCATAAGCTTTCTTCAACATCAGCAGCAAACTAGGTTAATCCAGTATCATGATACAGAGCTGCAAAAACACAACTTAAAAAGGCATCTTTTTGGTTCTCTGACTGCTACGATCATCAACAGAAGCAGCCTAAACAAACACAGGGAACCAATTTTAGACCTGTCATATTATAAAGTTCCTATGGTATAAAACAAGAAACTCACAGGTATTCAAGACTTTTCACTATGTCACAAAAATCTAAAACGCTAGGAATACAAGAATTCATTGGCTACAAACAGGGAGTACTTTCTCTGAACACCCCAAAACACACACATCGAAGATGCACACAGTTCAGCTCTGCATGTAATGCTTTAACACTTTAATGACTGAAGTAAGGTTGATCACTACACTTAAAATTAAAAAGCTCCACATAGTCTTGATCTCAGTGGATAGATGACAGTATGAATAATTATCAACTGAATAAAATATGGGACTAGTATGAACTTAAAAATAACCTGATGTCAGGGTGTACCTGACTGGCCTCAAGTAACAAATTTTGGAAAGAAGGTGAGTAGCACAAGCCCAAAAACTATAGCACTCCTTCTTCTTTGGGTACTTTCATTTGTTAGTATCTTTGCCTTAAAGTGCATTATCAAGCTCACTTTGCATGGCACCTGTCTTCAGTTGCTGCCAGAGGAGGAGCTCAGATTATTTTTCAAGAGATTTTCCCCAGATTAAGCCTGGACAGAAAAGCTACAATCCTAAAAATAGATTCATTCCAAACTAAAAATAGTTTGGAATAAAATTACTTCCAGAATATTTTGACTAAGAGGTCCTGCTGGAATATCAGAATGGTAACACCTAGGGGAGCTGGACTTTGTTACACTGGGAATCAGCATCTAAAAAAAGAAAAAATGCTGTCTAAAGATGAAAAATGCAGCTGAGTCCTTTTAAAGATCTTGTTAGCTGTTTTGGATATTAATCTGCACAAAAAGAGACCACCTATTGCTATTTAATGCTAAACTGAAGTTTGAAATAATGTATAAATATGCATCTCTCCTGTACTGATTCTACCCTTTCTTCCTGTAAGGGGTATTAGTGTCAGAACACTACTGCCAAGCATGAACTAATATATCATGTGCTCCGAAACAAGTTTCCATTTTCATTTTTTTCATAGTTCAAGTCTTCAGAGACAGCAAGACTATTTTCAACAATTACAAGATACCAAGCTGAATGTTCAAGAGAAAATAAGATCCTGAATCTCCTTCTAAGACCTGACAACAGTAAGACTTACGATACATTACACAAACAAATCAGTACAGTAGTCAACAAAAGCTATAAAAAGAAACATGCTGAAATTACATTCCAGTTTTGCTTTATAAAAACTGTGAATTTGGGAAGCTTGATTTTTGAAGACTTGCAATTAAGATACTTATGAAGTAACAAAATGTGCTTAAGTGTTAGCCCTAGCAGACTAGACGACGTCACCAGCCAAGAGTTCCAGACCTTCCCTAGGGTAAAGAAACTAAATTCAGTAAACCAGAAAAACCAGGCTCTTAAACGCAAAACACCAAGGAACAAGAAATCTACTTCATTTTTTGTAAGTTTTATCTACCAAAACACTCGATCTTTATCAGCAATCAGAAGAATATATCCCCTCAGCATACATTATAAAGTCCAGGAGAATTTTGTTAAGAGTACCTAGAAACATATACACACGAATTTCCATACCACAGATCACATTTGATAGCACAGCATTCCACAAAAGAAGGGAAACAAGATTAAGTACATCGACTCTTGAAGACTGCCTGGATCAGAGGTAGCTCTGCAATACGCTACTAAGTACCCAAATCACAAACTGTCTTGGTTGCGTTTACACTAAAATTTTAGTATATTTCATCTAAAGTCTCTTAATATCAGAACTTATTTAAAACTGCTCTGGGACATGTGCTGGAGTAAAATCCTGTAAAGTTCATCCTTTAATGAAAGCAGAGGCCACCACTGAAGCAGCCTTGATGCTTATTATCACAGATGCGAAAGCACATTTGTGAAGGACAGAAATCCTAATGGTAAAGACCTGAGGCCTTTTATAGTACAGATTATTTAGCACATAAAAGGCATTGGATTTTTTTCTGTCAAAGCAGCAGCTTAGTAACTGACAATGGCAATACTATGACACTTCAGGCAAGTACACAACTCTTAATACACACACTGAGTAAAAGATAGTGTATTCCATTAGCATTGACACCATAAACTGAAGTATAGCTAAAGAATCCTGTGTAGCAGTCTAGTCTTATCCCTACTAAACCTGAGAAGTAACCCTTCCAATGACATCAGAGTAAGTGACAGTCTCTCAAAGACCAAAATAATAAAATAAAAAAGCTTACTCGGGCTGTGAGACTGGAGGTATCTCTGAGGTAGGTGAACTGGAAATGTTTTCAGTGCTTGCAACTATGCTAGATGAAGCTTCATTTAAATCTACCGAAGGTGGAGTCTCAACTTCAGGCTGGCTTGCTTCACTCATTTCTGCAGTCTGTGAAAACATTACAGATGAACATCCGTCTTTCAAAACTTAAATAGGAAAAGCATCATACAATAACATCTACTATGGAGTTTTAA
Organism: Limosa lapponica baueri; assembly: GCA_002844005.1. Taxonomy (NCBI): domain Eukaryota; kingdom Metazoa; phylum Chordata; class Aves; order Charadriiformes; family Scolopacidae; genus Limosa; species Limosa lapponica. The sequence continues at coordinate 710,803 of KZ505742.1, forward strand.
CAGTTACGTAGTTTAAGATTCCTGTCATCAGTGAACCTGAAAACCAGAGAGCAAGACAGTTAAGAAATAAATTTTCTTTCTTCATAAACCTAGGTGGTATTCAGTGCCTTTGGAATAGATACAACACTCTTCCATAAGTCTGCAATAATAGTGTAAAAATATTAATTGGAGAAGGCATCTGCAACAGCTTCCTCAACCATGCATGTCTATAAAGAGAAAGCCACAAGAAAACAAGCTTGAATATTTCAGCAACTGAAATAAACAGTTCTATTTGCCTACTCCATTACAATAAAATTTACATTTACTATTTTTATGCTAAGCTTAATTTTGGGGAAGGCTTTCAATTTCACCACTGCAATGGAGGTCCAAAATGATTTAGAAATCTAATGTTGTAACTGAACAAAGAGACAAATGACTTATCACTTCTGAAAGTCTAGTAGTCTTGAGTCTTATTTATTCTAGTTCTTCAGTTTTCATAAGCCTCCACAAAGCATAATCAAAATAAGTCTTTCTGAATCTGGAAGAGTACGTAACCACTGAAACAGATCAGATTAACTCTTCAGCAATACTATTAAACAACACTAAATACTATTAATACTATCAAATACTGTTAAACAAGAGCCTCCTGTCAATACTAGTTTACTCCAAGTCATCTAACTGAACATGAAGAGGTCTAAAATGTTTTACTATGGAATTACTATTTAAACCATGCAATATATATTCAGAAGTATGTCCTACATATGTTGCCCTGTAACCTACAAAACCCCAAAATACATGTCAAATATATCATCTACAACAGTGGGCTTTGTAACATTTGACATCAAGTGCTGACTTAATGTTATCAATCACACATATAACCCTTTTTCCATTTTAACAATGGAAATAAAACTGACAGAAGCCAGGAAGGATCAAAGCTAAAATGGACTGCTATAATCACCAAGTCTGATCTATATAAAATATCTCAGTGAAAAGGTTTTTTATGTTTTATTTATAGAGAGATCCATAACACTGATTTTTAATTTATCTTGGAAAGATTTATTTAGTCAGTACCTACAAATATTAAGTTACTCTTATTACTTATGCACACAAGAATTTCAAGATCTGTTAGCATGTTAGCATGCACATTTTATCCTTCACTGGAAACATGAGTCTGACAGCAACCCTATGTGCAAGGGAAATGTGATAGATTGTTACTATGAGCTTTAGACAATGAAAATGAAAGACACTGAAATCCAAGAAGCATTTGAAGAGCGTATGGAGACAGTGAATGAAATAGAAGTCTTGCCTGGTCAGATTTTGTAATGTCATCAAGCAGCTCTGTAGAGTAACTCCGTGTACTTGAGTCTGCATGCTCAGACTCCAGTCTGGGACCAGCCTCTTCCCCCTAGTATATTAAAGGTAAAATAACAGTAAGTATGCAGTAACACAGGCCTTCTGTTCTAGTGAGAAGAGTTACCTTTGCTACAGACTGAATAATGCTACCTTTACCACCACCAAAATAGCAACAAGAAGTTACATGAATCTTCAGAGCCACTGCTCCTCTTATGTTTAAAATCTCATCTGTACAAAGACTACAGCAAGTTAAAACAGTTCAGTTAAATCTTCACAGGAAAGACCATTTTAGCATTGTCTTAAATTATTCAGTTTCTGTGCTAAGGAACGTTACACATTCTGCTATGACTTCCCATGTTGACAAACCCTCCCTATCTCCATGCTGCCCAAAACAAGAGGGGAAAAAGAAAATAAACCCTAAGATGACTTGCAACAAATAGCCATTAAAAAAATGACAGTTGGCACATTTCAGTTACAGCAGTCTTATCAGCAGAATGAGAGTAATTTCACAAGTCTGTTGTAACATTTTAAATCAACTTCTTTTTTTTTTTTCACAGCTAAAGATTTATAACCAAGTGCAGTGAATTCACAAAATAAAAAAGAATACAAATTTGAGGTGAAAAAAAAAGTTTTAAAACCACCACACTGTAGAACTAACAAGAATTTACTTGCCCCTCAAACTACAACACATGCAAGTTATTTTTGAGAAGAAATCTGGTAGAAATTTACACACCCCTTGTTTTATAAGGGCTACCAAAAATCCTGTGGTCAGACATGGGAAGTGCAAGTGTTTGAATCCAAAATGGGCTGCTATGCTATACAAGATTACATGATTGTATTAATTTGAGAGTGTTAAGGTATACACTGGAAGAGCAGGAAGTCCAAATCAAATCTTAAAGACAATAGCTAAGCAACATTTTTCCCAAATATCATTAACTCACATGCTAGTCCGTAAGATTAAATAGCACCGATGCCATGAAGGGACAACTGATCTAAGGAAAACTGACCAAGGGCTGCAAGACTGCTCTTTTTAAGCAGTACATCTCCAGCAGCCTAGATGAGAGTAACAGACTTAAGGCTTAAGATTGCCCATACACCCAAGAGATTTTTCTTTAATGAGTAAAAATCACAGTATAGTTCACTTCTTCGGTTTTAAATTGAGAAATCTGCTTAACAATGCAGCCCATGTTAATAGAACGATGGGAAGAACATTGCAAAAAGGTAGCAAACATACACCAGTGGCCTCTCAGTCTCAAAGCTTACTTGATCTTTCCAGTTTTATTACATCAGCCATTAAATTTGAGCAGGACTTCTTTCAGGCAGACAGAAGAATAGGAGTGAACGCTATCTGGCCACATAAGCTGACAAAATAAATACTGCTACCCTAGATATTGAAACGCTTAAGAAACCCACACTATTTAAAGTATTTTTTTTCTGGTCAGGCAGCTCTCCAACTGAGTCAACTAGAATGCTCAACACATTTTCCAGGTTTGATTTGACATATAAAAGCTTTCTTGAAATGAGAGCCATGATTAGCCCTACTATTGATTGATGGAAGGAATGGGAAGGCTAATAGCATCAATACTACCCATACTTGTCATAGGACTGATTCTTTACCTCTGTAACTAAATGAAATTATGATGACTTTCTGATATGACTTAACCACTTGGGAACTCACTATGGAACTGCAATATGCAGAAATTTGTAATGAATTAATCAGGGTGGGACAATTACACTCAATTTAACTTTAAGCACTGAGTAATGTAAATAAGGGACAAAATCTTGTTTATTAGCATTTCATATATATGTATTTTAGCTTTGTTAAGTTTTATTAAGTGGGAGGAAACCAAACTGATAAATACTGACAATAAAACAATTATTCTTAAATCTTCTATTTAAGATAGCAATCATTTGTGCACTGGCTTTTTAACACCACACAGAGGCAACTGGCATACTGTGGCCTAGACTTATCCCGGCCATCAACTGCTACCATGGTCTCTACAGAACCATATACTATCCCTGATGACCACTTCTTTAAGATCTGGCAACCAAATAAAAAAATATGAGCAACGATTCCTAGCTTTACTATTTGTTTTTCCCCGCGCCCCCCCCCCCC
>KZ505742.1:714329-740714 GCA_002844005.1 Limosa lapponica baueri
TGAGTACATTAAACATTCTGGCCAAGAAGGCACTACGAATCAAAGCATATGAATCAATTCCTTTTATTTATGTATTAAATATCAAGTCAGACAGAGTAGCTAATTATTCATCATACCTTTTCCTGGACATTTTCATCATTATTTGCCAGGGCACAAGCATCACCTGACGCATATTGCACTGTCGATGAAGGACTGTCTTTACAAAAGACATGCCAAATAGGAAGCCTATCAAAAAATAAAAAAAGAAAAAGACAGTGTCAAAGTCTTGATTTAAAATTAATAAATCATATTTTAAAATTCACTCAGCATTCTGTCCCTCAACCTTTTTCCAGTTGTTCCCATGAGGTGCCTAAAAAATAAAAATATACATGAACAGTTCACAGATACTCATTTATCAAAACTACTGGACGATATAACTAAGAAATTATAACAGATAAACACTCTACAAATTTACTGCTTCCAAAAGACAGAAGTATCAGGAAAACCATTATTGGGTGATACCATATGACAAAGTGGAAGCTGACACAAATTTGTTAAGTTACTGCAAGTTCGAAAGAACTTGGATCAGCTATATCCTTTGTCATAGAGTAATGGGATATCTTTAGCAATTTCTACTACTAAGCAAGAACTAAAGCCACAGATTAAAAAAAACTAAAGCTCCTTATTTCCCTGTACATATCATACCTGAGAAAATTCTATATGGTCAGCATCATCAAGCACAGTTAAGAGAATTAGAGAAAATAAGTATATTAAACAAAAGGCCCATGCAAAAAAGCCATGAAAATGTAGAGACAAATGGCAAACCAGGTGCTGGCTTTAGCTACAACCTCCATAAAGGTTTGTTTTGTACTTTCAGTTCCGAACAATTTTGCTTCTCAGTAGAAATGGATTCATTTCCACAGAAAAGCAACAAACATCTATACAAACACTTGCATCGGAACAGCATCTTTTGTTGCTTTAGTGCATGACCCTTTCACACCCTAAATAACATCTGTACAGCAGACCATTAGGCTTGGAGGCCCAAAAGCCAGCAGAGGCCTTCATGTAGACTTATGGTAAGTCCAGCAAAATGCTATGCAAATGGAGCTCTAAGTGGCATTCTTATCTACATTTGAACATCAGAGTCACCTGTCACTTTAAAGCCAAACGCTTTTCCAGGAAATACTGTTTACATGACAGCCACGTGATCAGTATGACCCTGGGCAAATTCACACATCACCCTGCACCCTGATAAATGAGCCACCTCCTCCTAAAAGGAGACAAGTCTGTAACAAATCTTCAAGTATGCAAGAAATCTGGATACAGCCACCTTCTGACATACGTTTTGAAAACTAAACTATAGTCTTAACAGTCACAATAGCAAGAATATTAGTAGATCTGGATTTGCTTACACAACTGGGATCAGTCTGGTGTTTAGAATTTGAACTACCACCTGTCTTAAAAACCTGAAGATCACCTTTATTAGAAAGCATTATATGCAGCATAGATTACTCCACTGAGAAAGAATCCATGTTGCAATAGACCACAGTCAAGTACTAATTTTTTAAAAGTTCCATGCATGTATATACATACACATATACACACACACAAGGAAACACTACTTCTCCAGGTTGCAGGCAATCACAAAATCAGGCTTTTGTTGTAGAGATACAAACCTACTGCTCCTCTTCCAACCGCACCAGCGGGGAATGTTAGCAAGGCACCAGCCAGCCACCCTAAATCCAGGTCTCTTACCACCAGAAAGGAGCAGAAGACAGCAGACAAGGAACTTGTGGGATCGGACATACTATTCTGGAGATAGACAAAAAAGGTGTCCCAGGTCTGTCTCAGCCCAACTGCACCTCAGTAACTCCTCATATCTTTGAGGTAACAGCTTTCCTCTATACTAAAAATGGAAGCCCTCCAGTCAAGCAGAAGCAGCTGCAGTTACTGAAAACTAAAGCACTGATTATAAGGGTATGAAAACATTTATAACTGCATATTGTAGTGGGTACAAGTCTTGTATTTCATTAAGTTGAAAATGAGGTGTGTGCACTTTCACACATCTTAAATTCCTATCTCATCATGTAATTCCTTGTTTGTATTAAGTTTTCCATTGAACCTCTATCTCATCCGAAGCACAAGACATACATTAAAGGGACAGAGTGAAATATTACCATACTTTTATGGCCTTCCTCCTAGCTCTCACTTGGAAAAATTAGTTATGCAAATACTTCAAGTTACTTATTTTTCTGAAAAGTGGTTTCAATCATTTCAGGGAAAAATTTTCTCATGCTCTTAATTCCAGTACCTCTGGTCTCTCCTTCCACTTAAAACGACTCCCTGGTTCCTCATAAAAATACAAGAGAAAGATCAAAAATGATACAGAACATACTGTAGCTCATTCCAACCCTTTATTATACATGCACATAAATATGTTATTTCTTATTTTGCTTACACTAGGGGGGGGATCATCAAGCGAGCTGTACAGAGCAACATTAAGTCCCTTAATGTAGAAAAGGAAAGATAACATCAGCTGTGAATCAGCATTTTAAAACACAAGGTATATTTTCACCACCGCATTAATACATACTTTAGCACTTGCAGTCACGAAAAGCACTTAGCACAAAAGGCATACATTTCTTGCCTTAATATATTGGTAGTTTTAATGCAACAGATCATGCTTTATTAAAGAATGAATGCAGCTTTTAGAAGAATGCAGTTCGACAGCTCACAGATCTAAGCTATTGTGACATAATCTGTGTCCAATTTGCTTACTTTCAAATTCTTCTCAGTCTACTCCCCAACTCAAACATGATGCTTCAAGTCTCCCAAGAGCCCTCTAAACAAGGGAGGGCACTGAGGATTCATTTTGTATATGTGTGCATGCACACATCCACAGGAAAACCTGAGCCCTCCTGCAACAGAGGATGCAGCAGGCAGGATATATCCTTCAACTGCTGCCATCAAGCTCTGACAGAACATTAAGAACACAAGGCCACACGAGCCAAGCTATTCTGTGAGAAGTCAAATTAATCACCTTATCAGGACCACCACTCCTCTTTTTTAATTTCATCTTTCAGCATTCCGCATATTCATTCAACAGGCTTCCTTAGCCACAGGCTGATAAATGATACAGCCCATAATAAAAAAAACCCTGCAAAATGGCATAGCACCTCTGTTAAGCATTTCTCTATATACAGAAAAACAACAAACATGAAAACCTAAGCATTAACTTACAGATAACAGAGTTCCCCTTGAGTTTAGTAAATTTGCATGGTACGTCCATTGAAAGCACAGCAGCTGCTACATCTGTATATATTAATACATCCTTCCTTTTCTCATGACAAAAGAGTAGTATTTTAATGCTGACTTGGAAGCAAGCAGATCTAATGTCCAAACAGTACTGGAGACAGTCACTAGATATACTGTCTCAGGTACAAGGTATATCTTCAAATGACCTAACAGTGTAGAAATACTTGAAGAGATTGATCCAAACACATAGCCAACAGTTAATGACTTACATGAATACAAAAGTTTTCGATAGTTCTATTTTTGCTAAGTATGACTCAAAATAGCAGCTGCTATTAAATCTCACAGAGAACAAAGAAACTTAAGCGAGTCTTTTAGTATCATCATTAGTGTAGGTTAAAAGCGATTTTCTCTAATGCACCATTAATTTTTCAGCTTGATATGCACAAACCCAAAAGCAAAAGCTGCAGGCCCAGACACAGAAGGCAGGGGGGAGGAAGGAGGGGAAAGGAATCTACTCTTCACAGGGCAGGCACATACTGTGGTTCTCCACTGAAGCAGAAAGTCTGCTCACCCCTATCTGAAGGGTACGTTAACACTTATTGCCACATGAATTGGCTGTGCTTCTTTCAAAAGGGAACACACTGATATTCAAAAGTGCAGGTTGTTTTGAAACTGCAACGTAGGTTTCACAGGAAAGACCGTCCAGTTCTAATTTGGCTCAAAATATAAGAAATTGTGAAAGAGGCTGCAGAATACTATCAGAGATAGTGAAGCTATTGATAAGCGTTTTGACAAGCATAAAACACAAGTAGAAAGTTGCTGGGGTTTTGGCCAGATTGGCCAATCAGAAAGACAGATGGCCCCTCCCTCCCTCTCTCCAAAGAGAGGAGAGGAAGAGATAAAGAGATTTATGAGTTTAGAAAAAGAATGACTTTAATGAAAATATTAATACATAATGAAATAATAATAAGAAAGAGATAATTAAAAAAGTGTACAGTATATACAAAACCGTATCAAGCTTCCAGGATGATGATCACATCACCAGCAGGCACAGGGAAAAGTCCCAGACTGGACTCGACCACAGACAGGAGCTGGATTCTAGATCTGGAGTGAGGAATGGTTGGACCAGGATCAAAGGCAGACGAAGAGACAGCGTACTCCTCAGACATCGGCCACTGAAGAAAGAGAGCTGAACCTTTGATCACTCAGCTTTTAGACTGAGAATGATGCAGATGGGATGGAATACCCTGTTGGTCAGTTTTGGGTCACCTGTCCTGTCTGCTCCTCCCTATGTGTGACTCCTCTACACTTTTCCACTTCTGACCCTCCAATGGGGCAAATAACGAAGTTAGCTGACCTTGGTTGTTACAGCAATAAGTATAAGCAAGAGTCTCTGCACACCATTCCTTGGTATAATCAGGTCTTACCACTCAGAGTGAACAGTTTCTGAACAACATGCTGTTAATTTCAGAGTTTAGTTAGAAAAGGCCTGGCTAAAAAGTAAAATTACTGAACAGAAAATTGGTTCTGTTTTACCTCAAACCAGGACAAAAGTAAACAACCAGTAAGAAAGTCATTCGAGATAATCATTCAAGTTACAGCTAACTAAAAAAAAATCCAAACTAGCAAAATCTGAAGAGCAGTTTTTCCACAATTTGTTCTTCCCAGAGAAAAACAGCACAAGCTTTCCTTTCCAAAGACTTCATACACACTGACACTCACACAAGATCCAGTTGAAACGCATCTGTCCCATAAATGATGCAAGAATTCTCTTAAATTCTCTCCAAACAAGACCTATTTCTGGACACCAGAGAGTGAAACAGTTCAAAACAGTTTACAGTTCACACCTGTGAGAGAGTAATTTTAAGGAAAGGGAAAATAAAAGGAAGCAATCACCAACATACCGATTACCAAGCCCTCCTTGAATGCACAGGGAACAGTCTCTCTCCAGGACGATCACTGACATTTTCCGCACCTCGGAGGGTTGTATTACCAACAGGTGCAGATGCACCAATGACCAACAGCTAAGAGGGAGAACGAAGATGTCACCATCCTTGCTGTGTGACACTTCTCTACTGAAAATATTCATAGGTTCAGTTCAGAATAAGCCTGTCCAAGAGGAGGCGGGTGAGTTTTGGAGCTAAGGGACAGAGACCCAGCAGAGCAGGCCTATGAATGGTGGAGAGGCACCTATTTGTTGGTTGAGGCTTACCTTCTTGATTACAGAATAATTTATTCTGGATTAATCAGTTAAAAAAAAAATGAGAGAAGTTGTGAAAGGGTGAGGAAGGCAGGAAAATATCTTTTGCTTTGAACAAATCCTACAGGTCTGTGACTGCTATCACTAGCCTCACTGTCAAAGAGAAAGAAGGCTCTGTAAGAAAAAAGAACTCAGCAGATCCACAACCAGACCCTGGAGTCAGCAATAACCTCCCTTCCAGCCATCAGTAATGCAGAAAAAAAAAAAACCAAGAGGAGAGGACCCTCACACTCTCCCCCACTAACTCAGTGGGTCAGTGGAACAGTTCAACAAGAGGGACTTGCATTTAAAAGGGCCTGCAGAACAAAGTGTATCTCAGAAAATGAAGACCAGGCTTTTAGGGCAGAGCAGTCAGAGGAAGAAAGCTATTTGCAAGGCACTGTCTGCTTTAGCACGATCTTCCCAGACACAACACTCATTTCTGAATGTGAAGTGGAAATAAGTGTTGATAAACACAACCAAGAACTGTTAATCTTCCTTATGTTGTTAAAAAAAAAAAACAAACAACCAAAACAAAACAAAAACAAACCACCACACATACAAAAAAACCCAACAAAAAAACCCCAAAACACAACAACAAAAACACCCACACATCATTCATTCAAAAAAATATACAACACTTAAGAGCAGCATGTATTACTAAGATAATTTTAAAAGTTGTGATGAATCCTTAAGGGAGAAAAAAATCTGAAGACTATGACGTACAGATCTAGGCTAAGCAAGGATGCTGCCAGAAAGGCATTGATACCATCTTATTTCCTGCCCCTATCCACTAGCTTGATTGGTGTGCTAAAAAAAAAAAAAACCAAACACATAAAACCCCAAAACAACTGAAACTGGTGCTTTTTTGCAAATCCTTTACCAATCCATTGTATTTTGCAATGAATTTAGGTTTTTAATATCTTGCCCACTCTTTGCAAAGAATGTGCTCTCCAAACTGTCTACTAACTGGAATGCAAAACAAAAAAGACAGTTATTTCACTTATTCAGAGGAACCCAACACAAAGATGCTTTGGACAATACTGAATTTCATTGCTTCAGACAATGAGATTCCTAGCTTCAGACAATAAAATTCCAACCACCAGTTTAAAAATACAGCTTTCAGCATTTTGAATGCATTAGCAGGCAAAGACTACAAAACAAGGTTACAGTTGCACCATATACTACATCAGATTTAACCAATTTACTGCCTGAGGGAAGTCCTGCATGGCACCTTCAACCACACATATTCTCTGCACTCCCGATCTGATCCTGAGGTTGTGGACAAACGCCAGTTAACTCCTGAGAGAGGGAAAGAAAGTTAGCTTTGAGCTTCTGTATACTCAGATATCAAAATCCAAGAAGACAGAGGGAGAACATACCACTTACCCATGACTGTTCACAATTGTCCTAAGTTAAACAATGGAAATCAAAGCCAAGGACTAACAGTGTTACAACCTCTTCATTCCTTTTTTACAGTGCTACCAATACTTCTCTCATCCTTTCCCAAAAGGCTGCTGAGATAACAGCCACCTTCACAGCACTGTAATTGTATATTGTTTTGATACAGTGCCTATAACAGACAACAGCCTATATTAGGTACATGCTGCAAACTAACACTGAAACACATACCTCTTACTGCTTTCTTGAAAGGAATATCCAGGTACCCTATTTCAGGCACTTAAAGCAGGACAGAAGTCACAACCCAAGCCCTCAAAAGGTGTCCATTTGGAAGTGCTCAATGGAACAGGCAGTTCCTAGTGATCCTTGGTAACAGACCTCTGAAATACTGCCCTGAGGACTGTAGCTTAAGAGAATCTCCCTGCATTGTCAAACTCTAGTTATTATCTTTAATGCAAGAGCTTGGGGAAAAGAACACATGCTGGGAAAATACAATAAAACCTGATACTGATCACAAAGACTACATGGCTATTCTACTGTTTTCCTGAAATGTGATTAAGGCTTTTAGAGTCTGTAGCAATATCTAACACACCTCTGAAGATTCCCCTCATCGCTTACGTTCATAAGCTTGTCTACAGGGGGACAATACTGCACCAGCAGGCTCAGAATCATCACCAGCTGCTCTGCACCACTGTAAATGCAACACAGCTTAACATAGAGCTGAGGAGTGGAATTTTAGCATAAATTTAGCAACATAAGTTTTGCCCTAGATCACTGTAAAGCTGCTGTCACCTAAGTCCCAGACATTTTATAATGCATTTTTAATAGACTTCTTACCTTTCAAGGATTTCAGCAATATCTTGATTGCCATTCCAAAACTCAACCAAGCCAAGAAGGTTCCTTTGAGCACCCCAGCTAATTTCGAACTGTTGGAACATTTCACTGATATTCCAATCTAGTTTAAGTCATTTATATCTATATTTTCACTCACTCAAGCAAAAGTTCTTTGCACTAGCTTTGGGATCTGTCTGTCTGTTATACCAGATCAATATTTTCACCAAGAATTACAAGACAGTTTTTAGACTTGCAGTTCTATGTTAGCCTGTTTCAGCCAACAGTTTTCATGCTCAGAAATAACACTCTCTTCCGGCTGCAAGTGTTAACTGTAAAAGATGCTGTACATGTTCCCCTTGAAAGAAGCACAGACTTTACCGAAGGCTAGATTAGTAATGAAAACTAAAGACAAGAAAAGCAAAAAGGCCAAGAAGTATTCTGTAAAATACCATGCTAAGAACATTAAAGGGAAAGAGAACTAGTAACAGGCTAGAGAAAGGCATTTCGGAAAAAGCTGAAATTAAGTGCTGGAGTAAAGCACATCTCATTGCAACAGGCAGGGTCTTGCACATCAACGTCATGAGGTACATGTTACTTTGGTACACCACTTGCATAACAAACAAACAAATTTGAAGTTTCTAGGACAAATCTTTTAGAAGATACTGCATGAAAACACTTCACTGATTTTTCAAATAATTTTAGAAGGTAAACATTCAATAATTGATTAAGTCAAGCATTTGTTTTGCTTAGCCACACCAGAGCCCCTGGCTGCATACAGCACCTTCAACTTGAGCAGGCTATAAACTAGGCACATTCATACTTGATTTTTAAAAGCCCAAGAGTTCCAAACCAGCTTTTGTCCCAACCTTAACTACAGAGCAAAGACACTTCCAAACAAGATAATCCATATCTAAGAACACACTCTTCATTCTGAAATCTGATGCCTGGAACAAAAGTTTTCATTATACGAACAGTGCCCAAATAACTTCATTTCTTCCTGATGTAAAATGCAAACACAGTGCTTATTTTAGTATATCAGTCTTCTGAAGAGATTTAAGTAACTACACAAGAGGAGAATCACCAGCTAAAACTCTGAGTCCCAGTGAAAGCAAGTTACACTACCCGTTCTATCCATATCATTAGGGCACTCTCCTGTAAACATTATACTCTGCTGAAAAGAGACTTCTATGGTAATAGGTGTGTTACACTGGAACACAAGCCTCTCCCTCACTTTACCACTCAACACCTTTCTGTTAATAACAGATGCAAGTTCAAGCTTTAAGTCAAAAAGTCAGGGCCAATAAATGTTCAATTAGCAAAATCTCTACTTCTGTGATCTCTAATCTGGCTTGCACAGCTTTTGCCTGTGCAGGACAGGAGCAGCAAAATAATCACTAGTGACTGTAAAACTGATGATGATAAAAGGCTTCATAAAAGGTAAATAAATCAGGATGTGCAAAGCACTTTCTGGGATAGAATGAATTACAGAAAGACAAATTAGTGCATGCACGATTTCTTTATTAAACTTATAGCTAACACTTTGAAAGTGCAGTTTATGGCAGACAAAAGCTGATGTCAGAATAATTTATGCAGGTTACTCTTCAAACAACTGTCACAGCTCATCTCAATTCAGACAGTTCTAGTATTCCTTCAAGCTGCTAAATCTACTCCACTTATTCAGCTTTGTATATAGTCAAACTATGAAGCACTACAAGTTTTAAAAGTATTTTTAATATTATAACCATCCACACAAAGAGATTAACTGAAGCATAAAGAAAATCTTTGTAAATTCAGGACAACAGGAGTCATTTGTCACATACAGTCAAAGCTCCAGATTGCACAGATGTGTTTTATTTTTAGAGCACTACATTCCTAAGCCTTACCTCCATCAAAAGTATTTCTCTAAAACCATGCAGCCATCCCACTCTTTTGAAATACTTGGAACAACCTCGCTGGCTCAGGTTTGTCAGAGAGCCACATTTGTTCCATGGACAGCTTGCTTCAGAAAGCCTCAAGGACCGATCACTCTCTGATCCTGCACTCCCAAAGAGCACCACATTGCTTTTATTAAAAGACAGCAGCAAACAAATCCCTCAGCTCAAATTTCTGTTTCTTAGTACATTTCTTAATACACAGTTGCATTTTTAACTTACAAGATGAGATCTTTCTAAACAGTTTCCAATTAGAAGACTGCCACATTAATCTTGTTCCCTCCCACTTGATTTTTACCAATTGATATTTCTCCATTGGACAAACTTCTCCAAGCAGGCTTTGAAATGTGTGATAGGAAATAAAAAAAAAAAAGCCCGCAGTTTAAGCACAGAAAAAACTACTGTCTATCCAGAAATAAAACAAAGTTCAGATTTAAAAAAAAAGATAGAGAGTCCAAGTAGGCCCAGGAGTGTTCTTTCAGCAATTCTGGTTTGTCTTTTGTTCCCCCTCTCCCTCCCATTATTTTATTTTTAATGTGATCATCTGTTGACCACTACTTTCATCTGTAAGAGAGAGCTTCTCTCTGACTAGCATCAAATCCTTGAAGATTACATTTCAAGACAAATTTAAAAAGCCAACATTTGTCACACATGCCAACATTTATAACACAAAGCCTTCCATTTACTACTTAAAGTTTCTTAACTGCTTATGTGAACAAAGTCATCAACTTTCTTTTTAGGCCAAAGTTATATACATCACAACTTACATTATGTAGTCCAGCACCATGGCAGGAATTAATAGGCTTCAAGACTTTCCAGTTACAAATCTGACACAGCTACTGAAATTAAAGCAAGACGCAATGCCATCCTGTAAACAGAGGTATTTAAACTCTCTAACATGAATTTATGTTTGGACAACAGAGACTAGAGAACTAGAGTTGTAGCCTTCCCAACATCTAAATTCATCTACTGGCTCTTTAATCAAAAGCAGACAGAGTGAGCAGGGTGAAGACAGTCTGAATTTCTTTTTTTTCAAAACAGCAAAAGGTTTGGGATACTGTAGTGCAAGCTCTGAGATCAGTTAAGACACTGCTTGAAAGAGCAACTTCTTTTCAAAAGAAAGAAAAAACTTGGCTCAATTTTTTTCGTAGCCATACCCAAGACGAGTGCAGAAGTTGTCTGAGCTTACAGAACAAGTGTGTCATTTCAAGGAGTTGAACACAATATGCCTTTATCAATATGGAAGAGACATCTGAACATTTTTCTTAAACAGTTCCATCAAAACAGCAAACTAAGAACTCAACAACAAAAAATTACTCTGATCATCACTACATCGTTAAACAGATAACACCTTCGTTAACAAATTACCTTTAGGCAGAAACAGGTTATCAGCCTTCAAGACACAGTAACAAACAAAAACTGTCTTCCTAATAAGAATCCTAACAAGTAGAACCTTCCTTGAGAAAAAAATTAATTGTCCAACAAGTAAACGAAAAGCTGTCTGGAGACAGTTACATCAGGATCACAGCTTATCAGTTACCTGTACGGATAGGAGCTTTTTCTTTTAAAATTTTGCTAAATGTAAACACAGCAACAGAGTTCTCAAGCACTTTTCAGACTCACTGGTTTGACTCCTAAAAATAAAAAATGCGATGACACGAACCAAGTTTGCTCCAGAATTGTCCAAACTCAGTAATGTCAGTGTCAGCACCACATTCGCAACTGATTCTATACAGAGAGGTGCCTGAGCTCCCCCTTCTTCATCCAACTACTATCAACTGTGAGACAACCCAGAACTTCAAGACTATTTCCATTTTTTTAAATAGACTATTTAAACAGGAAATGTAATAAAATAATACACCAGATACACAATTATCTCTGACAACTGCTGTTCAGCTTTCAATATTTGCAGTTTGCTGTTCAAACTGGCTAGCATTTCTCAAACAGTGAGTCACAGAGTTCAAAGGAGGCTAAAGTTTAAGAAGCTTAGAACTTACCATACAGAAATATATTCTCCTAATATTTGTGTTATAATAAACGTGACATTTGAAGGAAGTTTGAAAACAAAGTAAACGGAAGATGGTGGAACAAGGTATAGCTAAGGTAATCACTATGAAAAACACTCTCAAAAGACCTAACCAATGCAAAAATAAAAGGGCTCATTGACTTCAATTTAACACGACTCCAGACAGTCTTGGTTTCAAGAATAAGGCATAAAGATTTTTCAGAGAACACTGCCAGAGTTCAGCCTGAAATTAGAAAAGCAAGCAAGCCTCCCAGTTAAAAAGGACAGAGTGGCCACAAAATACATAGGGAAGCATACAGCGTAACTTTGAACGCCTGATACTCGAGGGCTGACTCTACATCTGACACCGCTTGCTCCCACGAATGCAACAAATGACCATTATTCACAGCAGCAGGAATCACCCTCCCGAGAGCTGTTACCTGCCTTTCCCTTAGCGCAACACCCCGCGCCCCCAGCACAATAACGCATTCGGTTTTGGTTTTTTTCCGAAGGGAAGCATCCTTCTTTCCCTAATGGCACCACCTCCGCTTCCACCTCCCGCTCCGCACGTCCCCGACCATCGGCTCCCACCACCCCGACCAGGGCGGTCTCCCGCCGGGGTCGGGGCTGCTAGGGAGGGCGGCAGCGGTAGGGCTGATGGCGGGCCCCGAGAACCCACGAATGGCGGGACACCCCCGCCGCCGGGAGGGCCTCGGAAGAGCCTCCCTCCCCGGTGTGAGGGGGAGGGTGAGGCGGCGCGGCCGGCACTCACTCACCAGAGCAGGGCGAAGAAGAAGAGGCAGGAGCCCAAGGCCAGGAGCCGGCGGGGCGGCTCCCTCATCGTCGCCCCCGTCTACCTGCCGCGGGCGGGCAGAGGCGGCGCATCCTCCCCGGCAGAGGGACGGTGGGAGAAGCGCGGCCGGGCGGCAGCGGCCGCTGAGGAGGAACGACCGTTGGAGCGGCCCCTCTCCCCCCCGCCCCCCGGACGCAACGCAGCACGCGGCGGCGCGAGCGCGGCCGTTACTGCCCGCCGAACCGGGCCCCTCCCCCCCCCCCCCCCCCCCCTTATCCCTTCACGCGCTGAGCTGGAAGGATACGCGTCACCCTCCCCGCCGCTCCGCCACGCCCCCTCGCTTCCGCCGCCACCAATGGCCGGCGCGCCTGGGGATGGCGACCGCCCCCCAGCACGGGCTGCCGGCGCAGATTGGCTTCTCCGCCGCCAGAGCGGCGGCGAATCAAGAGAGCGGCCTTCTCTTTCCCCGCCCTCCCAAGGACCCCCTCTGAGGTGGCCGCGTAAAACAAGCCCTTAAAGGGAAATTGCCGTAGTAGTACATAACGGCTAACAGCAAACCCGGGAGCCGCGGGGCGCGCGATGAACGTCATTCCCTCCGATGCGAGGGGTATATTAAGGAACGGCGCCTCCCACATGACAGCTTTTTTAATTTTATTTTTTTTGATCAGGCTTCTCTACTGGTTGCCCCACAGAGCCGAGCGCTGATTGGTGCTGGCCGAAGCCCCCAGCGGAACAACCGCCACGGAGTAGGCGGAAAAACGCCATTTTCCAGCGGGGCGAGGCGCGGGGGCTTCTGGGAACTGTAGTTCGAGCGCGCGGTGCTGTGGGGTCTGCTACCACCCGAGGGTCCCCGCCGCCATTTTGCGGGCGGCTTGAGGGAGCTTATGAGGGGCGGTTGGGCTCAGGCTTCACCCGATGGCAGCCAGATGGCGGCTTGGCCCATATTTATCAGCACAAGGGGTCCCACAGAAGCGTTTAAGGTTTTTTTTGTGCCTATTTATTCATTGTAGGAGGAAGAGCTGAGCGAGGTTTTACCCGGCAGCCAGCCGGGCACATCCTGAGGCCCACACGGGGAGCGCTTTCCTTGGAACCATGCTGGGACCTGGCAGCCTGGCCCTTTGCTGGCCCAGCTTCTCTGCACAGCCCTGCAGCTGCCTTCACAGACCTTCCCCATTTCCCTCCGTGACACTGCCTTTGGTCTGAGGGCTGAGGCTGGGGGAGTGTTTCTGGGAGGCACTAGGGGAAATACAGGCCAGGCAGCTCTAAGTGTGATCTTGGCATCCCGCTGTGGGATGGAAGAGAGGTGCCTTCCCTGGTACTGCCATGTTTGCGTAGACTCACAGAAAAACACAGCAGTTATTATTGAAACAATAAGGATGTTTTAGATAGCCAGGCCTAAATCTGCCCAGCTGAAGCATGGCGTTGAAGGTGGGCTTTACGTTGAGCTACAGTAGCCAGGAAAACCATCCTTGCAGGTTACTCTTGCCAAAAAAACAGCCTTGGGACTGGGGTTCCTGCTGCCACAGTGTGATGGGTGCCACAGCGAGCAGCAATGTGTGCCGCTCTCCCAGCCCACAGGGCGTTAACGACAGCCCCGAAAGGCACAGATGGCTTAGTCACAGGCATGCCGCGTTGGAAACGTGCACATGTCAGGACTCTGAACAAGGAAGGACAGCTTTGCCTGGAGGGAGGCACGGGAGGGTGTGAATCACAGCAATCCTCCCAGGAGCAGGGCCCTCCCAGGCCACAGCTGCTGTTTTCCCCAAAGGAGCTCCAGCCCCAGCCCCATCAGCTGGCCCTTACGGCCATCCAGGGGTGCTCCCAAACAGTATGGGGTGCCTGCAGGGCTCAGCTTGGTGCTGCCAAGCTACAGGATGGCGTGACTGGAGTCAGCCATCTGCGGGTAAATATTCCCAGCCGGCAGTGGAAACCTCTGGAGACTCTTTGTGTCTGTTCTTTTCCTGATTTTTTCAGCCTGTAATTTTGTGCTTTCATTAACACTTGGCATCCCCCCACCCTTCCGAGAGCTCCGTGTGCCACAGACAGGCCTATGTGCCAACACATTGAGGAGGAGGGAAAAGGGAGAAGCTCCAGCTTTGTGCCCCATCTCCACACAGGCTGGGGTTTAAACGCCCCCAGCCAGCAAACTGTGGGCTGCCCTGTGACAGAAACAGCCTGTCCTGCAGTGCCTGAGGAGGGGGCTGTCACAGGAGGATCCCAGGCAGATCCCTGCTGTGTCTCTTTGGAAAATGGGGGGGCAACAGCACAGGGGGCAAAGCAGCGCCCACTTGCCCCATACCTTATGCAGAAGCCAGGCTTGGAGCCGCTGGACGAGGCTGTGACTCGTTAGGTTAAAGGAGAGGAAATTCCTGTGCAAGTCACTGGTAGGTTTTGGAAGAAGCCCGGGCAATTTAATGTGAACCTCTAGGAGAGGAAAATGGGCTCGCTAAACCACAGTAGGGATTATACTGAAATGAAAGTGGCCAGGAGGGTGGCTCCGACAGCGAGTGGCTTCACTTTGTGTCCCCGGTTTGAGTGGCCGCCGCAGAGCCCGCTGGTGGCTCTCCCAGTGGGTCAGTGGTGAGCCCGGGCTGCCCCAGCACCACCCAACTCCCTGGCCAGGTCCTGTCACCCCGGGAGCGGGGATGACACAGGAGCTGCCTGACCGGTTACAGGACTGAGGCGAGTCCTGAAAAACACCGAGGAGCTGCTTTGTGGCACCGTCGGGGCGTGAGCCAGCACCTTTGCCACAAGGGTTTCTGCAGCCTTTGGCAGTGCTGGAGCTAAGACGTGGCACAGTGGCAGTGTGGATCCATGGCTGCGGGGGCGTCTGACTGTCCTTGGGGGGGTTATGAGCAGAGATGCGGTGCGGAGGGCCCGGCTGTGCCTCCAGGGACCCGCAGCAGGGCCATGCCCAGAGCAGCGCGAGTGCAGAAGGCCTCTGTGCCCGGGGCATGCCTCTGTGACGGCCTCTGGGAGCTGCCTTGGAGGTGGGAAATTCCCCAAGCTGTGGGAGCAACAGCGCACGTCCCACCTGCAGCTGTTTTAACCATGTCAGGGGGTGCCCCATATCTCCCCCTTTCAGGGCCGGAGGGTGCCGCAGAGAGGCAGGGCAACTCGAGCTTCAGCTGCAGCTGCCTCCCTCTGCCTCCTGCCGGGACGTGACACCAGGCAGGCATGTAGGACTCGTCTCCTTCATGGATGCTGCCAGCGTTATGGTACCTTCCTTTTCAAATGAGAGCACTGTGTCTGCACAGGGAGATGGCAGGCAAAGCATACACCTGCACACCCAGCATCCTGCCTCCAGCTGGAGGATTCGCCCGTGGCCACTTCAGCCAGCAGGCAGAGAGCACTTCCCCATCCCACCGACACAGCCTCGGCCACAAATTCTGCGCATTGGGGATGGCTTGGACCGGAGCAGTAGAGAAATCCATCCGTGAAGCGTTAGAAATTTAAACAAATGGCTTAGCTGTCTGCTAGAAGAGCTGGTAAACATTTATTAACCCATTGCTAACCCATTGCTAAGTATTTCCAGCCAGAGCGCTTGCCTCGGTGCCGGCAGGCGGTGCTTTGCTCAGGGCCATGCCACAGCATACGGCTGGGACTGTCTCCATTGTCAGCCTCTCTCACGCTCTCGGGACAGTAATTCTTCCTTGCCAAGAGCTTTTCCCCAAGAGGAGAGGAAAAGGCTGTGAAGCCACACTTGCTCAGTCCATACGGCTGCTCTCAACTGGCACAGCTCCCACATGCCACAGTCCCGTTACCAGCTGGGGATTAATCACATACAGCTCAGACCAAACACAGCTAAAGAGCTGTCACGGATGATGGATCATTTCAGAGGAACCATTAGAGTGACCGGTCAGGATCCTGGAGAAAAACCCCCTTTGAGTCAGTCAGCAGCAGGTACGAGCAGCCACCAAAAGAGCGTGGTGCCATCAGCCACACAGAGGTTTCGAGTCATCACCTCTGACATAGCCGCATACCAGCGCTTGCTAAGCTTGTTTCTCAACCACTGATAAGATGAGCAGTATAATGGTAAAAAAAAAAATGAGAGATTACCCAATCTCCCAATGCTAGCCCATAATTAACCCAAAGCCCAATGTACTGTAGAGTTACCTGGGAGCAAATACTTCCATGGGATTCTCAAAAAGCACTGCCCGTTTTCAGCAGGGGTTTGGCTTGCTCTTGGCCAAATTTCTCTCGGCCAAATCCCAGGATGAAGTGAGCTGGTGCACTTCTCACAAAGGGTTAGCCCTGCCGCGGGGCTGAATTCCAGCCACCACATCACCTGATGGTACCTGTGTCCCCTGGGAAGGGAGGACTCTCCATGCCTGCCCTGTTGATGTGCAGCCGCAGGAGACTCTGAGCATGCAAAGCCCAACTGGTCACATTGGCAGCAATACGAGCATCGCTCTGCTGACTGGGAATAAAAGCCGTGTTGTGGTGTGTGGCACCCCAGGTAGGGGGAGTAGGAGGTGGCCACCCAAGGGGCAGCTTGGTGGAGTGTTTCTGGATGGGAAGAAAAAAAAAAGGTGCTTCTGGTTTACCCTCAAACCCTGCACAGCAATGGGGAAATGCTGTCTGTTGCACTCAAACGGACCTGGTGTGTTATACAGACTGTAGAGTATTTCCCAGAGATTTGGGCAGTGAGGCCATGGAGCAATGTTTGACTTCTGGAGAGACACCTGATCCTGGGTTACACCCTGGGCCTTTGTCTTTCAGCACTTTTCAGCATTTGGTTGCTGCTCATGCTAAGCCTTTTCTCCCATTCATCCCGATCTGCTCTTTACAAAGGCTTCTTGTTTTCCCCAAGTGCTTGGGTTTTTTCACATGTGATTTAATTCGCACAAACTCCTTCCTCTTCTGACTATTGATCTTGGCTCCTTACTGGTTAAAATAAAGTAAATCTTCCGTAAGCATGTTCTGACAACGCAACTTTTGTTCCTTCCAGACACAATTTCCTGTTTAATTTCCGGACCGTTTCTTATTTAGTAAAGGAAAAGCTGTAAATTGCAAGATTGCTTCAGAGAATTTCCTCTGACTTTAGATGAACCGTTAACCACTTGCAGGAGAGAATCCAGCAAACCAGTGTAAAACTTTTTTTAAAAATTCTGAATTTCTTGTATTTTCTTGTATTTCTTTTGCAGCTCACACAGAGAGGGAACACAGGGGGAAAAAAAAAAAAAAAAAAAAAAAAGAGGTGGGAGTCTTTCTTCTTGCAAAACCAAACAGGAGCAACTCTGCCTCCAGCTGAGCTGGTGATTGCTCTTTCGTCGCTCAATAAACTCTCTCCATGATATGGGATTTTGGGGGAGGGTTGCTGCGAGGTTGCACCCCTGGACTGAGGCAGCAGGAACCGTCAGAGGAGTTCGAACTGGAGATGCTGCTTGTGTCACGCCTCTGCCGGGCTGGGGCTGCCGTTCTGTCCCACAAAGACAAATGCGGGTCCCAGACATCCCCCTGCACGGACGCCAATTCTTGCTCCCAAAAACCCGTGGGACGCCACACCAGACTGCTGCCACGGTCACAGCAACCAGCCGACCAGACTGCAGATGCCCACAGGCTGGGTCACCGAAACGCTTGCTCTGTGCAGAGCCTCATTAGGCTTACTTAATGTGGGTCGGCGCGGTGGTGTGCGACGGCGCCGAGGAGCGGCGGGCAGCTCTCCTCTTGGCAGGCAGGGACGATGGCACACAGTGACACTTGGCAGGGGCTGCATGACCTAGTGTAGGAGAGAGACTGCTCTGATCTCCAGCCAGCCAGCCAGCCCCACTCCCGCCTGAAAGAGCCTTGAAATCTGGCACGGGTAGATGGTGGGGCAGTCCCGTGGCTCCCAAAAGCACTGACAGAGCTGTGGCCGGGACCACCTGTGGCAGGCTCAGACTCCTTGCGTGGCTCTCGGGGAGTCACAGCCAGGTCTGGAGAGAGATTTCTTCCACCTGGCTCTGAGCTCCTTCTTCAGTGGCTCAAAACCTGAAAGTCAAAACTTTAAGTAAGATGAAGAAAATTAATTGAAATGGAAATTCCACTTTTGAAAACATTTGTACTTGGTTTGCTCATTTCAGGTGGCTTCATTTGAATTTTAACTTTGCCTAGAAATAGGAGACTACTCCAGCAGGGATGCCCAGGGAGGGTGCAGTGGGAAGCCACAGCATCTCCCGGTGCTGTTTTGGGACCACAGAGCCCTCGCACGACCAAAACCACTGTTTCCTACAGCCAGTGCTTGGGAGCAGATGGAAAATGGCTTTAAGGAGAAAGGACCCACCAGGTTCCCCTAGTCCAGCTGGCAGGTGTTCAAGGTACGACCTTCAGCAGCATCTCGGCTTGATGCCATGCCCCTGGTGCAGAGGCCACTGCCCACTGCCCGATGGAGAAGTCAACGCTGAGCGTGGTGCGCAGGTGGCAGTCCAGGGGAAGTTTATGGGGCGGGGAAAGTCCAAACAGCCTCTGACAGCTGAGAAACAGAGAAATCAAAATTAACTCTTGGTTGCATGATGGAAACGTGGTTTGGGTGAACTGCTGCGGTGGGCGTCTGCTGGTCCCCCGGGTGTTTCCCAGCAGCCGCTGGCTGAATCCCCCTAGCAAGAGAGAAAGCAAATCTCGCTATAGAAACTGAGAAATGGCAAAACTTCGTGACAGAAGTGTAAACCTTTTTTGGGGGCTTTATTTCTGGGAGGACGGCGTGGGCTGAAACTGCCCTTAAGCACTGAGGGCGAGCAGAGGGGCCGGGAAAGCACCTGGTGCAACAGGGCGCTGGGTTTCCTCCGTGGCCCCATGCAAATTGAGGCCAAAGTGGGCAACATCACAAGCATGTGATCTGGCAGGACAGCACATCCATGGCTTGCTCAACACAAAACCGAAACCAAGACACACACACACACGCACCCCCCCGGGGTTGGGAGGGCGGTTGGGGCCCAGGAGCAGCAGTGCCGGGAGGGTGGCACAGCCTCTGCCGGAGTAGCAGATGCAAGCAGTGGGGATGAGAGACGAGAAGGACAGGGAATGCCATGGGCTCAGCTGCTTCCCTTCCCATTTTGCCGAGCACTAAAATAACCCAAATTCCCACCTGGCTCCATCCTTCCCTGGCAGAAATTTAAAAATAGGGAGGCGGGTGAGGGGGTGACCAGTGGCGGGGAGCAGCACTCCTCGGGGACACACGGGCTTGCATGGGAACTTGCACGTCCTGCAGGGCCTGGCTCAGGGGACTCCCCTCCCTGTGTTTTGGGGTAGTATGAGCTCGTGTTGCAGGGAAAAGCACTGCATGGGCTGGGGTTTCCCAGCAGCATAAAACATACCTCAACTTGATACTGCAGCACTCTTCCCAAGGACGCAGGCTCCTGCTTGGAGGTTTCAGGTAGATGTTCATGGGAAGAGGGCAGGAAGGGCTCCTGCGGCAAATATCCTCTGAAGCTGCTGTGTTTCCAGGCTGATGCCGTGCTGTGTTTGAACAAATACCTCTTTTCTAGTCAAATGGGAAGGTGAACACAGAGGTGGATCCTTTCGCAGTGCACCAAGCTAAAGCAGTGATTTACAACCTCTTTTGACCTGTCCATGACAAATTTTTCCCAGCTATACTTCCTATAAAAGCCAGCCCGTTTGCACACACTGTTTCATCCAGTGTCCCCGACCCTGTCTATTTTTGGCTTTGTTTGCACTTACACAACTAAAGATCAAAAATATCCCCTGGGCAGAAGGTAAAAAACTCATTAGGAAACTCCAGGTCCCTTTGCGCCTCTTGCTGCGTTTCCCAGAGCTTCAAGGGGAGAGAAACAGATGCCACATGAGGCTCTGGGCGATGGAAAGAGGGTGCCAGAGAGCTGGCGTGTGGCTCCAGCCGTGGCTCTACCACCCTGGCTGCCAGCTCTCCCCAACAGTATGATGCCTTCGTCCTGTATGGGGAGTTGGGTTTTTCAGTGTTTTGCCACCTGCAGCTCTTGATGCCTTTTCACCGACTGTGGCAGAGCTGGGTCAGCACTTCATATCCCATCCCCACACTTCAAATTCGGGGCTAGACAAAGGGGAACAGAGTCAGAAACCACTCAGCAAAGCTTTGTTCCGGAGCCCCAGCACTGTTCTGCCACATCTCGGGGCGACCCATGTGAACCATAAGACCCTCGTGAGTCTTGAATTCTGGACATTATTCACCTTCCAGCTTCCATGACAACCCATGCTCAGGCCCCACAGGCAGGTTCTAGTTTTTTTACCTCCAATGTCTGGTTTCCTCCCTGTGTCTGTGCGTTAGGGACATGCCACGTATGGCTGAGGGTTGAGCTGAGCGTACCTGGGCAGCTGAAGCTTGGACTCGTCCCACCTTGGAGCACCCTGCAGCTGACAGAGTGCTCTGTTGACATCATTTTTGACTGCAGTTTCCTAGGCATTTTTTTTTTTTTTAAATCAGACTAAAACCCAAAAAACTTCTCCACTAAGCGACAGCGTGACCTCCATGGACTTTCTGTAAAAACGGGACGCTACTGACCCACTGGCCTGGGGCTGGCCGGGACCCCAAGTCGGGTCAGCTTGTCCCTCTCCATGGAACCCAGCACAGGCGGTGGAGAGGGCGTTTTGCCATAGGACTTCACCGGTCTGTGCTGACCGCCAGGGAATGCCAGGACTGAGGGAGCTCAGTTTCACAGCCGCCCCAGAGGCTGTGTCTTCCAGAGGTCACGTCTCTGCAAGCGTGTGCCTTTCCACATTGCATCTCTCCTTCCCAGCTCCACAGCAGTTTTCCCATCCTTCTCCCCAAGCGACAGGCTCAGCAAATCCCAAGCCTCGCCCCAGCAGATGCTGGCCCAGCCTGGGCTCCTCAGACCCAATCCCAGTTTCTTGAACCACTCTCTCCAGCCCTGAGCAGCATCGCTGGGTTGCTCCAGCAGCCTTGGTACCTCCTTGTCTCAGCTGGTTGCCTGGGAGGGTACTAGCTTCCCCCTTCCCTGGCTGCTCTGCCTCCCTTCCCACCACCCTCCTTCTCCCCTGCAAGCCCCCGTGTCTTACACAGCCTGTCCCCCATGTCCCTAGGATGCTGCCATGAGGGGAAACAGTGACTCACCAGCATTGAAGTCCTCTCAGTCCTGGGAAGGCCATTCACCTGGGAACGCCTCCATGGGGTCTCCAGCAAGGTCCTGGCTTGCACCCTGGGGCAGGCTCCACTCCATAAGGCAGGTTGCGCTCTGAAAGTGACCTGCCTGGGACAGGGAGCTCTGACGCTGAAACCAGTGACATCCCTGCCAGGAGCTCCTGGTGCTCCCACACTGTCCAGCCTTGGGATGGAGACCCACGGGGATTTGTGGCATGCTCCCTGCCCTGGCTGCACTGCCAGCACTGTGGCATGTGGCCGGGGCCAGTGTGGCCTCCACTGAGCCTGTATGGGACAAAGCATCCCTTACCTGAGCTTGCAGGGAGTCTTCCTGGGTGGTGGAAGATGCTGTGGAGAGCAGGAGGGCTTGGGGGCAGCTGGTTCTGGCCATCAAGGCCACGGGCAGGAGCTGTGCCTGGTGGGGCCCAGGAACATCTCTTGGTGGCATGGGCTGCCCACGGCAAGGGTGTCTCTGTGCAGGGGATGCCGCTGGTGGCTCACAGGCTGCCACGTGGCCCAGGTCCCCATAGAACCAGGATGTGGACCTGGATCCAGGAAATCTGACCTGCACACAGGGAAGGGAGATGCTTGGGAGAGCTGGAGCAGCACTGGCCTCCCCCATGCCTGGGCATATTGCTGCGGGGGACCACAGGGCAACCAGCCCCACGTGCCCCAGCATCCCCTCACAGGGCTCAGCCCAGCTGCGAGGCGCTGGGCTGGTGTCATCCCACACTGTGCTGGGCCCTGAATCCAAAAAACCCTTAAATAGGTGATTGCAGGAGAGCAGACGCTGCCCACGTTATGGGGCCATTTAAGGCAGGAGACGGTCTCTGGGCATGGAAAAATGCAGCAGCTGGAGCTGCGCCAACCTCCCCCCCGCCCCGAAAAACATTCCTGCAGAGGGAGGGTTCGGCTCCAGGGTTAAAGGGGAAGGCCGGGGGATCGCCTGGCAGAGAAACAAAGCCCCAGTGTCCATAGCTGCACTCGCAGGCAGCCCCGTCCGTGCCACCGGCCCAGGCCCATGGAGGGACCCAGCTCCACCGCAGCAGCCCGGGACACGCAGCACAACCCTCGCAGGCACCGCTCGCCGCACAGGGACAGCAAGAAGGACGGAGCCCACGCCGCGAGGCAGCCTGCAGAGCTGCCGGGGCCATTATGGACTTGCAGCTGGGGCAGCCCTGTTACCTGCAGGGTGACGAGGATGGGATGGATGCAGGGGAAAAGCCCCAGCCGAGGGACACGGAGAGGTGCAGGATCCGCATTCCTCCACGTAGCCTCAGGCAAGCTCAAAGTCTAAGCAGGGTGTGCTGTTTAGTTATACTGAAGCCTACTTCTCTGCAGCACAAGTGATGGTCCCACTCTGAGGAGAAGCAGACACACCTGGAGGCCGGCCGGTGCTGGCGGTGGGGGACTGCAGTGCTCTCCATACTTTGATATTCAAATATCTCCAGCAGAGTCCTAGATCAGTCACAGCTATTTCAGTCCCAGCCTGTCACCTTTTCCAGACATAGCTCCAAACAGCTTTAGCTTTTGGAGCTCAGCAAACACTAAACAAATCCTTTGCAAAGGGCAGGGGACAGCCAAGCCAGCAGGTCCTCAACATATACAGAGTTTGTGGTGCTGTGGCATCCAGCTCCTCATTCCTGCATTTTAGCTGGGGGTCTCAAAGCACTTGCCATCTTACAGCCTCTCCAGAAGCTAGTGGCACTTGGGGACACCTAATCACGGGGTGAGGGAGGTCTTGTTGCATGGAATCCAGAGTGGGAATTAAGATGCTCACAAAGGGCATCCTTTGGCATCCTTGACCTTAGCTACTGCTCTCTCTGCCAAGCGAGCCCCACCGGCCACGTAGCCCCAGGAGGGCTGAGGGGTGACTCCATGGTGCAAGTTCCCCTCTGACCAGCAGGTACGGGTGGTGACGTGGCCAGTCCCATGGCAGGTCCCGTGGCCTGTCTAGGACTGTTGTGCGCAGGTGAGTCATTCCCCTGCAGGTAAAGCCTGGGCCACCCAGGCAGGCTAAGCTGCCCTTTGGACTGTGGGTGGTGCGTTCACACCGTGGCAGGACACACACTGTCCCCTCCCGTGGGGACACAGTGCCAGCACAGCAAGGGCAGCTGCTTCATGCTGGAGCCTGTGGAGGTCTCCCAAGCACCAAGTGGGCTCTGGGCCATCTGGGTCTCAGCACCGGGTTGGCACTGCCAAGGGTGCAGAGCCAGTGCCAGGGTGATCCCCTTACCTGGGGGCTGGGTGCCCCATGGGGGGCTACAGCTGCTGTGCTGGCATCTCCCAGAGGGGCTTGGCTTTGCCACCACCATTGCTGGCATCACTAGTGTGGCTCAGAGATGCTGCAAGTCACTGACCAGCAGCTGTCTCCCACCTCTCCCTGCCTCCAAGGGGGACTTTAGTGGCCCACAGCAGAGGAGATTTCAAGGGGCACGAGAAGCACCCCTCACCTCTGTTCTCCCCACCTCCACTGGGGGTTCCAGATGGACCAGACCACAGGGAGGCAGCATCGTGCCCCAGCCCACTGTTCCCTGTCCCCAGAGCATCACAGTTATGCACAAGAGCCCAGGGCCAAGTCAAACCAAACCTGCTGTAACCTAGTCGCAGTGACAGCACAGCATTGCCCTGCCCATGCCCACGGGAGGTGGTGTCCCCTCCTTCTCAGGGGAGCAGTAGGGGCACGCTGCCCTCCGAGCTTTTCTTTTATGCGCCGCAGCTTTACTCTGTGACTTTGGGAGAACAACATTTTGTTAAAAATCTCGAGTTCCCAGGCCCTGGGCTTCAAGGCAATGCCAGCAATCGTGGGAGCTGGCAGCACTCCCTGTCCCTGTGGGCACCAGCTTGTGCACATGGAGACATGAGCACGGAGGCACTCGCATGGCCCTGTACAGACCGCAGGGACTTTTAGGTAGGGCAGCTAAAACTGAGTCCAGGTCCATCTTGACTGCTGGCTTTGCCCCTCAGCATGGGGTACCTGCACAGGGTGGGCAGATGCTCCTGCCCTGCTGAGCAAGTGCAACGGCTGAGCCACTCCATGGTGACATCTAAAAAGTGCCACCTCCTCAGCCCGAGGCCCCCTCAAAGGCACACCAGCGGTGTGGGGGTTACCTGCTGCTGTGCACGTATCTGGACAAGGTGGGTTCCTGCTTGGAGAGTCCCCCACAGCAGGCACTGGCTGGCTCCTGCCTGTGCAAAGGCAAATATGCGAGGGCTGGGGGAGAAAAACAATCATCAGCTCTTTCGCCTGCTCCCACCGTGACAGGATGGCCACAAACGCTCCTTCCTGAAGTACAAACAGGGCAGTGTTCAGGGCTGCTCTACCCTGGGCTGAGGCCTCTCGGGTGAGGCCAAAGTAAGCAGCTCCTCTGCAGCAGGCACCTCTGTGGGGCTGGGAAGGCTGTGACCTAAGCACAAACATACACAGACACACTTCGGGAAACCTTCCCTCGTCCCTCTTTGTCCCCCAGCCTCCTCGCTGCAGGCCAGCTCGGTCCCTTTGGTGGTGGATGGGCAGCGCAGGAGATGAGTGTCTGCACTTCTCAGCCCCTGCTCAGCCACGACGCCTCCCTTTCCTCCTCCTGCTCCGCTTCTGGAGGGCACTGGCAGGCTCGGGGAGCGGGGCAGGACCGAGCTGCTGCAGGTAGGAACCGCAGGAGAAAGGCGACCCGTGCTCACAGCATCACACCCACATTCCCCGATGTGGGTGCTGGAGCCTGGTTTGGCCAGAAAAGCAGGTGCCTCGCTGGGCTGGGACAGGGAGTGGGGCTTGCGACACGGGCTGGGGTCACTCACCGAGCAGAGGAGCCAGACACACATGGGGATGTCCAAACACAGAGAGGATCAGACCAAATCTCACTGCCCTGCTTGATGGCCGCTTAAGGATGGCTCATTGGGGCTGCAGGAGGGTCGCCGAGGAGAGCCCTGCACCATGGCGTGTGGGCACAGCTGCTGCTGGGACCATGGCGGAACCTTCCCAGACCACAGCAGGAGCATCCCTCCTTCCCACGGGGCCAGTGGTACCTCCTGTGTTTTGGGGGCGACAGGCAGAGCGAGACAGCCCCAGCAACACCTCCATGCAGAAGCCAACATGCTGGATAAGGGCTGTGACACTCGGGATGGCCAGGTCCTGGCATGGAGCTGGGATCTCCCCTGAACCCCGCCTCCCCCCAAAGCTGGCTGCAGGGAACAGGGCAGAGGGGAGGACAGCCCTGGGTGCAGGGGGGTTTCACCCCAGGGGAGGAGCCCTCTCAGCCCTGACGGTGCCCGGCACTGCTGCCACCTCCTCATCCCTCCTGCTTCCACCAGGACCTGGTGGAAGGACCTGGAGAACCTCCCTGGCCTGGACAGTCCCGTCCCCTATCCCGGCGCTGCTGCCAGCCCCCGGGCGGTGCGAACCTCCCCCGCTCCGCCGCCTGTTCCGGGATCAGCAGCACCGTTTACCGGCGGCTCCCGCCGGCAGGTGGCAGCACCGAGAGCCCCGGCGTCCCTTGCGCCGCTACCGGGGCCCGGCGGAGGCGGCGGCGGAGCCCCCCCCCGCCTCTCCCCCCTTGCCGTCCCCAGCCGGGCCGGGGAGATGGATCCGGTCCCCGGTCGGCGGTGGCAGAAGGTGCTGTACGAGCGGCAGCCCTTCCCCGATAACTACGTGGACCAGCGGTTCCTGGAGGAGCTGCGGAAGAACGTGCACGCCCGGCGGTACCGGTACCGGGCCGTCGTCTTCCAGTCGGGCGCGGTGGTGCAGCAGCTCTGCAGCGTCTGCGTCTTCGTCGTCACCTGGTGGTACATGGACGCCGGGATGCTGAGCCCGCAGGGGCTTTTCGGGGCGGCCCTGGTCTCCTCCCTGCTGGGCTACATCCTCTTCGATGCCGTGGACGG
>KZ505742.1:743004-766120 GCA_002844005.1 Limosa lapponica baueri
AAAAAATATTCTTCCCAAATTCAGACTCTCAAAAACAGCTCTGGGTTAGGAAAAGTGCAAACATCAACTATCCAGACATGATTTCAGGTGGAAATGGGCACAGGCACCCACCATCACCTCTGCCACAGCTGGAGCTCAGTGGATCACCACAGGAGACATCCACCCAGCTGCAGGCAGGATGCAGGATGTGTCCCATCCATCCCGCCCCAGGCAGTTTCATCCCTGCCCGCAGCCTCAGGGCCTCTCTGCTCCACCCAGCTCCTCCCCTTCACCTCCGCCATAGCCTCAGTCCTTGCCCAGAGATGGCCCGAGGAAAGGCCTAGCCCTCCTGTTAGCTTGCCCACACAGATGCCCTACTCTCCCTAACATGGGAGATGAAAATATAAAGCCCAGTCCACAGCCTGGATGCACAAAGGGACTCTGAAGGAGGGGAAAATGCAAGAAAGATCCAGGGAGAGGAGAAGAGGAGACGCAAAGGCTAGGCAGAGTTCCCCTGGGACTTCTCTGACCTCCTGAGGACACATGCTCTGCAATGCTGCTGGAGTTATTTAGGATGCTGAGTAAATGGCCATTATGAGTATGTCTTTATGCCCGAGGTCAGAATGTGCTCTACAGAACAAAACTTTGGCATAACTCTACACCCAGTTTGGCAGTAACACTGGATGCCCTTTGAGAATTCTCCACCTGAGCGTACCAGTCTGCGGCTTCTCTGATGAGACCAAAGCAATAGGTCCCTCTCAGTTTGTACGCAACCAAATCATCACCAACCAACTTGAAAGAGTTAAATGTCATTTTGCATTACAAGGAAGTGCAGTTTCTTTCTCTTAACTTTCCAAGTCCACTGAGATCGAGTACTGCAGTGGGACATTTTCTTTTGATTTGAGGCTGGCCAAATGCGAGTAATTGTGAACTGGCCGGGGATAAGCCTCACTCCTGGGGGAGCTGCTGACATGTGCCGTCTGGAATCTCCATCTACAGCTTCTGCTGCAAGGAAAGGCAAGTGTCAGCCACTCACACTGTCAGGTCAAGGGCCCACATCCCTCCCCACGTGGGAGACTCGGATCTGGGAAGCCTGGAAAGAGGCAAGCTTTAGTCTTGAAGGTAAGATCTTTTTATCTCTTCAATTCCCACCATAATCACCAAGCTTTTCTCTGCATATCAGACAGCTTTGTGACATGAGAGTCAACAGCAACAACACGTGTGATCAGGAAACCCAAATAGGATTTTGGTCCTAATTCATCCATTGAAAAGCAGCCCAGGATGTGTAATGCTGCCAGCTGGTGGAGCACCCTTAGCCTTCTCCTCCTCGCCACAGACTGGATACCATTGCAGGGTAGAAATAGCACAGACAAGGTTAAACATCTTCAAAAATTCATCCCTTGACTTGATGCCAAAAAGCCCGTCAAGGTTTTCCAGCACACCAATACCTTTGTCCTTCTACTTAGGAGATTTTAGGAATAGCTACCAGAAAACCATGAAGTTACAAGTCTTATTTCCAACAATATTTTTTATCAAATACTTCAGAAGAAGGTAAAGATTTCTGTGAAAGGTTCAACACCATAAAAATGCCACAAAAAAGTTGTTTGTGCCTTACAGCCTAATGCATAGAGGTCAGCTAGTAGCTAGGGGGACAACAGCAGCTCCTGGTTGGGGTGCTGTAGGTAAGGCCATACAACTAAAACATCAGCCACCTTTTATTTGTTGGTGGTACCATGCCATCTCCCGGAAGCAACACAGTGAGAGCTTCCCCCAGTGTGGAACAGATTTTTGAACAACTTGGAAAAAAAGCAGCTTGTGAAATTCAGCCTGTTCCCGTTCCCTCTTACCTGAGAGGTGAAGCACGGCCAGAACCTCCTCAAGGTACAAACACAGTCGCTTCTGTCACAGTCCTCAAAATACACAATTCCTGAACCCTGCTGAGGTTTTTTTTTTTTTTGCCTTAGTACCTGACATCAGCGAGTTACACAGATGAGATACAGCCAGTCTGAGCTCCCCTCCTCATCCCCTACTCTTGGGACAGTCATGTTCATGGGACCGTTAGGGGCCTCCATTTCTCCCTTTTCCAGGGTACCGGGAAGCACCTTTCCCATGACTGTACTCTTTCCAGCTCCAGCAATTCCTAGTTTAGCACATGCAGTTCAAAGGGCTAGCAGGAATGATTATTTATCTCCCTCTCCTAAGAACTGCTGTACTTGGGGGATTTTTTCTTCTGTTTGCTGTTTCCCATTGCTGTTTCTTCTGTCGTACTCTACCAATAGACAAAGTCTAAGCGAGAAGAAAGAAAAACCTGGGTAAGTCTACAGCTCTCTGGGCTTGCATACCCTTATAATTTGAGCAAACTCGGTGCCTGGTGTTTACCAGTGCACACAGGTGGTTCAGCAGCTCCCTGGATATACGAGAGGTCGGCAGGGACCTAAATCAGCTGGAACAGGAGGAGTTGCCCAAATTCAGCAAAGCTGTGTCAGACCTGGCTTGAAACTCAGCACAGCCTGTGTGTTGTCAGGCCCCTTCTACACACATGATACTGATCTTCTCCACTCTCCTGCCATCACCCCCTGAGCAGCACCACTGCAGCTCTCTCTTAACTATGAAGCTCCTACAACAAAGAAATGTCTCCTTTGTGCTCCTGAAACCAATGGGCTGGAGTCGTGATGCTGCGTTGTGCCTCCGGTTCGTATCTGTGCAGTGCCTTCTGATTTATCTGCAGTGGTTTGTGAGACATCCCTTCTTTGTTTTCATATGAGAAAAAAAAATCAATAAAACCCACCAGTTTTCCCTTTTTTTAGACTTTTCATATATGTCTCTGGTGCCCAAAACAAGCACATCTTCTAAATGTTAAATCACAGATTTTATCTTTCACATAGGGACAGACACATTTGGAATCCCAGAGGTAGCTACTTACGGCCATTTGAGCTCAGATGCTCCAATGAGGTCAGCTCACAAGGAATTCAGAGGTTTCGCTTGAAAGAAACAGTCAGAGCAGTTGTGAGTTATTTATAATTGTGCAGATTCATCAATCTAGAAACTGCTGCAATTCTTCTCCTTTGACTTTCCACTCAGCCAGGTGCTGGTCCGTTAGACATGTTTTAGGACTCCCTCGTTCTTAAAGAAGGTGGCTACTCTTCCTGCTAAGGCTAAGCCAAAGCCATTTATATGGAGCAATCCTGGTGGTTAATGACTTCAGAAGCAGTGGTGGAATCCCAGCAGAACATCCCTCCCTCCACCACCTCGGAGGATGGGAGTCTCCCCAGAGCCCAGGCAATTTCTTCCACGAGGTGTGAATGGCTCCATTTGAGACAGACTGGGTAGATCCTTCAATAGAAAACCAGCACACATTTGTTTTGTAATCAGAATTTTTATTTTCTTTACATCCAGGCTTATCATTGACATCTGAAAATAAAATCTTTCATTTACAAATAGGCTAGTGCAAATTAAAGATAATTGTGGACAAAAAAAAAAAAAGACAGATTGCGTGTAACAAAAAAGAAATGTGTGTGTTAGGACGATCTTCCTGGAACAGCTGGCGGAGGTCGCCTAGGAAAAAGACAAAAAATGACCCAAAATTCACAGGGTGGGCAGAGAAAAACAAAAGGTCAAGATACAATAAAATGACTCGTATACAAAATTATCTTAATAAAATGGGTTACGAGAAAAAGGCACAGAACATGCACATTAAGGAAAAGAGCAAGAGCGAGATTAGAGTCAGCTGGCTGTCAGCACAGCCTCTGCTTTCATCCTCACCACTTCCCATCTGACTTGCTGGCGCCAGAGAACTAGGACAATCACATCACAAATGTGGAGGTCGCTGGTCACAGGCTTTCTAATTTTCTTGCAGCGAATAATATCCTCTGGAAGAGCTTTTCCCCAGCCAGCCTGAAAGTCTGCACCACTATCTGCTTCAAACGCTGTTCTTGGGGTAGACCTTTTTAAAATGAGATTCTGATGAAATCGGCAATGATCAATCAAGATGGATCTATGGGCTGGATTGGGGTATCTGGAGGGGACATTGCTGGGGAAGGTTAAAAACACGGGTGATGGCAGTGCAATGAATCTACTCCAGCCCTAGCAGCAGAGATCCTTGGCAGCTGATGGCCCAGTGCAGTAGTTAAAGAGGGGCTGTTCCTCCTGTTACCCAGCACACAACACTGACGTGTGCCTGACCAACGTGCTGGGAACCAAACTCATACAGGGGCACGTAAGGTACTCCTCCAGCCAGGCGGGACATGTGCGACACTGCTGTTCTCTGAGGGGGAGTGCACAGACTGCCTCAGGCAAAGCCATTAAAGGCTATTAAAAAAATAAATCTCTCAAAATGTTACAGCAAGCAAGTGAATACGATGGGGATGTTGCTGCTTTGCTCATCCCACCTTTTGCTCTCCCCTTTCCCAAAACCTGTCTAAGGACCGGTATAGGGACTGTTGTGCTCTGTGAGAAAGAAACTCTCCCATAGGCAGCTGTTGTGCTTGCTGTGCCATACAGACCATCTCCTCCAAGTACTGATTCCAGTTACTCGGTTCGTACTGATCTGGAGGAGGAATTGAGTAATCAAGACATCTGCGCTTCAGTACACAACCACTTTAGGGGGAAATCCCTTCCAGACATAATGCATACACATGCACGGTTTTACTCCAGCTCCTGCTCTGGAGGACTCAGTCTGTCTTTCTGCTCAGCTCTGAATCTCCCCCAAAACGTGCTTTCCCCTGCAATGAAATGAATACCGGGTATGGCTTGAGAAACATTCATCCATTCCTCACCAAAACATCTCTGCAGCACTCCAAGCCCCTAACAGGGCAGCAGGCTGAATGCTTCCCATGGGTTACTTCTTCCCCTTCGCCCCTTTTAATGACATCTCCAGTGATCTCAATGCAACACGCATCTCTGATAAATCCTTGTTGTAGTCCCAACAGAGGTGGAGTACAGCGTGCTGAGGTGATGGCGCGAGAGAAGACCACTCATGCGCATTCAGAAAGTAATAATAAAAGCCCATCAAGAGTTACAGTTTATTTCAGGTTCAGAAATGCAGCATGACATTTTTACAGCAGGTGTATGTGATGCTCAGTAATGACCATGGTTTCGGGAATCGACTTGCTGTGCTCAAAGGTCAACACCAGGAACCATTTACAGATTATGAAACCAAAGGCAGATGCGTTGGCTCATATGAAGTAGGGCATTAACATACAGAGCAAAATTCAGAAAGAAATTAAGCGTTTGCTTCTTACAAAAAGAAGTCATCGTTTACACCATCCTGGAAAAGTAAAGAGACAGGCAGTAAAGCAAACGGCCGGCAAGACGGGACAAATCATATATCAAGCAAGAGTGGAGGACTGTCTGGACGGGAGGAGCCATCGGTATCAGCTCGCCTGCAGACAAAGCAAGAGGAAAGACAGGCAGAGTAACATTCATTTACACAAGGGATGCTAGATCCCGTTCTGCTAGAGCCCAGGGAGGAGGCTCAACGCCACAGCAGGAGGAACTGTGCCATGAGAACACCAAGAGGGTGGATGCCTCCCCGGTGTCACAGGTGCAAAACAGGTCTGCTTCAAATTCAGAAGGTTTGGAGTATTTTAAGACAGAAAGACAGAACTAGCCAGTAATCTCAATATACTGTAGACACGTTGTGTAGTGTAGCTGTCTGCGATAGAGAGTATAATAGTTTCTATGTTATGCTTTAACACGAAATGCCATAACCTATAATGTTATCTCCTTTAATATAATAAATAATCTACTTTTATGAGGCTTACTCAGAAAGTGCAACAAGATCAGCAATAAAATAAACACACATTAACTATGTACATAAGCCTTTTCACTGAACATACAATCTTTTTAATCCTAACACAAGATCCCTTGAGATTAAAGGCCAAGAGCTACTGACGGCATGCTCAAGGCTCTTCTGAGAGCTGCTGGTCAGCCATGATGAGGTGAGGAGGAACATGTTCTCTAGGCAGAGACCCAGGCTTAGCCTAAATGTAATACTAGATGAGCACCCTCCTGAAACTTAGCTACATCACCCAGCTAATTACACACCTCACGTAAGATCAGAAACTCTGCTGTTGCTTAACCAGAGTCTCCACTATTCCCTGTCAATCTCCTGAGCTTTGCCAGAGGGAACTGAAGAAAGGGAGAGCAACCTGTGCTTCTCAGCTACGGGAGTTCAGGCTTAGCTCACCCTGTGGAAGGGCGTCTGCAGAGGGGGCAGTGGCCAGTTGGAGGCAGCCAGTCCCTCCATGGGGTGCTTGTCCTGCTGTCCTTCAGGCATGGAGCGAGTTGCTGCCAAGGCTGCTCCTCTGAGAACAAGGGACAGGAGAGACACGACTTGCCAGCATCAGGAGTGAGCAGGACAAACCATCCTGTTGCAGGCGCTGTACCGCAGGAGGAAACGGGCCAAGGTTGGGAGGACAGTACTTACTCAATTGGACGTGGCAATTTCTTGGGGAGCACTTAGCATTTTTCCTAGAAACAACAATTCTACTTAGTTTGTTCTGAAAAGCGCACATGCAAGAAGTTAGAAGTAAAATCATCAAACTCTGGATCTGTGCTCAAGGTTAATTACTAACCTGCACACCGAAGTGTTACATTTTGGGTACAGGGCCAGATTCAGATGAGGGTGCAGAGGAAGGAAGGGCTGTGCAGCTGTGTCCCACGACCTCAACACTGAGCACAGAACCAGATGATGCTGACAGTGGGGCCACAGGCGCCTCACTGCCTCCTCCTCCTCTTTCAGGTA
The DNA here is from genome assembly GCA_002844005.1 of Limosa lapponica baueri. Classification (NCBI taxonomy): domain Eukaryota; kingdom Metazoa; phylum Chordata; class Aves; order Charadriiformes; family Scolopacidae; genus Limosa; species Limosa lapponica. The sequence goes on from KZ505742.1 coordinate 749,729, forward strand.
AATCCACCCTTGAGAGCTTCATTTACAATTCAAGATTACTGCTGAGAAAGACAATTTCTTGGAGGGCAGAGTTAAGGACAGTGCTGAATTGTGCTGCCTACTTCCTTATGACAGAAACAGTCATTAAAGGAAATTAAAGAGCCTCAAGTACAGAGGGTTTAAAAATGTTTTTAGTCCAGGATCCGTGTCATCTAATTGAAGCTCCTAACTTACCGGCAGTACCACCCTCGTCTCCCATGCAGCCACACCGGTCTGAATCACCTTCTGGAGGTGCTGCCTCTTGCACTGAACAAAAGGGACCTTGGACAACTAACTCGAGCGTTTAGGGCACAGTGGGATAAACCCAGACCATGGCCTTGCAATATCACTGAATGAATCTCAAAATCTGGGGTTAAAGCGATGTTCTGTGGCTGAAGTGGCGCAGAGCTTGGCTTTCTGTCAGCAGGCAGCTGCCAGTGAGTAACAAAGAGTTCTGATAAACTATATACAGGTTTGCTGGTTAGGCAACAGTATGGACTATATAGCTATTTATAAAAATACATCTAATAGGTGGATTGAATGTTACAGCAGAGAGCGCTACACAGTGGAAAACTGCGTAGAACACAAGAAAAATCATCATAGTATGTTTTCCTTTTTTGTAGCAAAAATCAAAATGACTGCAGTTGGGCTTGCAACCTTTTTTCCTTGGAAGCTGGTTCTGTGCACTTGGTGTTGGACATCTGGGCCTGTTCTCCAAACAAACACCACCCACTTAAGCAGTCTTCTGAGATCACCAAGATGCCGGTGCTCTGACAAACTCCATCTTCACTGTGCTTCAGATGTTGACCTCTAGACTCCCCAGGTGTGTGTCACAAGTATGAGGGTGACAGGAAATTAAAGTTAAGCTAACATACAAATCATGATGCTTTCCCAAGCTCGCCTCTCTTACGCAAGCTGAAACATGGTTTGGTTCAGCAGCGAGCACGATTAGTTAATCAGCAGTCTGGGAATACTTAATAGGCAAAATCTCCATTGGTTGTGGCTTTGATTGGATTCTTCCTAACCATGGGGCTACAGCATACTGAAGCCCTATACGCAGGCTCAATAAATAAATTTATTGGACTAATTATACTAGGGGCCTTTGAAACCACCAATTGCTTTGCCTAGGGATCTGTAACCATAATTGTAATAGCAGCGATTAATATTTTTCTGAAGAAACAAGGCCAAATTAATCTCTAGTTTAATTCTGTTAACTCAGTAAATTTTAAACTATAATGGTGACACTGACTCTAAGTGTTTAAAGTGAAGTAATGCAGTTAAGACAAAAGGTTTTTATAATTCATTAATATATAATGTGCAAAACAACAGGCAGAGAGGACCTCTGCAAGTGAACATCTGCTAAAATAGTTCATTGCCAGGATGCACAGCTGAGCAGTTTTCAGTACCCAGCTGGAAAAACAACCCTAATCTGAGGTGTGCGGGACTCTAAGAGATGTAAAGAGGAAAATCTTTATACAGTGGGCATAGTGGAACTTTACCAACTGGCATGAACAAATATCTCAAATCCAAACTAGACCCTTGGAAAGCTCAGATGCAAATCTAGGCCATAGCTCTGTGAACTGGCTCACACAGCGGGCAGAGGAGTGGTAAGCCATTTCAGCAGTGCATATATCTGTATCCGTGTATATATATATATATCTATATCTCCTTCTGTTTCACAAAATGACCAAAAGCAACGCTCAGTTCTCTGAGTACATTTATACATATTACATGCACTCACATACCCACAGGGCTTTCCATGAGTTCAGTGGGAGTATGAATGTGAGCAAGCACTAGCAGAGGACCAAGCGAGCCGGCACATGCCACGCTGTCACGTACTGGTTCTTCAAACCGCCCTTTCACATCCTTGCTGCAGGGTGAGACGGCTCCGCACTGCAGCCTGGTCCCTACCAACCACCCAACCAACTCTACACATCAACCACCAATGGGGAAATAAAGCAAAACACGCATTGTCCCACACACACCCTTCTTGTTTAACAACATTCCTTAAAAACTAGACTTTGGATAAGAAGAAATTACAGGAGAAGCAGCCATCCAGCAAGCTTCTTGCAAGAGGGACGTGGAAGTGTGGGGCCTTCAGAAGAGCTTGATAAGAAACCACATTGTTTTTTTCTGCCCAGTTTAGCCATTCAAAAAGAAAATGGGCATAACTGTGTAATTCCAAACGATAGAAAACCTGAAAGGTACAAATAAAAGCAAGATTCCTTTCAGATAAGAGGAAAAAAAGAAACAGATCAAATCAACATGTGCACAAACACACACAAAGTCAAGCCCTCCTTTGACTGTACAAGACTGTGAGCACGGTTGCCTGGGTGAACACATGTGCAGTAAGTTAGCTAACATCAGCAATTGCGAAAGGAAAAGTCAAGGTAGCACAGACCTTCCCAAAACACTTAAGACCTCAGAAACAGTGCGGAATGGACAGAGAGTATATCAGTAAAATCGGTTACTTGCCTATAGATGTCCATACATGCAACTATACATTGGTTATTGCAACAGTTATCAAGCAATTTGCTTCCACATATTTGGTTAACAACGAATGACATGCCAGAAACTTCTTTTAGTCTAACAGGGATGAATCTAACGGACGAATTACAGTGGGCCGAGTAGGTGAAGGGGGTGGTCTTCGACTGGAGAGAAAGAGAGAAGAAACAGTAAGCACAAAGACTGAGAACGAACCTGGCACCTCTTGCTGTCACTTTGTGAGCATGCACATGCACCTGAACACAACAGTCTTATTTCTGTGTACAACAAAGCACGACAGCCCTAAGCATCCATGGCAGGGAAGAAAACGATAGGTTTGCCACATGCAGACCGTGCCTTAGCTCTTGTGTATCAGATAGCTCGTCTCTCTGACCCACAGCCTGGGTATTCCCCAAACACAGTTCTGTTTTCTCAGGGGTCAGTCCCAGCCTGGATAGCCAAAGAGTGGACTTACAGGCGCGTTTCAGAGTGGCCAGCTGGATTTGGGAAGACAGCCTGCAGTGACATCAGCTGCTGTTTGCAGAACCAGAAAACCTGCAGCTTCTTGCATAGTTGGGCCAACTGGAGCCACGCCAACGTGCTTGAATTTGAGGCACAAATTTCAAGCTTTATATCAATGGCCATTTACGAAAACACTAGCCATGGCTATGGCTTCTGGATTCATTCATTTACCGCTAATGTATTCCTCTATCAACTTCAGTTACTGCTAAGGGACTCCCAGATTTTTTGGGAGGGCTCATGACTCTTTATTCCCCTATTTCAAATGGCTGATTCAGCACAGACTCCTGTGCATTGCAAAGCCCTGCATTTCAATTCTGACAGCATCATCATCTGATAAGAGACCACAGTGCAAGAGTTAGACAGCAGCAATACCATCCCTGAGCATGTCCCACCTGCAGTCCAGGCTGAGCAAGGGTAGTCCAGGCTGAGACCTTCCCCTCCCTCACTTCATCCGAGGATGACACACCAACTCTACTGGAGCCGTAGACAGATTCTCTCTGGTAGCTATGTAATTGCCTTTTACATTTTTGTGTATATTTAGGGTGCATGGTTCACATCAGTGCTCCATTCCACTTGGGCTAAAACACCCCACCGCTGAGAAAATCTTGTGCAGAATCTGAGATGACAAAACCTGTTTGGCTTCCAGCGTGTGCACTAGCTCAGACAGTTCTACCTGGCACTGCTTTGTGCCGTACAAATATACCAAAGAGACTGTTCCTCACAGCCAGACTGTTCCCTTAGCTAGCTATCCAGCACCCTCCAGCAGGGTTTTGTTGCTGCATCTCTTACACTGTGTTTTTGCTCCCCGTTTTCTTCAACAGGAAGTACCAGCTCACTATTCCTTGACCCGGCCCAGATCACCATGAGAGAGTATAGCTGCCCTAAGAGAGGCAGGAACCCATGGTCTGAACAAGGTGAGGAGCTGAGGGGTCATCGGTTCCCATCCAGCTTCAGCAGACTTCATTAATGGCCAAGACAAATCGTGCAGCCCTGCCTAACGCTGTCCTCCACCTGTGAAAGTAGGAACAGTTCCTGTCTCTGAAGATTACAAAGGAAACGTGTCTCATTCTGCTAAAGTTAAATAGAAGATGAAAAGAATGTAACAATGTGTTAATCTTCTTTGAACTGGAACATAATATGAGAGACAAATTTACACTTGACAAAAAAAAGTTTTGTTGGCTCAAAGTACATCTTGTATGACAATATTCTCCTTTGGTGAAGAAAGGAGAATTTTAATCCCTAACATGCAACGAATACAAAATATGCCAACTGAAGCGTTCAGTTAAATCAACAAGCTAAAAAAATAGGCAAAATGTAATTTCTTCATGGTGTATTTTTCTTACAGAAAAAATGTTACTGTGTTAACTATTGTTTCTTGTGTTGCTCCAGTGTAGGTCTTCTGGACCCATTTCCAAAATTTGTAGTTTCATAAAGAACCACTTCTAAGGCTCTGCATTTCTGCTGGGTTGCATTAAATTATTCCTTTGTTGAAATGCCTCACATTGCATTGTTTAGCGCTTACTGAAAACATCGTATCATGTGTATACAATTTACAAACAAGGGAAAATGCATACAGCTGTCTTCATATCAAATTTAAAAGATACAAGCCTAAGCATGCATTTTAATACCAGGTTGAATGCAGCACACTGGATTCAAATAATGTAATTTAGTCAAATTGCTATTTAGCCCAGCAGGATCAGAAACTGGAGAGCACAGTGGGAGGATTTCCTGGATATAATCAGTCAAACCAAACCTGGACCGAAATCAGGTCTGAGCCCCACTTCCTCCTTGAACTAGAGCTGCTATTGCACCCTGACTATTATTTTTAATTTTCATTAAAGCTCAATCCAGACCTGAACAGAAAAATCTCCCAGCAGGCTCTCCTTTCCACTTCAGAGTACCACTTCAAGGAGAAGCTGATACCCCCGAGTGGTGCCTTCCTACATGGAGCCACTGACACTGTGAGGGCCTGGGGCACAGTGCCATGCTGCAGCCTGTCCCCTCGCCCCATGCAGTGGGCAGAGACACCAGCCTTGTTCTCCCTGCGGCACTGCCCGACCAGCAGGTCTGCTCAGCGAGGGGTCTGCTCAGCGAGAGGACCTCTCAGCCCAAGCTCTCCCTCACCAGTTCCCACTATGAATACCTCCCGGTAGAGACACATGTGTGTATCTGGGATGCTCTGCACACATACACTTGTGTGCATCTTCCCAGTGGGTACAGGCAGGGATGTATGTGAGGAACAGGCAGATCTCTCCTTAGCTGCAGGCCCTCTCCTCTGCCCGCCCCATGAAGGTGCTGCCTGGCTCCCATGCAGTTGTGAAGGGCTTCCTTCCAGCTCCTCAGCCCCACACACCATGACTAGGAGAGTGGGAGCTGCACCCTGGAAATCAGAGGTGCCTTCCAGAGCAGTGGCAGATGTTTGGGAAAAGACAGCACTTGGGAAAAGACATGCAAAAGCACCATTCATCTCTGTCTAGGCTGACAGCCTCCTGGGCACTTTCTGGTTCCCCATGCCATTAACACAGCAAGAGGGGCCGTGTCCCGACTCCCTGGGCAGAGCACGGCGCAGGGTTCAGCTCAGGGAAGAGACCTTGGCTGCGACAGTCACCATCATGCGGTAACAACTGGCATGAGCCAAAGCTCAAGTCAAGCGAGGGAAAGGACAAGCCCAGAAGTTGCCTGTCACTAGGTTTCCCTGTCAAGGTGACAAGTCATTATGTGACCGTTTTTACACTGGGAGTAGGATTCAGACCTTTTTATCCCCCTAAAAGGAATCTCATCCCCATCTCTTGCCTCTCCCCCTCCTTTACGCCCGAAGCGGTGGCTGGGAGTGCAAGCGTTGCCCGGGATGGAGTGGTACAGGAGCCTGGGCACCCAAACCACAACCTTGAGATAACAGAGCTGGCAACCAGCTCTGCACTGCTCCTTACAAATGTAGTCCCACCTTCCTCTCTGTTCTGGGCACCTCCGAAAAAAGCAGGTCCGAGGGAAGCCTGGCCATGGCTTTCTGAGCACAGGTTACATAAAGGAGCGCTGCCAGACCCTCCGCATGAGGAGTAACCCGGAGAGGAGAGCAGCAGGGGGAGCTCCAGCATCCCTGTGGAGGGGAGCAGGGGAAAAGCAGAGGAAAAACAACCTCCCCCAAAATCCCTGCTCCGCACTAGCTGCCATGTCAGTGAGTAAATATGTGACTAAGCCCAATTAAATGTTTAGTCTGAGGCCAGAAGATGATAGCGGTAGAGACGGCGTGGACCACGTTTTCCCTGTGTTATCAGACCGACTCCGGCTGTGCCGGGGCGTGTTCAGGGTGCTGAGCTGTTCCCAGGCCCCGAAAGGCGGCTCCCGATTCATAGAAAGCTCCTTCTTATAAAAATGTCACTGCTGCAGTAATTCCAATTTGGTTATTGTCTCCAACATTTCAGCTGGGTTTCTGAGTTTTGGGGCTGAGTCCCGCTGCCTGGCCCCTTTAACAGGCTGCTCACTCTGTTGTGTTGGTTGGGTTTTTTTTTTCATGTTTTTTTTTTTTTTTAAAAAAAAGGAAAACTGTTTGTAAAAGTTAGTGCTAAAGGGGCAGGGGATCATAGGTCCCCAGGGTTGAGTAAACGAGTCTGCAGAAAGAATCAGTTCTTCTAACTAGCACACATTAAGCAGACATAAAGAATTTACCAATGAAAATTGTGGACTAAGTATGTATTTAATAACTCCCTGATGTTGTTGCAGGGACTCCTTCTTTGAAGAGCTCAGTGGGGTTTTGAACGGAGGATAACTCTTATCCCCATGCAAAAACTTTTTAAAAAAGGAAAAGTTTTACATTTATTTTTAACCTAAGCAGCATACACCATTTTTCCAGTTTTAAAAGAACTCCTAAAAGCAAATGCAGAGCAAAAGAAACTAAATAAAGCAAGTCTAGACTTAAAATTCGATCAGAAACATATGGGAGTTCTTCAAGCATTTGCCTTTTGAGAAGTGCTATCGCTCCCCACACAGAGTCTACAAAATATGCTTTCAGTAAAGCATGGCTGTAATTACCATGGGAGGCCCCACTCAAAGAAGATGGCTTCTCTTCTCGGAGCAGAGCAAATGTATTTCTAAATAAAAGGCTTTCATTTCCACTTAAATTTTACATTCTTGTTTGCTTGTGACCACCAGAGAACACTTGTGGAAGGCATGCACATAACTATATTTTATGATATATCCTATAGATCTGAAATTGTAAACAAAAGCCCTTTATTCTTTCTCTTTTCCATGAGTTTGGTTTCCCTGTAATGCAGCCCTCTCAGAGTACCCCGATATGTGACATCGTCTTTGCAGAATGTAACAAGAAAGTATTTTTTAAAAACCTCTAAGAGGCTTTAAGTCTGACTGCAGGCAAATTTTATTCTAAGTGACAATACAAATCTGGATGTGAGGCATACAATAAGGGGATAAAAGAGCCTCTATTTTTCTGGGCTCTTCAATCGACCTGTCTAACTTTTATATGGTACCAATCAACCTCTATCAGCTTCTGAATTTGACAGAAAATCCAAACCAGAAGTGAAACTACTGCAGCCATCATGGTTGAAGAACAGAGGTAAGACATGGTTTATAAGCCTGATTAGGTAGTCTACAGTCTAGGCATACTTAAAACTCTTTCTGGCTTACAGCATATGCAGTATGGCTATTACGGAGTCTCCCGAACATCGACTCAAGAGAAAGGATCCTGAGTGCAAATGGGAAAACCAAGAGGAGGAAAAGCCCTTGCTACTAGTGACACAGGTCACAAGAAAGTAGGAAAAGCACAAAAAGTATGATGACATTAAGAGGAGTAAAGCAGGAATCATGGAAGAGAATCAGGAGAAGATGATGATTATGGGATAAATGAGAAACAGCACTCAGTGGTGATGAAAGGAAAAAGTAATTGGGGAATATCTGTCTGATATTACCAATGTAATGGTCCACTGGAGTGAAAATTTCTCAGATTTGTTTTTGTATGGAAAATGTCATTCTGTCAAACATAAAATGCTCTAGTAAGCATGCCCACAGGATTACTGCCGGCGGGCAAGTCAGGAAGGGAACTACTGAGGCACACAGCACAGTGCTGGAGGATGTGTGCCAGTTCTGAAGTAGCTCTGCAGCTGAACACATGTGTATCAGGCTCCACAAATGCATAGAGGGCGTGCTGCGACTGTACTGCCAGATACTCGCACAGCTATACATACAGCTGAACCTCACTATTTCAAGTGAACCAGCTGCACAATACTCTGTCAGTGGAAGAATTTTTGTGTTAAGTGTAAGGAAGTTAGATTATGCTGCTTTTTCTGATGCCTATTTCTTTTATGTGAAAGAAACAAAAAAGTAAGAGTGAATGGGAGGAATGTGTCCTTCCATTAGCCACCACCACACTGCAGCAATATAAATCTCCACTAATTCAAATGCTAACACTATTCCAAAGCATTTGGGTTACTGAGGTTCCACTGTGTGTGCTTTAACTTAATACAGATATTCCTTTCAGAGGCAGAAGTCCAAAATATGATGCTGCACTAGATTAATTTATTACTTGTAACTCAAGCTACATTTTCTGTATGGCCATCAGAAATTAACGCCTATCACATACATATACAAATATATTTGTATGTTTGTGTGGGCGTTGCATTTTCAAATTAGGCATTTCAGAGAATTAATGTGTCATATGGAAAACTCAGCTTGAATAAACAAAAAAACTAATTCACTGGAGTGACCAAGAAAGACTGTTATTCTTAACAAACTGTGTGTTCTTGTTGCTCTTCAGCAGGGAACATGTCAAGTAAGCAAGTGTGCAACACATTAGTGAAGGACTGTCCCAACCTTTCAGAAACCCTAGGTCAGGATGCTCAAGAGGATCAAAACTGCTTGTGGAAGAAGAGAGAGTTAGGAGGGCTGAGTGATACATTCAGAATGCTGCTCTACCTGCCTCTGTCCACAGATGATGACAACAGAAGGGCCCCAGAATCAGCAGGAGGAACATGTAATCTTTGCATAATAGCTCAAGTCTTGTGTACTGGTCTGTGTTTAGCTGTACTGTTCAGCATCACTGCAAATCACGTACCCTGTCTTTGAACACCTCACATCTGCTTCTGCCTGCTCTGTTCTTCCTACCTACTCACCTTTGACTTTCCTCTGCCTTTTTGCCTCTCTCCTCTTTACTTACCTTGGTGCAATAAAGGCAGCAAACATCCTGGTTGTCAACTTCAACTGGAATTGCACCTCTTCTTGTCCATGATGACAACTAACATGATTATAAGTGTCACTGTTGTTAATGTAGCCATTGAGTGCCCCCATGCACTAACGATCCAATACAGCTTGCAGGAGACAGGAGAGTTTCAAGGAGAGCCTTTCAAGATGCCTGCAGGTTCAGGAAGCTGAAATCATCACTCCTTTCTCTCTATTTACTGTCATATGTTTTCTCTTCCAGCATAAGGAAGGCTAGAAATGCACTGCTATTCTGCCCACTCTTTCATACAAGGCAAGAAATTCCCTGCTTAACACCCTGTTATTTTAACTACTCTGTTATGAGATTAAATAATTACTGGGGACAAAACACATCTTCAGGTTCCTGTATTTCTGGCAAACAACATTTGCTATTGTTTGACTCCACTTGTCTTTTTCAAGTTGAAAGACGCTAAAAGTAAAAACCACTTCCTTCTACTAACAGTATCTTGAGAGAGAAAAGGCTAAGGAAGCAAAAAAAAAACAACACCAAAAAAAAACCCAAACCAAACAGCTTTTGCTGAAAACTCAAAAGCAGTTTGTTGTAAAAGTTACACAGCACACCAACTAACCTCAAGAAACCAATGTTCCTTGAACCTGTTTTTCAAGCAGGGCTGGAAGTTTGCTCCCTATAGAGAGATTCAAAAGACTAAGGAAGCAAAAAAAAAACAACACCAAAAAAAAAAAAACCCAAACCAAACAGCTTTTGCTGAAAATACCTAACAGAATAAATTACTTATTCATTCAGTTCACCAGCTGACACTCCCAAAGCAGACTTCAACTGTGCTTGAGGATTGCACTCAACATCATCTTTATCCCAGAAACACTTCTTTCACTCTTTTCAGGTTCCTTCTTTTTCTGTCTTCCTCTCTTGCATCATTTTTACTTACCCTTCCCCATCACATGGGACTGGACTACACTATGAGTAATGAAGACTGTTTCCCAGACTGATCCATGTCACTGAACTTTGAAAGTACCTTGCAACAGTCCCAATAAAATGGATGTCTCCTAGTTCACCTCATTTAAAAACAACTTTTGTTGAATAAGGCAGGAGCAAGTAGCTCAGGAACAATAGTAAAGACAGTCAATACTACCTGAGATTAAAAAATAAGATCAAACCTAAACCCTACATAAAGCAAATGACTCTTCAAATATGTTTGTTCAACTGTTATAGTGTATCACCCATTCAGAAAATTCCTGGACCACTGAAGATAGCAGGTGAACATCCTGCCAAAAGGAGATGCTGATGGGAGTTAAGAGTCAGTGGCAGCAGATGTAGTACCTAGGGTGCAATGTCTGACATCCCATGAGCTTTATTTTACTTGGTCTTCAGGACAGTGATCTGGAGAAGAGGTATCTGAAGGAAGACAGCGAACAAATTCTTATCTCTAGTCTAGAAGAAAGCCATCCTTTTAGGGGCAGCAATCAGTGAAGCTCCTAGAAGAAGTGGAGACCCTCCTGCATCTCTCACGGCATTACAGTTCAGGCAGCTGAAGAATTACTTCTGTGCAAACGCCCTTCCATATTTCTCGTAAGATTGGTTTTGCAGAATTACAACAAAACCACAAGAGTTGTTGTATTGTGATATTTTAAAACCTGTTGTGACCTGCTTTCCGGTCAATCCCTCCAATATTTAACCTCATTCAGAATGCTACTTTTTTCATTGCTTCTGTTAAGACTGAAGCTGCGAGATGACCCCAGGTAAGATGACCAGCGTTCCTCAACTGTTTCTGCACATGGCAGCTTGGCTACCCTAAGTAGTGTAGCTAGTGTTTCTAATGGTCGTCACAGCCACTGACAACAGGCTGCTGTTAAGAAAGACTGCCAAATACTGCATTTTATGGTTTGAAAACTATCTGAAAGACTTTAAAAGAAAATAGAAATGCAAGGAGCGGGAGACAGATTTGGAAAGGTGCGAGGGATGGGATAAGTTGGAGAGAAACCAAGACAAGACAGTGAGAAGAAAAGGAGGGAATATGTGGGGAGGGGACACAAATGTACTGAGCAGGAAACCAAGTAAAGGGAGAAGGTGAAAGAGGAAGCGAACAGCATGGTCAAGAAAGGGACACTAAGAGAAGGGCAGAAAAAAAGGAACACAAAATAGCGATAAAGGAGCCAGTGGAGGAGGGGAAAAAGCAGAGCTCCTTTCTAAAAGATAAGGGAAAATGAATAGACTCTCCTGCTTGAAGCAGCCAGCAGCAAAAGGAACATATTACTGGGTATGCATTTCAACAAGAAATGTAAATTAGACTGGTAACAAATTACAAAGGGGATCTTCCCCCAGGTCAGAAATCACAGAAAGAATAATTTATATTCTCATAAGTCTTGTGATTTTGGGGTCCTTGGACAGGCAGAGTTGGAAATATACTGACTACAGAAGAGCAGTATCCCATCCTGTGGTGGGCTCTGGCTGTGCATCACCCGTGTAGCTGTATGTTCTATTGATCACAGACATGAAATGCAGAATTAAAGTAGTTATTCTTTGGTTTTTCTTTTTCCCCTGAAGTTCAGCAGGGTTTTGAAATCCCTCCATATAACATTCTTGTCTCTTTGCTAACATGAAACACTCCTAATTGCTGATTATAGGATTATACTTTTTCAATATAACCTTCACTGATGATCCATTCAAAGAGGACAAATGGACGCTACTGCTGGATGGAGCTGCGCTCTTCTGTTTGGGCGTTCAGATTGAGATCATCCAACTCAGCATGCAAATGCTTTATGGTAGGCACTTAGTTATCCTGCCAGAAGAGTTTGATGTGATGGCTATTTGACTATTATTTATATTCCATGAAAAAAATATAGTAGTAAGCTTTTAAGGCTGCAAGGCCAAACTTTCAGAAGACAGAAGATTCCCAGGCTAAGGCAGGATAACCCTTCTGGCCTTATATGCCTATGCACTATGACAGCTTTTAATCAAAGGATCACATGCAATTTTTTGCAAGGGATCCCCTTATCATTCAGTAATGATACTGAATGTTATTGAGTTAGACATTACATTAAATCTTTCCAAAGATCTCTAACCCATAAAATCCATCTCAGAAAACTTACTTAATGGTTGATAAGTGGCAATCAAAGAGCTGAGTACAGCGCCTGTGGACCGGGAAATGTCAGGCAGTGATGCTTTCCGCAGTACTTCTGACTTTGTCTGGAAATTTCTAACTGTAATTACTGTCAAGTATAAGTTTGTGCCGGATTAGCAGAAATATGTAATGATGGCTTAGAATGTAGATGTAAGATGTAATGTAGTTACAAACACAACAGGTCATGTAATTAGCCTCAGTGGCATAATAAAACATAGCTGCATAGCAGCCATCACCCCTTCCATGCTGGCTGGCTGTGGGTTGAAATAAATTGAAGGGAGAGTACGGGACTGTTCACGAACAGCACAACATTAATTCTCTCCCCGCTAATTGCCTCGCATGTAAGGACCACTCTCAGCCCCCAGCGACCGAGCATCAGTATGCCTGAGAGCATTTATGTTCCTGCCTGCTTGAGTGGATGGTCCATCTCTTCAAGACCCCTGTTTAACCAGGTTCCAGGGTTTCACATCACAGAGGGTCACGTATGTTTTAATGGCAAAGTGGGTAACAATCTCTAGTGCTTCATTGGGAAAGCTTCATGAATCCACAGTAGCATTGCAGAGAAAAGACAGAAAAGGGGAGCACCCTCCCACCCCCACTAACACCATGGGCTCTGCCACCAGGAGAAAAACATTTCCAATTCAATTGTTTTCCTTGTGGCAAAGCTGAGATTCCCATTCAGGACATTTAAAAGCCATAAATCAAAGCATCCACAGTAGAACTAAAATTGGTCAAGATCAGGCTTTCCAGGCAGGCAGGCAAACACACATGATGGTAAGCTAAAGTGGCTCTAGTGCCTGCTTAAAGCTATCTTACCAAAGCAAGCGCACAGCTGCATTTTCTTTCAAAATACTACTGCAGCCTTTAAGAGAGAGGGGGAATAATCTAAATTCTGGCAGCAGGGAATATTTCACAAATCATATATGCTTTGGCATCAAGCCCTTAAAGCCAGGGGCCTTTACTCACAGGCTTTGCTGGGAGAGATCCACCCACCTCAAGTGGGATTAATTAAGAGAGGCATGTATCATGCAAATAGTTTCTGTTTCCTTACAGAAATATTCAGAGCACATAACCCAAAACAGCTTTAGAATCAGAGCGAAGCAAGGAAGAAAATTGTTTCCTGCTCCCCTAACCCTTTTCCTTTCCCTGTACAGTAAGCGAGAACAGTGAGAAAATGCTGAGAGCTCACCATTTCTGTACAATTCCTTTGATTAAATGCTAATAAAGTTGAGGGGAAAAAAAAGTATTTTTTTAAAGCAGGGGCTATATTTCACTATAGGGTTCCCAATTCTCCAAACTAAACGTGTGCTCAGCCACTCATCGGAAAAGGATAGTCAAAGTCTTACCCCTGAAAATGATGGGTTTTTATCTTAAGGCAGAACAGGAGAAAATAGAAAGGTTATATTTCTTCAGCCTGCCAAGATTTTCAGCTCCACATGACAGCGACGGGGGCTGCAACAAAAACCTCCTTTGGAAAGCTAGATGAACTTTAAAAATACAACTTTCTTCTCAGGAAGCTAAACTATTTCCCTCGATACGACAGATCCTGAAACTTCAAGGAATCACTGCAGAAAATGGTGGTAGAGAAGTCAGAGCACGGAGTGCCAGTTCAAAAATAAGTCACAGGGAAAGCTCAAGTTTCCACAAGAACTCTTCCTCAAAACTATTTTTTTTTCCCCTTTTAATATCTCAGACCCATTTTCTGAGTCAATTTCCTATGATCCTGCGAAGGCTGTTATTAAAACCAGACCAAGCGTAGCAGAAATTCCAGGGCTCAAAAGAAACATTTAATAGGTGCAGGAGCCAGCCACACTGTCCCCCTCAGGTGATTTCTCCTGCAGCCCCTTCCCTGGGATTTCCTCTCTCTGGAGTTTAGTCAGCAGGAGAAACCTGAAGTTTCAGCAGAATGGTAAACCCTTCCTTCATTCTTAAGCAGCTGAGATTTTTTTATGTCTGAGGCTTTCATTGCTCTAAAAAAGACATCTAGGATCCAGTCCAGAAGATGCGTATTGCAGATATTTTTTTCCACAAAAATGTCAGGCAGTCATACATTCAATTATATATCCAGCTACAGCATTTTAAAAACACTGACCTCCTTTATCAGCCTCTGCTTTGCATGCCACCAGTGGCAGTCATGAATTGAGTTGTTCGCGGATTGCTTACCCAAGTGTCTTTTGAGTGCTAGAAAATTCCTTTCTGGTCTCCATCCCACCTATCACTTCAGCATCAAAAAGATTATCATCAGACATGCTCTTGGCAAGCCACCTCAGGAAAGCAGAGTTCATGCAAAATCACAGCCAGGCAGGACGAGGGAGACATGCTCATTTGCAAGGCAAGGTGAGGGACGCCAGGGAGCGATGGTTCTCTCCAGTAGTACAACTGACAAAACACTGGACCTCATTTCTGTATCTAGTATGTGTTTTATCCTCTGATGGTACAGGGGAAACACCGGGGCCAGTGCCCTGCAGCTCAGTCCCAGGCTCTCCCAGCAAGGGGATGTTGCTTGGACTTCTTCCCTTTTAGCGCAAAGTTTGGTACCCAGAAAGGCAGTTGTAGGTTTCTCCCCAGTAGTCCTAATGCAAGCTATGGGATACCCACTAAGATGAGAGTGCATTTCTTGGTTGGGCACTGAGGCAACAATGCTCTTTTCATAGGAAATACATAAAAATACTTAATTCCTTTGATATACCTCATTTATTTATTCTTCATATTATAAAGGGCAATTATATTAGAAATAACGAGCCTCAAATTTAAGTTACTGACAACTACAACAGATCTCACTTATTTAAAAGAAAGTTTTTCTCCAAAGGTTCTCTTCTCAATTACCATTTCTAAAATTGAATATGTGCACATTTTATTTTTGTTTCTATTTAACTGGCATTTCTTTGCAAACTGTGACTAATTTTAATGTAACAGTTAATTTATTAGAAATGGAAAAACCCCTTTGTCCCAACATTGCCTAATCTACCTATGCCTCTCATAATTTAGGAAGTTATCGAAGCCCTTGGAATCAGAGGCTTTCATATATATATATATGTATATGTGTATATTTGAGTGGTTACCTGTACTATGTCATTGTGAAAATAAATATTAAAGACATTTTATTCATATAACTTACATACAAAAGCAGTTAATGCCACACAAAACTATAAAATATGCAAAGCTACTTTAAAAAGTACTGATAAACGCAAAGCCCTGGGAGGAAAGGAAATGATCTGGTGATGAAAATCCTGTTCTTTAACTACTTGTTTTGTACCACATGATCTACACTGTTAGACAACTATGGACTGTTTTCAACTGGCTGTAAATTACTTGCCTTGTGGAATAAGCACCAGACTCCTATCAGTTTGTTCCACTGGTTCTACATGGATTGTTCTTGTTCTCTCCCAGAAGAGCCACTGCTTCCTCTGGTGAGGAGTCAGAATGGCAGAAGTGAGTTGTTGTACCCCTCTTCCGGTGGTGGAGTAGATGACCTCTCTCTCTGTGCACCCCTATGTGGGCACAACACAACCAGAACAGGGGTTCTTAATGTAAGATAATCAAGTGTCTTCAGATTGACTGACTGGAACTTTTTTTTCATGAAGAAACTTTCTATCTTTTCAAAAAGTCATATTTGGCCTAAAAGTTGGTTCCTCAAAACACCATTGACTCTCTGAAGGTAATGTCCAATTTTGCTTTGTTACAAGACATTTTCAACAACAGTGCTTGACTTTCTGACACAGTGCAGAATCTGTCTGTTATGCTAGAGGGAGAGAACCATGCCCACCACCGGGAAAAATAGACATCTTACCTTGGGACGCTGGGAGGAGCCCGGGTTGGCCGAGAAGGAACCTGAGGAGGTCCGCCAAGGGCTTCACCACCACTTGGAAATGGAGGCAGTGGTCCTGGGCGGAATGGGACTGGAGGAGCGCCCGACTGAGGGCCTGGAGATGGAATTGCAGGAGCGGGTCCTCGGCCAGATAAAGGTCTAGTTGGGGGATTGTTTAATGTAGGCCTCCTCTGAGTTGAGGGACTTGGAGGAGGTGATCTAGTGAAATATCAGAGATTTAAGAAGTTCAGT
>KZ505742.1:767020-855208 GCA_002844005.1 Limosa lapponica baueri
AAATCCCCACCAAACAAATAAACAAACAAAAACCCCTACTGAAAATACAATACTGAGCAAATACAGTGTGAGATCCATGGAACCAGGAGACAGGTGTGTCTCAGTTTAATCTGTTTCTTCTGCAACCTTACATCAATTCTACTGGTCAAATCGGGGACTAAAAAAATGCTGATTGAGCTGACGGTGCAGCAGCCTCAGGTGTAGCTGTGGCCCAAGGAAAGGCTGGCACATGCAGCTGGGCACAGCAGCTGGAAAAGGATGGACTGGACCTTTTAGCAGCTGCCTGCAAGCAAATGGGCTTAATGCAGTTATGAAGCCACTTTCTGAGACAACAATTCACATGTGAGGATGAGATGGTTTTGTGCAGACAGTCCGTTTTCTGTACCTGTCTTTGAACATCAGACATGGTTGGAGTTAACGCTGGTCTGTGTCTCTAAGGTGACACCTATGTTTACAGTTCATTTCAAATGGCTTCCCAACAGCTCCCAGGAGTCAGCTGGCATTTTGGTCCAATTCTAAATGGCTCAGAGGTAAATGGCAGCTATTAGCAATACCATTAGGTATACTAAAGTCCCCTGGGAATAGGAACTTTCAGGCTTTATAGCATCTTTGTCAATTGTTTTCTTAGGAAAAATTTACCCTACTGTAGATGGGATTTTTCATCTCCAATAATTTGTCAGATTCGAAGTATCCCATCCACATGCATTCAAACTGAAGGGAGAAGTCCCCGAGTAATCTAATTTACTGTATTGATTTCCTGCTATGCCTGCCCTGGTTATGGAAACCTGGGCCACATTAGGAGAGATAAAAAACTAGAGGTACTCTGATTAAATAAGACTGTGGTAAATAGACCAACTGCTGACCTACTAAATCCTTCCATTTGAGACTTTTGTTGCTGTTCTGATCTATTTCTCATCTGGCTTTTTGTTCTAGAGAGCTTTTCTGAGCCGGAGATACTGACAATAATACATTCCCAAGATTCTGATTACATAAACCTGAGCTCCATTTGCACATGGGTTTGTGCTAGTTTAGCAGCATTGATTTAAGTCCTGACAGTTAGGCTAAGGCAATATTTCTGTTCAGACAAGGTCAGTAAAAGCAGTCAAACTGCACAGGGATGGGACCCTTTTGGTCACCTAGCAATGAAAAGAAAGCCAGGACAGACCTTACAGGGAAACAAAACCATATTGCCTGGGCTTGGTTGTCATTTCCCATTCATGTATGACAGGAGATGCACAAATTCTTAGCAAAGCCTGCAAAAATTTTCCATGAGTCTTATGCTGTTTTCCAGTAGATGGTACTGATCAAGAGCCAGAGTACACTACTTTCCTCATGATTGCCAAAAACTCCACATTAAAAACAGATATCATAGTTAAACAGCATCACATTCTACTCGATGAAATGAGCATTTTAATGGCATCACTTCAATAAAAAGAAGAAGTAGTCCTAAAATTAGATTAAGGCCAGAGCTGATTGTAAAAGCATTGTTAAACCACAAATATCTGTTTGAAAAAAAATCAGCCTGTGACAATTATCATGAGAGATCCCTGTCTGCCACAAGCAGGAGACTCAAGTAACTCCCTGACCTCTTCTGGAAGGGGAAGACTGTTGCATTAAGGATGGTTCTTGGATCAACCACCTTTCTTCTGCAATTGAATGCACTGTACTAGACAGAAGATGATCTTCCACAATAGCCACTTTCTCCAGCTTGGAAAAGGAAGGGAAAGTGACACTTACTCACGTCTTTGCTCCTTTCTAGAAAACAGGAAAAGTCACAGGAATGGTTTAAAACATTCCTTCACAGACATCAGATCAGCGGTCAAAGCTGAACCATAGCACACATCCAAAATGCCAATGGCACAAAACCTGCCCTGTCACTCCGAAGTGGGGTAAGATGGGCTTGCAAGGCAACTTCATTCATCAGTGGGCAGACTACAACAGACATCACTGCTTCAAATGCAAACACAATCCATTCCTTAACCTTAAGTCTGGTAGTAACAAGTACCTTGGAGTTTTTCTACTCAGTCGAGATTAATATCAGCACTGCTTATGTAGTATATGCTGTCTACCATAAGACCACCCCCCTTGTATAATCTGTGATACTAAGGCACCATGAAATACAAATTCTGAAATGTGTTTTGATTATGTTTGAATTGCTAATGGTAACTCAATGCAATTCTGTGAGGTAAATGTATTTTCTTTTAAGGTAATCAACATCCACCCTAAGAGAAGAATAAGGCATGCATTTGGAATACAACAATCTAGGTTTAGGCCTCAAAATATGCTTAGGGACAGCATCTAATTATTTCTTGTGCACTGAGTTTGAATCTGATACTTTCCTTGAATTGTAAGTGCTCGTTTGCAGGCCCACAAAGTAGAAAGGAAGTTCTAGGGGGACTCAGGAGGTTACAACTGTCATAGAAACAAACTCCTCAGGATTGATTTGTTTCCAGTATTTTGCAGGCAATATGATGGGGCAGCAGAAATTACAGAATATGGTCATTAAGGGGGAGGGAGGGTGTTTTCATTTAACTCCTGGTGGATGGGTTGGACTTCTGAAGAAGAACACATGAGGTCAATTGAAAGGTAGAAGATGTTTTAAGTACGTTGTTTCTGTGTGCCGTGGTCGGCCAGCATGGCAGACTTTATTGATGTAACTAATAGCTGAAAGGGTTGAAAGTACAAATTCTTATAGTATTCTACTTCTGAGTAAAGCACACACTTCAGAGACCCTTAAGCTATTCTATATGATGAGATGAGTGGCAAACAATTTAATGTTAACTTTCAAAAGGACTTGCTCACTGAACTCTGCCATTTATGAAATGAGAGCCAAAACCCAGCCCTTTCAAGAGGGACTGAAGTTGTGCTAAGTCAAAGCAGCAAGTTGCAAGCTGTGATCTGGAAAGAGCAGCGAGAACACACTCATCCCATAATGCCTAGAGCATGGCTGATTTCAGGGGAAAAAAAAGGGCAGTTCCATTGCTCACATGCTCTTTTGTAAAAACTCACCCATGACTAGAGCGTTATTTGGAGCCTGACCCCCCCTAAACCTAAAGAAGTTAATGGAATATCTCTCACCCTCATGCAAAAATTCTGCCCGTATTATGTGTACCTGGAAATCCCATTGAAATTTCCTGTCCAACCACCTAACTCTTAAGTGCAACACAAATTCCACAGGGCTAATGAAATCCATCAGACTACAGACAAAGGCTACAGGTGGCTCTGAGTCAAAAGTAAATGCTACTTTCTAACCAGATTTGCCTTGTAGCATATTGCTTTCTGTAAAGACCGATTGGTTTGACGACCTCACAGAAAAAGTGCTACCCGTAACTAACAGAAGCTGTCCTCTCCATTATTAATTTATATGGCAGCAGTGGCACTAATATTAAGCTGAGTTTTCAGTAAGGTCCGTTCAGAACTCTGCCAGGAAGCGAAGGCTGAGACCCTAATACAGTGGAAAAACAATGATATCTCAAAGCCATTTCTTTAACCAAATAATCTTCAGATCTAAGAAAGACACACACAATAAATCAAACAACCCCATCTGCTTATCTAAACAACAGTGTTCAAGGCTTCTAGATTTATTCCTTGAAAACAGTAACATGAAAATATAAAGAAACCCAAATAAAATAAGGACTGCTTTAAGAAACCATGACAAAGGGCTACAGATTGAAAATCAAGGAAGCACAACTCTGCTCTGCTGCTCTCACAGGCTGCCTAGATGGAGCTCCCAACTCCCTTTTCCTGTTATATCAAAAGCAACACAGAAAAACAACAAAAAAAAATTTATTAACCTTTAAATAATACCTTATATTCTGATTAATATGTAAATAAATTCAATCTTTAGCATTTTGGAGTAAGTGCTTAAGGCAGTCTGCCAGCCTTTGAGAAGGCTGCAGAACTTCATACTACTACAGAAGATTTGAATATTTTGTCTAAGAGTGGGACATTTATGGGAGTGTGTTCTCCTCCTTAGTACACGCTGTTGTTGCTGCTATTTTCGAGAGGTGTGTTTGAGTGTAACAGATTTGACAGACATGTTAAAATAATTTAGAACCCTGGCTGGTACTTACATTATTGATCATAAGATGCATGATTGTTTTTGGAATCAAATCTCGGATACATTTGTTGATAATAGACATGTAGGAATCCACAAGATTTCGAATTGTCTCCACCTGTCTCTCCAGCTGCGGGTCCATTGAAAAATTGTCTGCTTGGCCATTCTCATCATTTTCAGTCTACACAGAAGGAAAAAAAAGAAAAGTCAAGTCTTTCAGACTGCAGTAAAGTGGAAATATATAGGGGAAAAAAACCTGGACTTAAACTGTAGTAATCCAGCCATGTAACTCATACAAAGAACGTCTGGAAGTTTAAATATGAAGTAATGGTCTGTCTAACGTTAGTGTTTAGCGTCATGAAATTTGGACCTTTAAAGGTTAATGCAATATGAGATGCAAGTCCTTCTTCACAAAGTACATTATATATTTCCACACAAATTTGTAATTTTATATTCAAGAAACTTTTCAGACAAAGACACGTGGTAGTAAATGATCACTTACTGCAATACTTCTTATCAAATCTTTTACCACTCAGATTCAGCCAGCTTGACCATGTGAGAAAGCAGCACCCTAAGTCTGGATTTTGAATTTTACCCTCCTATGGGTAAAAAACATTCTTGTTATTTAAGGCTGACAAATTCTGCAGTTCAGCCTCAATTTTGTTAGATGTGAATTGCACCTATATAAACAAAGGATTTATGAAGGATAACAGCAAAAGCACCACTGCTTCCAATGCTCAAGGCTCAGCATAACATAGGCTGGATTATATATTAGAGGTCTCTTTTTCATTGGACAGAAAAAAACTTCTTTGTATGTAAACAGCTGACCTAATTAAAGAAAATACCAGGTACTTTAACTGGAAGCTAAAAGGTATGTATTTTGCTTCAGTCTGGCCTGTATAAATATAAGAAAACCTAAAAAAAGAATAGTAGCCTTTTGGTGAAAATCAAACTGCTTTCTGAGGCTCAAAGATGCCAAAAGAATGGAATTTCAACCTGGAAAGTACAATGTTCTTTCCCCAAACCCTGATATATAATACTTCTCCCTCTAAACGACCACCAAAGTCATACAAGCATGAACTATAAAATTCAAATCTGTTTTTTTGGTACCTAGAAGCATAACATTAAGAAACAGAAAGTACTTGCAAAAAAGTGAATAACCCAATAATGAGAACAAGTTATATACCAGCCAGACCCCCTATAACCAGCAAAACTCCATTTGCAATACAGCATTTAGCTAAAATTTGCATACCACTAGTGCTTTACAGACTCCCAGAGCAGTTGAAATCAGTAGCTAAACCATTAGCAAAAGACCATTAGAGCTAGATATGCAAACATGTCACCAAAGAGGCTTCTGCCTGCATGAAATCCATTCTTGCTGGGCCAGAAAGAGATTCCTAATTTCATCTCCTAACGCAGGGTCTACTTCTGCTCATGCAGCATTGGCAGGTAGAGCACTTCATATTTACTCCTTGTAAACTATGGCTTGGTCAGTCCAGCCTAAATGAAATGGTGATGGTTGTGATTTGTTAAGTTACAGTTTTCTTAAGAAATAAGATCCAATGTACCATTTAGAAACAAAACTAAATGTTTGTAAAAGAAGTTTCAAAAGTTCAGATTGTTTTTAATTACAGACAAATTACTGGAAAAACAACTAATCTATGGACTTTAAAAATAATTAGCAGTGCTTCCTAAAACTATTGGGACTGTGGAGGGCACTGAAAGAGCTCTTGGTAAAAATAGTGTTTTCAATTCTGTAACACCAGTAGACACAGTACCCTATAAACCTTAATCATTTTGTTAATAAAATGCATATGCGAAAAATTCACAGCATGCAGATTGATTTTTTTCCTTAGCCTCCATGTCTAAAAAGAAACTAACTGTAATTTTCCCTGTGAAATATCAAATAAATGGAAAATCATACATCTATCATATACCCACAGATTTTAGCCAAGTAACTGCAGAGCAAAAATGCCCCCTTTCCCAGTTCCCCTGCATTTGACTTCCATTCTCTTTCTTTTTTTCTTCGTCTATATAAAGTGCAGTTTGTCCATCTATTTTTTCTTTTCTTCACTGTTTAAATTACAGATTGCAATAAGATTCTTAACTGGCTAAGCAGCAGAGTGACAGATGTTTATCATTATCCTCATCAAGAGAATGTAAAGTAAAAATAGTAATTTGTCTCTGATCTTTAAGGCAAAGGGTAATAGTCTGCAAACATTTAACCTTTTATATACAGGCTCATAGGTGATATTTACAGAAAGTGGATAATACTCCAGGAGTCCGTCTCTTGTTTGAAACTGTAATAGAGTTGACTTCATCCTGTTGATTTATTTTCTCTTAAATCAAAAAAGATCAATCTTTCATGAGTTTAGAGTAATTTATTATGAAATTACTCTAGCCATAGTATTCTTAACAATTTGATGCCTCAAGTGAAGGCTTTTCATGCCAGAAACCATCTTCTTTGCATCACATTATGCACACAGAAATCTGCTTCTAACAGACTTCTGTGCTCTACAGTACACCTACACCTTATCAGGCTTTCTTTTGTAAGCTCTTTCTGCTTTGTGCCAACAGCAGCATTTGACAGCAAGGCTGCCTGGCAAAGCTAGACATCACAAGAAGACAGAAGTGATGCAGACACCCTGTTCCATCTCCATGTCATTCTTTCAAAACGGCTGGTTTTCTCACTGAGCATCACGGTGGCACTAGCTTCAGTGCAAGCCACCCCACAGCCTAAGTCCCTGCCACTCTACATTCTAGAAAGACTTTTGCAAGTCTGTTGTAATGAATAAACTCAAACCAGAATATGTAAGAAAACCCTCACATCCCTCTGACCACTGTTGAACAGAACGTTCATGTAGAACAGAAAAGGGGAACAGAAGGAGCTGGGAACAGGTTTCTGTGCCTTCTTTCCCAGCAGCCAAGGCAGCCACAGTCCCCTTTCAGTGCTCCTCATCCTCGAGCCAGAATTTGCTAGTTCCAATAGGAAGTGTTAAGCGACAGCGTATGAGAATGTGGGCTAAGTTTTCGTTCAGTTGACTCTTGCTTAATACTGCTATTAATTGTTGACAGTAATGGAATATTATTACTTCAAACCAACACAACTGCAACTACTTTAGGAACTGTTATTGTAAGAGTCCAACAAAGAAATGATGGAAGAATCTAAACTGCTAAAAAACAGGTAAAGAAAATTAGACTCATCTTGGAAAACTGAAATTCAGAACTTCTGATGAAAATACACCAAGGCTACAGAAAAGCAATAGGTGAAAAAACCATGGACAAAAGGAAGGCAACATGGAAGCTAGGTTGGTGCTTCCATTCATACATACATAGCCACAGAAATAAGGTTCTTCCCTTCTACTTTATCTGCACTTTAGAAAAATGAAAATAATACCCATTCCTTACACTCTGCAGTGGATCTCACCTGTCTTTCAGAACCTGCTTTGTGATCCTTGCATGGGACGGTGCTAGTTAAACACTAAGTATGCTTCATCACTGTTCCTCTACCTTTTCTGCATTTAGATGCCTTCTGTACTAAGAATGTATTAAGGATTAACTGAAGTGTCGTAGAAGAGAAGACTAAAAATGGCATGTGAAATCCAAACCACTTAAGTTTGTGGGAATTTTACTGCTGGCTGCAGTGGGAATAGGATTTCATACTACACATGCATTTCTACCAGAAAAGTTATCAGTCTTCTGAAGACTATAAACTCTCTACTTCAGGAAGAATTATTTAATGTGGTACAAAGGAACTCTGGCACGGGGAATTATCTGCAATCCAAAAAAAAAGGAATAGTACCCTCAGAATATAAGGATAATTTTCCTGATTGTGAGAACCATAAGCGTGTTAAAGAATGTCCCAAGAAAATTCACAGCAAAACTGAGTAACATACTGAAAACAGTCTTGAGCTGGCCACACAGAGAGTGCAATACTTCTAATTTCCATGATTTCATTACATTCAGGGCAGCTGCCAGCATATTTAAGAATGTCTTGTATAACATTCCTGATGTCAGTTTCAAGAAGGAGCATTTGTCTAGCATTTTCATTAGAACAGTGTATCAACCAATTTTCTGTAATCAAAAAGGCATTCTATTAAAAATGACTGAGAGGAAGCAGACTGGAAGGTGACTGACTAAAGGGTAAAAAGTCAAAGCAGCGGCAAAGCAATGCTCCGTATACTAAGAAATAAATCCATGGCTACAGTGAGAAACCAATCATTTAAATGTTGCTTTAATATCTTTCATTTACAGATGCAATTTCATAACAACAACCGCAACCTGAAAATTAATCATTCTCTCAAGATTGTATTTATGTTTTAATTCACAGCTGCTGACATATAATCTGTTTTATCTATTCCTGTCCAAGTAAGGTTTTTCTTTAGTGCATCGACATTCTGCACATCACAATTGTCTTAAATTCCCCTGCCTTTTCCTAAATCTTTACAACTGATTCTTGATATTCTTTCCTCATTGCAGTTTGATGCTGTATATATAATTTAGCTAATATACTCTCAGCTGTACATAGCGTGCCTTTTGCCAGAGGACTGCTGAAACCACATGATGGCTTCACACAGTGAGGTTTTCTTACTGGAAGGAACCACAAGTAAATGACAATACATTACTTTTGTGTATTTACAACAAAGCAAGCAGCAGAAAAAGAACATTTCCCGGGTAGCTTGGAAGCTGTCCTTTTCCCTCACAGAGGGTGACTTTGCCACTCTCTTCCATGCTTTCAGCATGTACTGACTTCGTACTGCTGTCGCCTTTACTGAGCCACCCACAGGCTGCCCCTCTCAGCTACTATGCTTTCATCAGCAGCCTTGAACTGCTCCAAGCAGAGGTTATGATCCAGCTTTCCCTTGCACACACGATCTCTCTCACTTCGTACCCATGCAGAAGAAAGATACAGCCTGGCTCAATTTGATTCAAAAGTATTTAACTCTCTGGATTAGTTTAAACAATTGCCTACTTAGATTCTTCTTTGTGGTTACAGACATTGTATAGTACAGACCATTAGCTAAAACCTTCTGCTGAATCCACATACTGCTCCCCAGATATTTACATAGCTTTGATGGTCCCAAACATCCAAAAACTCTGTTAGGCTCTCTCCCTGCCTTCTTCAATCAAGAAGCTGATTTGCAACTATGAGACAGAAAGGAATGATGTATTACCAGAATCCCAACACATTTGGAGTTACTTTTATCTTATAGTTCTTAACAGGTTGACAACTAATCATGTCAAATCAATCCAATCTCCTTTTAGAGCAGGGATTCAGATCTTATGGGTAAGGTATTAACATTAGATGTTACATATTTCAGACTTACGTAAAGCTTTTGGACACAATCTCAAGTGACATTTTCATCAATGGAAGTGTGCTCTCCCTGCAGTTACTAGTTAGATGCTCTTTTCCATAGAAAAGCTGTCAATGGCTCACTGTTAACTAGAAAACTCTTACCAAGGGGACCTTCACATGAGCTATATTTTTAATGTGCTTATTAATGCCTTAATGCTCAGGATGGTGTATTACAGCCTGTGCTTATTACATTTACAGATGAGAATAAACTGGAAGAGGAAGTGAATACAGTAGATGATACGACCAGAGTTCACAATGATCTGGAGAAACATTTTAAAAATCTAGATGAAATTAATTATAAATAGAAAATATTTGACTTGGGCAGGAATAAATCAGTTATAAACATACAGCATAAGAATGGCCACTTAAGGTGCAGTTTAGCGGAAGAGAAAGTGTGTCTTCCTATTATGAAATCAGTACGAGAATTGTACATCCAATTCTGGTTATCACACTACCAGAAATTTGTAGCACATTTTGAGAGTGTTCAGAGGAAACCATTGAAGATGATGTTCAGAGCTCTGTAAAATATTATCTGAAAGGAAAAGCTAAGACCAATTAGGACTGTTGAGTTCAAAAGAAACCACCTGTGGAAGGGGAGAGAGGAGTGTCTTTGCAGACAGAAAAATACATCAAAAAAATATTTGGAAAGCGTTATATGGTAAGAGCAGTGAAGCACAGAAATAGATGGACTAGGAGAGTTGCAGAATTTCCTCCAAAGATCAGACCAACATCCCTCAGAAATGGTACAGAGATTCTGCCTTGAGGCAGGGGAAAGAACTGGACAACCTCCTGCAGCCCTTCCATCCGGTGGGTGATACTGGGTGCAAAGCAGCATGAAATTCCAAGCTCACAACACTGCAACAAGAAAAGGTGTTTCTGAAAATACCAAAAAAAAATATTACAATATCTTCTACCTTTCTTTTTGTTCTATGCAAAAGTCAAGTAAAAAATAAAACATTGTTGTGAATAGCCATCTCCCCTCAAAGAATCTGTACTCCAATTTCACCATTTGCTGCCATGTACATCTCTCACACAAAGGACTTTTACATAACCCTCCCTGCGCTGCAAGTTTTGATTCAGAGCCAACAGCTGCTTCATGCCTTTCAGAACAAACTGCTGGACAAGCAAAAGCAGAAAGAGGCTGGCATAAGGAAAACAGCACCTTTGTTTATAAAACAAATACTGCTTTGGAATTTGCAAACTTTTTAGTCAAAGAATTTCCTTGTCATAACAACACATGAAGTGCCCCATATTTATAAGACTGCATTAGAAAAAAAACCTCGGATGTGAGACAATATTGGCGTGATATTTGCCATTATTTCAATGTAGAAGGAGGTCAATGGATTTTGGGAAGTCTCAAATACTGGTGAGTTACCCTGGAATTCAAGTCATGATGATGAAGACTCAAAGTGTGATGATTAGCCCAGATGTTCAGGCTGAAATTTATTTGTGCATTTGTTACCAAATCCATGAAACACATTCCCAGAGACAACAGCCTGGTCCAGCAGTGGACATTAATTGTGAAGGGAACAGGATCATTTGCTGTGAAAAGAGGTAATGAATGGGTGGAGGCATCAACCGGACATCTGATGATTAAAGCTACTGGCTGTGGTATGCAGTTCCTCTAAGAAGGAAAGCAAATAGAAGTCTTGGAGCTTCTACCAAAGACAGTGAAAATAGAAAGCAGGAGAATTAGTCATCCATGATGCTGATCAGAGAAGTATTAAGAGTTGTCACGAAGACTGAAATAACACCTTGCTTTCATGTCTGTTATTTACCTCCTTGTGAAAACTATTCTTAGAAGAAATGTTGGCAGAACTGATCTCTATTGAGCACTTTTACTCAGCAGTAACCACCCAAAAGAGGGTCACTAACAAAATAGTTCTTATTCCAGCAGGAGTGCACAAGACTCAGTTGAAGGATTCTTTAGGGACAAGGAATTGCCTTATTTTATGAGACTAAAATGTGGCAAATAAGTGCTTAGTGCATGGACAGTGGCTTGGTGAAGGCAAATCTTGGAAAACACGCTGACCAAGTTTACATTTCAAAGCACATCTTATGACTTCATGAGTCTACATGAATAATATAGAAGTCTTGCATGTTTTCCTCAAAGTGTGATCATTTTAGAGGTAGGCACCCAGAAAAAAGAATAGAAATCACAATTCTGTTTTTCCTAGATTCTGTACTGAACTCCCGTTCCATGGTCTGCCTCCCTTTCTTCCAGCTGAGATGGTAACTTTTCAGTACCTACCAGCCTGGTTTAAAGAAATTTGAATACAGGAGGAGAAGGGCAGCTTGTATATCTGTGTCTGTGCTGGGAAGGACGGACTTGGAGGAGGCCTTATAGTGGGGGAGCTCTGTACAGCGTCCAGTGCAGAGGCTCTATAAATTATAGCCTTGTCTTTTATTTTTAGTTGATCTAATGCAATGTGTCATCTATAACTGCACTCTTTTCTGTAATTAATGATGTCTAGGAAAATATTCTGAAATTCTCCTCTGATAAGCACCTAGACAAACTTGATGTTTCCTCTCTGAGACGCAAAAGAAGACGTTAAACTGTTTTCACCCCCACATCCCTCGAGCCATGAGAAGTACCAGATCCGTCTCTGCTGGGCCAGACTAAGCCCTGGTTCACCACAAACTCAGTGCAGTGCCGACAAATGATCTCCATAGTAAATGATGCAAATAAGAAATGTCAGCATGTTCCAAAATTCCTCACTTAATCTTATTGCCAGTTGTATAGTCTGGATAATCAGTAAATAAATCCCTCTAACTTTGCTCAAATCCTTAGGGGCTGAATACGCAGAGAACACTTTCTAATTCATTCTCATTAACGTTCCCGGCTCTAAACAAAGTAATTTCCTACTTTTCCTAGCGTCTGATTTTTCCACTGGCCTCTGCAACACCTGATTTAGCAGCAATGATTTCTCACTTGTGATTTCTGTTTCGAACTGGCATTGTTCTTTCTCCTCACACATATGCTTGCTGGAATAGCACGAATCAGCAAGATTTAAAACCTCCCATTCTCAAGTTTGAAGTCCCTAAAGGGAAATTGCAGTTATGATGCCAAGGAACACAGTCGTACGTTATTTGACTTTTCCTCAGCCAGGCTGACAGCAGAGGGGGAGAGAGGGAGGAAGGAAAGGGGAAGGGAGAGGAAGATGGCATTTTAATAGCACCCACACTGATTTCACACAGTTGGATCACTGTGCTCTGGAGCAGCACCATTTCCTTTCCCCTTTGCCTCACAGTCAATACTGCTAAACCAGGCTCTATGGGAAGGATTCTCAATCTTTTTCTCCCAGCACGGACCACATCTTAGTACAGAAATCTGTCTTGGGGCCACCACCCCTCGCAGGCTAGCTGGCTAGCCCACCCTTTACCTCAATTTTTGACAGACCATTACCAACTCAAGCCCTGCACAGACCACCCCACCCGCATCCCAGATGTGACTGAATGGGCCAACATTCCTGCCATGACAAGATGGATTATCCCATCTCTTGCCCCAATTCTCATAGTCTCTGTAGTACCCACAGTAATTGCTTATCTGAAAAAAATTAATAGCAGGAATGTGTTTAATCTAATTTAGCAAGTAGACATACAAGAACCACCAGGATCTTCTGTAGATAAATCTACCTTTCCCAGATGTTAATCATATGCCAAACATAGCTTGGCCAGAGTTCTCGCCAAAACATTTCATTTGATAATTCAGGTCCTAAGATTCAAAGCACTCATACACACTAATGGGTTTTCCATAAGCCCTCCATCAGGCAGAGTGACAGTGGTCTACAAATTCTGGCAGGAATTCTTACCCCAGTAGAGCGTCAATGATCACCACCATCCATACTCCCCATTTAAGAATTCCTTTAACTTTACAAGTAAAGTTTCAGCTGCAACATTCCTGTAGGAGAAAAACCTCAAAACAGATCAGAAGAGGAATTTGAAAACACTGAGAGCTTTACTGAAGTTACACAAATATTAATAAACAAAAGAAAATCATCCATTCAGGAGTATTTTGGATTCATGCCACAAGAACAGAAATTGAAAATTATTGGGTAAAATTATTTTCAGGGGAAGAAATTAATTGTGAGCAACTATTCCACACATAATCTTAGACCAAATGAAATTAGATACTGTGGGTTAACAGGATGTTAGATAGATTGTGAAAAAGCAAAGACCAAGATTGTGAAAGAGCAGAGACCAGAACAAGGAACAAAAATGAGCAGAAATACTAACAAAAGACGGTGTGTGGACAGCTCGTGATAACTCTACTGATTGGAGAAGAATCTGCCTGCCTGGCGGCTGAGTTTTGCAAGAAGATGTTGATTGGGCAAGATGTTAACAGTGATTGTCTTAATGGACAAGTACTGAGAGACTTGAGAAACTATATAAATTGAGTGTTGTTTGTAATAAATGATTCTGGTTGCACCCCCGACCTGAGTCCATCTCTTCATACACTACAAATGGCACCCAATGTGGGGCATGACTAAGGAGACTGAAGACATCTGCACCGGTAGCGTAGCCCGATTGAACCAAGGACTGACTCCATAGCACGCTCATCGCCTTTCTGCTGGACAGAGGTGAGCGATCAGGAACCATGGGGAATTCTATGACTAAAGAACAGCAAATGAACCTTGACATTTTGCAGTGTATCTTAAAAATGCAAAATCAATCGGTATCTACCCTGTCTTTAGTAAGTTTTTTAGACTGGGTCAGTAGAAATGTCCCCGATTTTCCACCGATGGGCATTTTTGACGAAGAAATGTGGGACAAAATTGGCACAAAACTTTGGGATGCTGCTACAGGGACAGATAAGAATGCAGCTAAGCATTTGCCAGTTTGGCGGCAGATATCTGAAGCCCTAGTACAACTCCACAAAGGAACAAAAACAGACTCTGTGGAGAGCCCGATGCATCCTTCCGCCCTACCGCCACTGCCTCCAAATAGTACCCGTATTATGGAAGAGAGTCCCTCGGAAGAGGACCCCTTTGATCCTGGGCCGATTGACCCAGACAAAGAACCCAACCTATTTCCTCCCAATGATAATTTGAGAGGGGCAATGGGAAGTGAACCAATCCACCTGAGTGATTGCCGCGGTGTGGGGGACCAATGTCGAAAAGAAGCCTTAGCTAGAGGCGACAAAGACATTTTACAAGCGTTCCCTGTGATCTATCAGGGAAATCGACCCGGAGCATGGGAAGCCTTGCATTATGATGCTGTTAAGGAACTGAGGAAATCAGTAAAGGATTATGGCTTACAGTCAGCATACACAATGAACTTATTAACAGCCCTTGAGGACGCTTATGTCATGACTCCCCATGACTGGAAAATGCTATTACGTGTGATCTTATCGGCTATGCAATATACTGTATTCATGACTGAGTACCGTGATCTCGTGACTGCCAAGGCAATGGATAACTTAGGCAGCAATCTAAATCATATTGGTGTGAATGAACTCGTTGGCGAGGGGCCTCGAGCTACTCCCGACGCGCAAGCCCAAATGGGCAGACGGTGTTTTGAGCAAGTAAAAGACATTGTATTGCACGCGATAAGACGGGTACCTGATACAGCCGCTCCAGAAGCCTCCTTTTCTGCTATCACACAAGCACCTGCAGAACCCTATATAAAATTTCTTGATCACCTCCAAAATGCGATAGAGAGACAAGTAGATAACCGAGCGGCTTGTGACATTCTGATGAAACAATTAGCATTAGAAAATGCTAATGCTGACTGTCATAAACTATTGCAGTCTATTAAAAATGCTAACCCCACCATCACTGATATGATAAAAGCGTACCAAGATATCAGCACAGAAACTCATAAAATGAGTCTTTTAGCTGACGCGTTATTGACCCAACTCACAGTGGGGGCAGTTCAAAAGGCAAATTGCTATAACTGCGGAAAGCCTGGGCACCTTAAAAAAGATTGTAAGACCATTAAGCAAAGTGGTCGAGAAAATCGATCCGTACCAACCCGACCATGCCCTCGCCGTAGAAAAGGATTGCATTGGGCAAATGAATGCCGGTCCAAATTCCATGCCGATGGTCAACCCCTTGGTGGTTTGGGAAACAGGAAGAAGAGCGCAAGACCACGTGCAACAACAACAAATACGGCTCCGAGACAACAGAACAACAGCGCTTGGCCAGCACACTCCGACCCGCCACAGCTGGAAGTGCAGGAATGGACCTGGCCACTGCCCAACCAGTAACTCTAGATACCACGGCAGTTGTTCTCATACCCACTGGGGTGATGGGACCCGTTTGGTCTATTTTCTTGGCTAGGGGGATTTGGCCCCTACATTAAAAGTATCACTGCTT
The DNA here is from genome assembly GCA_002844005.1 of Limosa lapponica baueri. Classification (NCBI taxonomy): domain Eukaryota; kingdom Metazoa; phylum Chordata; class Aves; order Charadriiformes; family Scolopacidae; genus Limosa; species Limosa lapponica. The sequence continues at coordinate 782,751 of KZ505742.1, forward strand.
TTGTTATCATCGGCCTGGTAGCTCTGTTGATGATTATGTTATGTTTGCCATGTCTGTTTTCTTGTGTTCAGCGAATCATTGATAGAAGCATAAACCAAACCATGTATGCCCAAATGCACACTGTGCTTGCCTTACAAAGCATGATGTCAGAAAAAGAAAAGGATATAGAAACCTGCAGTAGTTGAGAATGCTTAGTGAAATAAATCTAATCACACTATATGAGAAAGCTGTAAAAGAATCAATGAGCTTTACATTTTTGGTATGTGATCGATATATTGTCAACATAATCAGCAGTTCATGAAATCAGCATAATCATTGTTTTGTAAGTTAAATAAAAAAGGGGGAGATGTGGGTTAACAGGATGTTAGATTGTGAAAGAGCAGAGACCAGAATAAGGAACAAAAACGAGCAGAAATGCTAACAAAAGACGGTGTGTGGACAGCTCATGATAACTCTACTGATTGGAGAAGAATCTGCCTGCCTGGCAGCTAAGTTTTGCAAGAAAATGTTGATTGGGCAAAATGTTAATGGTGATTGTCTTAGTGGAAAAGTGCTGAGAGACTTGAGAATCTATGTAAGTCAAGCGTTGTTTGTAATAAACGATTCTGGTTGCACCCCCGACCTGAGTCCATCTTCATATGCTACAAGATACTGCTTTATGATACAGCTTCTGTTTTGTATAAATATGCCAAAACCCTCCTCAGTATTCTACAAAACCAGGAGAAAAGGAAAGATTTTTTTTTCCTCCCTAAAATAAAAGTAAATTGTATTGAAGTGACGGTGGTATTCTGGTAATTTAATACACATGTATGCAAGCAACAAACATAAACACTTCATGTAATAAGACCCCATGATTGTTGGCACAAACCAAAATGAAACCATAAAGTTTAAAGTGACCTTAAGTCACTCTGACCTCCTCTCTGTGGGGATGTTAAAGGACATCAGTGATGAGCACTCTACCTCGAGGTCCAAGCAGACACAATATGGAGTTTACCCTTGCAGTTAAGATCACTTGGCTTTATCATTGCCACAAACAACCCTAACCTCTCACTTCAGTTGGATATTTTTTTGCAAATTAACATTTTAAGTGACCTATGGCCTTTTCAGTTCAAAAGATTGATTTATTTTTTTTCCCCTTCTGTCACCAGTCAGCAGCAAACAGTGAAGTCAAGACTCGTTTGACATCTCTGATTTTCCAGCTTTTGCACAGCAACATACAATCAAGAAACCCCATCCTTATGGCAACACGGTGAAAATGCAAACCTCTTTCAGACAGGGAACAGTAGCTCACCCACACTCCCAAGGTTTAGAACTGTTTTTTTCAAGAAGAGAAAAAACTGCCACAGCATTAGGGCTAGCCCCTCCCTTTTTAGAGGGTTTATGCCTGCTGAGCAAAGCTGGGTAGTAAGAACAGTGGTTTAACGTATCGTCCCAATGACTGAATGTCTCACAGTGCAGTTACAGATATAAAAGTTTCACTCTTCCTCCCCTATGGTTCTATTTTAAAATGTTTTCTGTAATAAAATTACTGTGAGACAGCTAAATCCAAGGGCGGGCATGGAACTTGAACCCATGGCCTTACTGGCTGAGAGGTGAGACTATTCCTAACTGAGCCAAAGTGACACATACATAATATGCTTTCAAGGTTTTTAGGGAGCTCTGTCATGATTTAAAAACACTAAGCCTTTGTGGTACAAACCACAGTGCAGGAAAGAACTGGGGCTCCCTTTTTACTGCTAATTTTAGCTGATGAATTGTTTATAATCTCCTGCAAAATACGTAAAGCCTTATTCTGCCTTAAGCTAAGAGAGAACAGCCTTTCAAAACTGATTCTTAATTATAGTGTTCCCCTGCTAGATGGGATGGAGGCAGGTTCCAAAATTGTGTCAGAGTATATGAAGTGATAAAATGAGGATGGGTGAGCTATTTTTAAACACACTCAAAGACTTTGAGGTCAAAATCCCTGAATTTATAGCCTTATGGCCATATTAAGACTCACGGATTACATTAAGACCTATATGGTGAGATTCAAATATCATTTCATTTGAGACACCCTCTGGCTTCAGAGCATGTGTTCCCTACCAGTCTGCCTGCCAAACTGGGGCCCCCCAGGGAGCCACCTTTAAGCACAAATTATATCCCTACTGTAGACAGGCATTTGGGAGACAAAGGAGATGAGATGCTTCCACCAAAGTGTACTCCTTCCTCCTCTCTTTTCCCAAGGCATTTTGCAAGTGAGGGGCTTTCTTTTGCAGATGGATGGGGAGCGAGTGGGTTAGAGGGAGAGTTTGAGGATTCTTAGGCAAAAGCACATAATTGCTCCTTACTCTACCTAAGAGCAGAGCTTTTCCTAAGGAAAGCTAATACAACCTCAGGCCCTTGTGAGATTTCCTCACCGCAGTCGTGTTTGCCATTTGAAGAGGGCAGCTGGGCATCTGCTGCTGGGACGGGATGGAGAGCTGCTGCCCAGTAACATTCAGCCTGGTTTACACAGAAGTGAGTGATCCTGCCCTCTCCTACACCGTTTCTTCCCCACCGCAGGGAGAGAGGCTTTACAATAACTCCTGAAACACATCTTAGACTTTTTAGAAAATCCAGACTTGTAACAAAATCATTGTTCTGCTCATGGAAATAAACCACATACAGGCATCAGCTGGGAAGGAACTGGCACTGCCTTTGCCCCCACAAGCTTCCCAGCACTGCCGAGTAACACGCCTGATCTCAGTTTTAACTCATGGCAGCCTTTGGCAATGTAAAAGCTGTCGTCCTCTACACACACACTGGCTTCTTTTCAGTAATGATCAACGTACACCGTTTTTTTGAAAAAGGAAGAAAGCTACCAAGTGAGGAGAAACAAACTGGACAGACTTTCCTTGCCTTACAAGTTGAAATGGAAATGGCTCTCAGACCTTTTTCCCTATTGTTCTTGACAGTCTACAAAAGCTCTAGGTGTATTTACCTCTAGAGGCCAAATCAGTGGTAGCAAAGGGTTTAGGGCTCTGAGGACACTGCAATATGATTTGCACCACTTACATTGTTCATTTTGTAACTGAGGTAAGGTTTTATGGGAAGCCATAGTACAGAGATGAGCAAGACAGCTATTATTTCGGAAAAGATCAGACAATGGTTAGAAACATCAGAGAAAAACAAAAGGCTCTAAAGCCATTTAAAGCCATCCAATCAGGTGATTGGATTTATATGTCCAATTTCTGCAATTGCATTTATCTATGCATCACCTAAACTTGTCATTTTTATTTGGATTTCCATGCAGTGGCGTGTAACATAAAATACTAATGAATTGCAGATAGCCAAAGTAAAAACATTAGTCAAAACAAAACTCAAACCTTTTCTTGATTGCTTATAGATTTATAAAGCAATAAAACTACGTAATATGCACAAAACAAAAGCCCTGTAAAAAAAGGGTTAGTTAAAAAAAATGCTTAGTGAGCAGTTAAAAAAAATAAACCAGTGTTTTGGTTCTGCTAGTAATTAACATACACTCATGTTTTGATCAAAAGGAGTTACTGGAATGGGTTCTGTATTATACCTTTCAGAACACTACAATGCACTTATTAGCATTAGAGGGCCTCCCACTTGGAGCAATGCTGAATGGTTCCCTGTTCCTTACTTGGGCATTTTGTGAGTATTTTATATTTTTTACAAATCCATGGTATTAGACCATCCTATAAGCATTAAGGACTCATTCTTTCAGAATTTCCCTGTCTCAGCTGAAAATCTTTACTGTTACAATAGCAATGTGGTGAGTTCAGAGACCCTTTCCCTCCTCGTGGTCAAGAGATGTCATTCCTATATGGCTACAGACACCCATTACTTGAGAATTGTTCCTTTCAGTAGTTAGGCTGTATCCATCTCCAACTGCAGTCACCAGGAATCTTCCTCCCAATATTCACCAGCATTTACTCAGACTACAATGACTGCTTCCTTGCATTTCAGGAGTGGCAAAACCAGTTTTAAAGCTTTTCCTACAGGTGCCCTTCACGAGCGATTTTCAGGCACACAGAATTCCTGAACTCTGCTCTGCACCACAAATCATCCTTCAGCTACATCCTGTACTCCTGCATCCCACTCTGCTCCCAGCAAAGCCCCTTGCAAAATTCCCACTGAGTTTAATAGTTCTGTACTATTCTCCCCAATCCCTAACCAAGGTTAATTTTTCTTCTCCAAGTATAAACAGAAATCAGCAGGTAAAAAAGTTTTGTCTAATGTGGCACTAAAGCTGTGGAATTTACTCCCATATGAGAATGGCACAATAAAGTCATTTGTTTAAAAGTAAATTGAAAACATTCCAGTCCTCTCAGGCTTACAACTATTAGCTTTAGTTTCTGCACAGCACTGTAGAATGTCTGGCATCAAAGGCACTTTGTACATTGCACTGAACTTGTATTGGACACTGTTAGTGGACTATTAATCACAGTGAACAAAGATCCCATGCAAACACAAAAAAGGACTGATTTTTCACATGTTCAGCATGGACTAGAAAAGGTTAACACCACAGTTTTCTGGATACTACACATTTTGAGACATGAAGTGTTGACAAGGCCTCTGAGAGGGTGCAGATTTTTCAATTGATAATTATATATTTGACATTAAACAATTCTTATTTGTGCCTAATACTCTCTAGAAACATACCTCAGCGTAAACCAGCACAATTTAAATTCAGATGCCTGCAGATGCATGTACTTCTTTACACCTACACGAGTGTGTGCAGGGGCAATGGTTATTGGCAAGAAAGTCTACAGTGATGTGAACCATTGTTCACACGAACCATGAATGACCATGGCTGGAGAAAGTGAAGGACTATGCAAAACACACACCAACAGATCAACTAGCCTGAGGGAACACAACTGATGTTGGGAAGTGTTTGGAGTGGGAAGTGAACCAGTATAAAAATGAAAAGCCCTGAAAAGGAAAACCAATCAGTTGCCAGGCAAGCAGCAAAGGAAGCACGGAGGAAAGACCATGGTCTGGAATCACAGGCTGTATTTTTGGGTGCAATTTACTGATAACATCAAAGGAGAAAATGCTGTGTCGAAGGAGTGTGAATTACTGCTTTCAGCTCTTCATGGCTGTCACAGGCAGTTTCTTGTCATCCAGACCAGACCAGGGGAAAACTTGAGTCATCAGCCCTGAAGCTTGCCATTTGACAAGATGATTTCCATCGGGTTTCTCAGAGCAAAGTATTTTGACTACCAAGGTTTCACAGACAAAATTTCTTGCACAAACTCTCTCGGGTGAAACAAAACTTACTTTTCTAACTAGGACAGGAGATGTGAAGGGAAGCAGTGAGGGAATAAAATGCTACCCCTCTAAAGAGAAAGACACATTGTGCAGAATGTCCTAAAAGTATCACTGATAGACACCCATATCCAGTCATCAGCTCCCAGTAGAGCTAACACACCAGCTCCTGCTACTGCCCATGGAGTGGGTGCAGAATCACAGTATGAAGGTATCAGCGTGGTACTTGGGTCTACAGAACAGCAAGTGCAGCGGCCACACTCAACAAAACGGGAATAAAACCGATCCAAGTAAGTACAGCTCTGTTGGTCGAACCATGACTATTTGCAAAGCTTTTGAACATGTTTTTAAAGAAGGACTTTAAAAAACAAACAAAAACAAAAAAAAAAGACAAACAAAAAAACACCCAAAAAACCCCAAAACAAAACCCCTACCAACAATAACAACAACCACCCAACAAAAAAAAGGCAAAAAAGCAAGATGGCAGAGCATGCCAGACTCAGTAAGTTAACTGATTTTCTGACTAAGGGAACCTTGACACATCTTTGGTTCAGAAAAGTGATACCCTTAGGAGACTGGCAATTAAGTTCGTAAAGATGGGTATTAATGAAAGAATGGTACAATAAGAAACTAAAAGATAACTAAATAGGAAGAAGAATGAGCAGCCTTGAAGGATTTCACCAAAGTTTTCCAGAGATCTGTCTTACTAAAACAAAACAGCATGAATTTGCTAGTTAAATTTGTTCCTGCCCATAACATAAAGTTGTGAGGTATTGTCAATATAATGGGGAACTGAACAGTGTCCTGGAATAAAGGATAACTTCAAGGATTGGAAAAACAGAATCAGAATAAAATAATAGTTATATACTGACAGACTAATGACAGCTGCTGCGCTGGACTGGGAGCTCATCAGCTAGCAATAACTAAGGAAAAGAAAGCCCAAACATCTCTAACTGAGCATCAGATAATTCTGAGCCACTGGTATAATGAGGTCATGAAAAGACAAATGCCTCAGTAGGCTCTGTTAAGTGCAATGCAGGACCAATAGAGGGAACGCTGTTTTGTACAGTAGTGGTGCGATCTTGTCTGGATCACTGATGGAGGAGGCTATGTGCCTTCTGGTGAAAGGTAACATTTTACACTTCCCTTGTTTCCAGGGTTGCTGCGCTATTTCCTTAATGGTCGAATGAAACTTCACGGCCAGCCCAAGAGGATTTTAGCACAATTGCAGTGAAATTGCTTTTCAGCCTCCACAGGCTAAAGCACTGCAGTCTTTGAGAGCCCTAGACAGTTAAATTGAAATAGTTGTGCATCTTATATGAAGTATATGGCTCTCTTCCTTCCTCCCCCACAAGGTCCTTGTCCATGTTCCAAAGCACACTCCCCTGCCTCAGAGCTGGAAAGGGCTCTGCATCAGCTCTCCCATTAAGCTGGGAAGTATATTTGGGAGGAAAAAGTAAAGATATTTGCTTAGTGGTCTCCAAAAACTCACATACGCACACTGATTGACCTGAAGCAGCTCCTGCTGCTTACTAGGCCTGGGAAAAGAGGAATGTGGCCTTTGGAAAAGACTTTTCTTAAGAAGCCACCGGGCATGGAGACTGTCGTTTGACCACTTTCTTCAGTAGGGGCTGGAGAAGCACTGCATGTTCCACAGGTCCATGCAGAGTGATTTAGGGAACCTGGTGAGACTAGAGTAGAGAAGCGGTGTAAAGAAACAATTCCTGCCCTTCTGAGCATGATTTTCCCATTCCTGTCTCTGAACTGGAGGATCAGTCTCCTCATTCTTCACCTTCTATGGGCTTGTATGTATGGAGGAGCGGGAACTGGCCATAAAGAGTGAGTGAACTGAATGGCAGGAGGAGCAAACAGAAAGTGTCACTGTCAGTACAGTGAGCTGATCCCACAGCTCGACTTGTCACTTTCTGTCATCCTTCCATAAGGCTTTATCCAACTTGGTAAGATCCGTGACCCTTGTGTGAAAAGAGCAGGCTGCTAAAAAGGCAGGTAAACAGCTGACTAAAGATCGTGATGCTCCCATTATCACGCGGGCTGCTGGTTACAGCTTCCTTGTAATGGAGAAGGGGAGGAAAAACTTTATCTGAGACCCTAAAATTAACATTTAAATTGATAAAAGCAAGTTGGACTGGATCCTCAGAGCTAAGTATCACACCTGAGACAATCACCAGGTCTGTGACTTGTCTCATCTAACAGAATGTTGCTTTAGAAATACTGGAGGATCAAATGACACATTTGAGGATCTGCTACTCCAGCTAAATCTTCATATCCGTCCTGTGAAAACTTTTGGGGTATTTATCAGAAGGGGAATGGTAGAAGGGGGTGAGAGGGAGGTGAAGTCTTTAAAATATAATTTATTTACTGGCTACCTTCCTTTCATAAGAAAAAAAAAAAAAAAGAAAAAGAGTTCAGCTTAAATTACAGGCATGCAGACAAGCTCTCTCAGGCCCAGAAATTCATCCTACATGTTGATTAATAGTCAAACTATTAGAGCTTTAGCATGAAAAATGGGCTAGGGCTTCAACTGAAGATTGCCTGTAGCTAACGATGCAGTGGAATGAACATTTTCATTCCAGCTAAACCATTCCTGTTCCTGTAAAAATAAAGAAATCCAATCTTGGTTTATGAAAAAGACTCAAAGAGCTGAGCATACTTACTGGCTTCAAATAATGCCATGCATTTTAACAAATCTGTATATACAGGATATGTTACCTGTGAAGTCAAACATACATAGAATTGCATACATGTACACACAGAGTATAAATATCTGAAGTGAGGTCAGGGAGCGGAAGAGATGTTGGTGACCATAGCCTAGAATTGCACATGTACAAGCACATTACAGAGTTACTAGATTTTAACATAGCTCCTGTCTCAGGCTAAAAAAAAATTAAAATGTAATAACAAAAACACCGCAAGGAAGTGCAGTGGGCTGTATAGCATCTGCCTGGCAAGGCTGCTTAACACAGGCAGGACTTGCCTGGAGATCTCCCTGTGGTTCAGCCCCTGGCGCCATCAGTTGGGCTTGAAATCAAAAGCAGTGGAAGGAGGTAATTAAAAGTGACTCTGCACCACTCCACTGGCAAAAGACGACTCCACTGCAGCCACCGAAAGAGGGTGGGAAGGGATTCAGAGGTATGTAAGGGAAGGCATGTGTCTCTCCAGCTTTAGTCATTTCCATTATGGAAACACAGCACTTTATAGCTTTTAACCTTTACGCCGCTGAAGTCAAATATAAATTTTTTGTTTTAATTTCAGCACATAAAATGCAAACCCCAGTTTGGCTAATGTCAACAGCACATTCTGCCCAAGCCACAAGTAAGGTGCAGAGTTGAAAAAGCACCACAAGGCAGAAAGCTGAAAAGTGGAATTACACACAAATAGTGATTGCCACCAGCATGCCTGTTGGCTGGACCAGCAATTTTCAAGACTATGGAACTCAGAGAGGGTGCGGGGGAAGGCCATGAGGTTCAAACCATCCTGTTGGCTGCAGGAACAACCATTAAAAGAAATTAAGAGAAAAGTCAGACCCCAGAAGGAGCAGAAGACACTGTGTTCCAACTCTAACCAGCTGAAGGAAAGTTTATATAAAAACAATCACTTGGTTAGTGACTCATAAGGAAAGAATCCCTAAGCTTTCTTCAGGGAAACCCCAGTAAATAACATGTCTAAAAACACATGAAGATGGTGTTTGTTCCGTTACGATACTTGGTCTACATGATAAAACCTCTGGCAGCAGAACAACCTCCTGAGCACAGTTCTATTTGGGAAACCCAAAAGCCAGTAAGAACTGCCGTGGCTCCTTACAAAGTCTGCCTCGCATTCTAGCTCCTGTATGACATGTCTAATGCAAACTGGGAAGAAATGTGAAAAGAATGCATTTTGTTACAGCATTGGAGAGTGCTTCTCTGTTGACTACATGCAGTCGTACTCCCAAGATATATAAATGCCTGGATTTTCAAAACATTCTGCTTCTTTTATAACTAAATGTTATGGATTCAAATATCCTGCTGTACTACGCCCAAAGAAACCGAATGAAAAGCTCGCTGCATGCACAGCCTCTCTGGAATATGTTATCAGACACACAGCAGGCTGTGCAAGAAATAGTACTCAATCCAAAGAAGGGACGGATTTAACTTACAATATATAACTTCTCTGGCTATGAGGGTTTTTTTCTTTAATTTTCTTTTTCTTTCTTTTTTTTTTTTCTTTTAATTAGCACAACATTTTGGAAGCATGTTGTGTGTTTTTAAGCATACGTTCCAGCAAAGAGATTTTAAACTCAGTAAAGTAAGTTCATAAAAATAAGGGTGATTACAGTGGTTTCCAAACAAATTACCAGATCTGAACACCGTGACGCCTGAACTTGGACTGACTAAAAAACTCTACTGTTGGAGATTCCAGGTAGGAATATTAACAAAAGCATTCTGTGTCAAGCAGAACTTACATTCTGTAGCAAAGCCGCTTAGTTTTTGCAGATGTCCAGGAGAACAGAGTGGAAACTTGGTAGCAACTTCTTAGTAATTTTACCTCACTCTCTAATGAGTTTTTAGTTTGTTAAGTGTGAATGTGGACATTTTAATTTGCACTGGAAACCTCTCCTGCCCAAAGTTATTACTTTTCATACCAAACATAACGTGGTTTAGTTTATGCTGCTCCCCATATTTTCAACTGCTGTAGATCCATAGCAGACTGCAGAAATTTTCCAGGATATAGCCAGAAACTTGTCAAGAAAAAAACTGAACGTTGGAAGCATTGAAGAGTCATTCCCAAGGGACGGTGGAGTTACCATAGTAAAGCAGTGTTTTTAGCAAAATGCTCAGCAACAAAAGAGGTAGCATCACTGATATTTGAACTGTAATTTTCCATTGTCAGTTGGGAATTGAATTTGGAAGGAACAGGGTAATTGTGACAATCTTTCAGGTATTTGTGACTATCTGTAAACTCTGGTAGATAGTTTAAAGCTCTTCTATACATGATGAAATATATTTTATAAAAAGCTATGAAAGAGCATCCTAAAGGCCATCAATACTGAAGAAGCAAGCGCTTTGCACAGAAAAAATGCAGCTGCAAGTAGGATAGAAGCAACTGCTTTAAAACAAAGCATCTTTTAGGTCAAGTTAATCATCCCAACATCCAAAATGGAAGATTAAACTAGAAAGAGCATAGGCAGAAACAACTTTGCCTGAAAACCCAGCAATGCACATAAGAGGAACAGGTCACACTGAGAAGTGATGCATCCTTTTATCTTTCATTGAACGGCAATATTCCTGAGCCTTACCAGGGAGAAGATGTGTGCTTAAGTACTCCATTGTAAATTTGAGTTCCCTTGCTTTACTGTCATGTTGCCCATAGACAATTACCTAAGAACCTGGCACTCAGGACAGTTGAGCTTCTGCTTCCAAGGACCCACTGTCCATGAAGGGAGAGTGAAGTAGTCTACAATCAAGAGATACAGACTTGGAAGGAATAATCCCAGGTTATTCTAGACATACATCCCTAGAAATACATGCAATTCCCCAGTGGGATCCCATCAGAAAAGATCTGAATTTTGATGAGAAAATGTTGATACTTGTATACACTACAGGAAGTCCATTCAGTGTATCTGAGCAAAGACACCACGGTTCTTTGAAAACACAGACATACAGACACACTTACTCTGTCTTGGGTAAAAGCCTTTGAAACAAAAGGATGGAGAACTTCATATGCATGCTTACATCTAGGATAGTTCACAATGATTACTGATTTTAAATCACTTCAACAACTGACCCAACAAAACCACTTGAGCAAATTTCCAATCATACTTTAAACGGAGATGATTCCACCAGGTAAGGACAGACACTTAAATGAACTAGTGTCAAATTTTAGAGATGAATTGAAGAGAGCCTGGTAAATAAGCAGAACAGGATTAATCACCACTTGTTCTTAAAAGACAGGCAGAAAGAAATCACTGCATACTCAAAAGATATTGGACTGAGGTATTTTTAAAGAACAGAAGATTAAGACATCTTGCCAAACCTGCTCCAAACCACTCATAATACTGCCTTCAGGCTTGAGGAAAGCCATGAAAGAAATCATGCTCCTTCTTTACAGAATTCATTAGTAACAAAATAATCCTAAATTCCATGCCCTCTGCTAGGCATACCAGTGACAAACAGGTAGTTTGCCTTGAGACCCTCTGTTTCCAGAAGCACTCAATGACTAGTGGCAAAGCTTTAACAAAAAACACAGACAGGACATGGTTCCATAATTATTAATTGATTCTTTCATGTCATTCTTTGACTGCAAGGAACCATGTTTTACTCTAAATTTGTAAAATGGGGTCCTGGTCCACAACTGCAGCTTCTAGACAAATAGTATCTATTCACAATATTAAAAACAGCTGCTGGAAAGGCATCATGCTGTGGCTTACAAAAGAAACTGTACAAATAAGATGGAACTAAATAAAAGAAATACGACATGGGGCAGGAATCACAGCCCCAATCAGACAATGCCAGGACTGGTTCTAGGAACAGAGAACTTTATTTTAGCAGAACACTAATCGGACTACAGAAAGCATAGAAAAAACCAACAGCCCTCTAAAAAATACAACACTAAGGACAACAGACCCACTCACAAAAGGGTGAAATTCTAACTCTCTGGAAATTGATGCCATTGACTTCACCATGCCCATCTTCCAGCCTTTCCATGACCAAGACTGGTTGCAATGAAACCATCTCTGGGCACATGCATTCACTCAACAGGTTAAGAGGTATTTCCTGCAGAGCAGTACATAACAAAGAGCACAGATGACAGAGAGTTGATGTTTTCAAACTATTGAAGACAAGTGAAGGACAAGCTTCCTAAAACTAGGGCCTTGATTTTCACCATACCAAGGGCAACACAGATAGTGTTAAGGACTGCAAACAATGCTGTATTATGTTCTCACTGTTAGCCTTAGCTTTACCTTTTTAATCAGCAGTGAACCCTTAACCAGAAGCCACTGCTCTACAAGGAGGCCTACAAATGAGGGTAAGAATTTAGCTTTGCATAGGAAATTGGTTATTTGTACATACATACAGAGACATACATTGGCCCACATATAAATATACCAACTCTGGTTCATGTACAGTCCCACAGCTCTAGACACCAGCACATTTGAGGCTGTCTGCTGGTGCTCACAGTCAGACCATTAGCTACACAGAAGCCCTCAGCTGAGGAACAGCAAGGAACTATGCATGTAGAGCTCCCTGGTGCACAGAACTGGCATGGAAACTTCACATCCCTTGAGTGTTTGCAGCCACATCTCCTGGGTCACAGGTGATGTGAAAGAGAGGTTGAGCTCTTTGAAGAAGCCTGGCTGTATGCAGTTGCAAAAGGGGACAAAAGCACAGCCTCTACCATTTTGTTCACTGCCCTCATAGCAGAGGTAAGGACAATCTAGTGCTCACAGCGCTTCTGAGAATTTCCTATCCAAATCAGCCGGATAACCTTTAATAACTGTAATTTAGAATTACTGTACAGCAGTTGTTTTCAGCCTGAGGTCCTGAGCAACTACAGACTACTTCTGTACAGTGTCTGCAGAACACAGCTAGGGACTACTGGCCTATGACTGGAAAGACTTCTAGTTATTACATGAGGGTTTCTTGCTTCCACTGGAAAAAATCTAGTTTTGGAAATCAAGCAGAGTTTGAAACCACCCAACTACAAATGAATGCCAAATTACATCACATAAGACTAACTTTTCTCATGGACTTTATCTTCCTTGCTCTAGGTTCATTCCTTTAGTTGGTTTCCCTAAATGCCCTTAGGTATGCTGCCCAGTATTGAAACCCCGACTGTTGAACAGGTCAAGATAATACTGTGCAACAAATATGACACAAAAGTTTGATTATCTTCTATTTAGATGGTCTAATATGGGCCTGACAGCTTGTGTCAGACCATTTTAGACCATATTAGACCATGTAAATAGTAGATAGTCAAACAGCTCATGGTAACTTTGTATCTACCCACCACAGGGCTTATACCTACCCAAATAATTTCACGTATGTTATTTGAACTCAGTGGCATATTCAATGATACATATTTCTCTCTTTGAATTACAAATGATTTGATTATAAAAGGGGAAAAGCACAGTTTGGGTTTAAAAGAGAAAGAATGTGAAGAAAACAGTAAAACCATCTGTTTCTCAACTGCAGGAACAGGGGTTTTGAGAGTATGAAAGTCACCAAAGAATCGCACAGATAAAACACCACAAAATGTCCATAGCCAGCTTTTTCTGGTGAGAAATCCCAATTCTCCAAAATCAGTGCAGTTGACACATCAAGTGTCACAGAATACAACAAATACAGAAGGACAGGGAAGACATAAGTCAAACAAAGGCCACCATGGAGCTGGGAAACAGGTGGGACAGGAGCTGTGGAGTGACCACAGAACAGGACACATGACATGAAAGGAAAGTTATGTGAGTGGAGAATGCAGTTCCAGAATGGAGGATTTTACAGACAGAACATGGGACTTGAGTCTGGACTCACCATATGGAGAGTAAGCATAAACCTATCTCCACAAAAAAGATAGGGAACAAAGGTTAAAGAAATCCAGGGTGAACTATGCATCAGACTAGACATTGCACATCTTAGGTTTTGTCCAAAACGGAGTCTGGGAAAACAGCATTCAATTTCTCCTGATCATCTTGTTTTCCCTTGTAAATGAGAGAAAAAGAAGTATCTGGCCATTCACCAGCTGCCCTCCACCCTCGTGTCCAATGACTACATTTCCTGTTACACTGTAAATGCTATGGAAGGGTGAGCCTGGTGACATTTTTGGCAGGAAAAAGTATTTTAAAATTTTATTTACTGACAGTTAGTACTGAGTAGTAGGTTTTTGTGCAATTACTGACTTTGAAGACAAGGAAGATATTATAGGATAGTCCCAAAGTCTTGTGATACCTGTGGTCCCCCTAATGGGTGACCCCATATTGTTGCACTAAAGGGGCAATCACACCTTCCTGACTGCAGCTATTCTGAGACCTGGAGATCCAGGGACTCTAAGCTACAGGTATTGGCCTGGAGTCCAAAGGACCTTTGGGGCAGAGGCTGGTGCAGCACAGTCCAGAAGCACCTTCCTCACCACCAGCCAACCCTCTGTGGTCATTGACCGGGGCTGGGAAAGCATCCTTAGAGGCTGGCCACCTTCACTGCCTTCCCCAGGGCAAACCTCACTATGTATCTAGAACCAAGCTGATAATCATGCTCCATTATCTGAAACTTCACATCCAGAGAATTTTCACCTTTCTGTAAACCTTCAATGAAATCCTTCCTCAGAATGGAAGCGGTGCAAAAATTAGCTGCACCATAAAAAATGAAGAATTTAAAGATATTTTCAATATGCAGATTCTTTGCCAAAAGCACAGTAAAGAGCCCACCATGAATACATTACAGAAATGTTTGCTCGTTTCTAAATTTCCTGGAGTTTGCTTAATGTCAGCAGTCCCATTTAACAGCAGAATGTAAAACCCTGTGACAGCTATTGAACCCCCGACCCCAATAGGTAGTTACCAGCTTTGCCGGGACTGGTTTTGAAATCATTCAGTCCGTTAGCCTGCATCTTGTTACAGTCACTGCAACTGATGCAATACTATGAATCTCTTTTTCCCTGTACATTTTTAACTCTCTCGTGCCAGCAATTATTTTGCTCTTACAAGAATATAAACAAGAGCTGCTCTGCTTCTTGGGGAACATTCAGGGAACAAGGCTGCACCTAGCTTTCGTTTGAACTAATAAATATAAAGGAGAACAAGAAGATAGTTTTTATCTGAAACACATTTTCACATCCTTGGAACAGTGAGGCAGCAAGAAAAGGACTGAAGAACAGCCTGCCATTTCCTTTCCTCCCTGTATTTTGGACTGCTTTTGACCCAGCGTGTGTGCGCATGCACACTCACTCGCTCAGTCTGCTCCTTTAGACCGTGACTTCATTGTAAAATTCAATTCATCTGTTCAAAGCAATGACTGAAACACTGTCTATAAAATTATGGCATTTTTCCACTTTAAAAAAAATAAATTAACACTTCTTCTTTTAAAAGTTATTTTTAAACCTAGCTGGCTTGGAGCCAATTTTAGTCACAACTGAAGTGGATTCTTCTTTTCCTAGAATTCAATGCCTTCCTTTTCTAAAATGTATTAGTTTTAAAAAAAAAAAAAAGGGAAGTAAACCCATAAATGCACAGTTTACACTTCTGTCTATGGCGTTTTACCCTCTGACGTATCAATACAGTACGCTTTTCAACTTACTACTATGCAACAAACCCCAATGAGTCTTTACTTTTTCTAGTTTAGGAACTTAACTCGAACACAGACTTTAGCAATCCCAGAGCAGAACCACTTACTTTCAGTTTGAATCTGGCTGGGGCACTCATCGAGCATCACCACAGCCAGTAACTGGCTGAGTCAAAGTTTACGTCTGGGAGGTAACTGAAGACCCTTCAGAAGCATGGCGAAATTTGAAAAACAGCATCAGAGCCTTATTACAATCCAGAGATACACATGGCTTCTGGCACTATATCTGCATTTACATATTAATAGCCAAGCATGAAATAGATGAACTGAGAGAGCTGTTGTCATATACGTAGGTAGAGTGAGTATTCTGACTTCGGTAAGTTCCCATTTTCCAGGACTGTCTCTCTCAAGAGACAGTAGGACATCTGGTCTTCTTAATGGAGTAGCTGATCTGGAATCCGGGTTTAGTAAAACTAGCCCCAGTCAACCAAAAAAAAAAAAAAAAAAAAGAGACAGACTTGAATCTAAGCAATTAATATGTCACCAAGAAGTATTTTAAGGAATAACATGCAAACTGACCTGGCAGGGAGAGTATTTTCCTTCTCCTTTCAAGGGAATCCTGTTTTTCTTGAGAGAAAATTCAAACTAAATTATACTAAGTGGCTTTATATTCAGCGAATGTTCACATGTGCAGTATTACCCACACTGTGACAACTCCATTAACTGAGATGCAAATATACTATTTATATACTTAGTTATACACGCTTTGTAAAGGGTATCAGCAAGCACAGTAGTGCAACATAAGTAAAAGATAAGAACTTTGTAGTCCCTTTATCCACAAAAAGAAATCTAATCAGATTTGTATTTTCCAAGTTGAATTTTCTCAGGTCTGATCTCAGCATTAAAATGTTTGATTCTTCCAATTCAGCAGAAATTATTGGCTAACTCAGGACTTAAGAAGGACAAAGGAAAGCTCTTTATATTAAAAAGTGTCACTTTGCTTTTCTGGTTTTTTTTTTATTGTTGTTTTACTACTCAAGTGCCTAAGGATTTGGAATCAAAATTTAATAGGGCCACAGCATCTATCTAATCTTTTAATAATGTTAGAAGCATAAAGAAGATGGACTTCATGAGAATATCATAGGTTTTGCTGCTGTTGTTTTCAAAGAGCAAGCTCTGGCGGGCTGTTTTGGGGGGATTTTTTTTGTTTTGTTTTTTAAATGAGGCTGATGAAAATGCACAGCTTCTGTGTCTTCAGTACCTGGACTGAAGCTGTAAGACTCTGCAGAATTCTACGCAATGCTCCGCTCTTCCTGCCTCTGTGCATGGCTGCTGAGTGGAGTTCAGTTTTAATATTAGTAAGATGGAGCTTGCCAACATGTGCTTGTTGAATGAGGTAGGTCTCCATTACCTCATTCTACACGACTCTTTTACAGATTTTATCCAACTAAGCTTTTGAAGATATATTTATTGTTAACCATGTGAGAAATCTCACTTACGTTAATGATTGTGCAACAATAAAAAGTAAAAATAAAAATGATTAGTAGTCTGCTGACGATTATAAACCCTCTTCACTTCCCTTCCCCCCTTTTTTTCTTAGGAAATCATTACTCCCATGTTTATTTTTATTTTTGTAAATCTAAGAGTGCAAAGCTAAAGGCAGATGTATAAAAGCAGCCACAATCTGAATGGGTGGGTGCGGGATCTTTACGTATGTACATATGAGATGATCCACAGAATGAATGCCACACCAGGCAGCACTAGTAGGAGTGTTACAGCTCTGCTAGCTACCCAGTAAATCTGTACTGGGACAGTAAGGAAGGATTATGCAGTTTAGTAGCATAAAGCTGCGCAAGAAGCTTTGAGAAATCATCATCCTCCTCAATCTGCCATTCCTCTCTTCCCCTGACCCCTTCTCAAAAACTCTTGTCACCTCTCAGGTTTACCCATTTCATTTTCCATGCCACTAGGTTCAGAAATCTCAAGATGTTTGTGGGGTTTGAGCCCCTGCAGGCAGCTGCAGGTTAATTCTATCTGTTTAATTGGGACAATATAACCTCCAGAATCCAGCATGAATGACCTGTGTGAAAGAGAAGGGGAGACACAGATGAGGATGCAAGAATTCTTACAAGGAACTGGGTCCAAGAGAAAGATCAGGATGGTTTTCTAGAGGTTTCTTTTGGAGTTACCTTCTGGCTGACAGCCCAGGCCAGATGGAGATAATTTCTGAACCTGCAGCAAGAATTGCCCTTTGCTCAGAGTGAAAGAAGAACTAACAGCTCCACCAATCCTCACATATCACAGGTTTCTCCTATACTTGCTTATAGCTATCCTGCTTTATGCTAGCAACTAACTCTATTTTAGATGCTACTGGTCCTGACGTCCCTGGGGTGCCCCCATAGCTCAGTCTCCGGAGAACAGAGCTGGTCCATGCACCTCTTGATCTCCAGACTCTCCTTCTGCCAGCCCCAAGACCTCTTTGGTGCCCCACCTATCCCCATTTCCCTTGACAGAGCATCTACAGTCTAACCTCTCTCCTCTGGATATCACATCAGCATCGCTGCAGCAGCAAAGCCTTAAGTCAGCATATCGTAAAGAAACATTACAAACATTACTTTCATATTTTAGTGTACACAGTTAACATTTACATTTCACACCATCTCCCATGCAAAGTCTCTCTCTCCATGCCATCAATACACCACTTCTCTTAACCCCTCCCTGCCCAATGCTAAGATCCCCTTTTCTCAGGCAGGACAACAAAACAGATTTTGGTGCTTCTGAGCCCAGCTACCATGGAAACAGAAGCAGTCAAAAACTGGTTAAAAATACAAAATTAAAAGCAGAAAAAATTCCCCAACCTTCAGAACATTAAACCCCCACCTGGGTCTATCCCAAATACCCCAGAAATGCTTCAAGCTCACAATGAGATGCTGCCAGGCAATATTTCAGGGGCTAGTTTCAACATTTGCTATGAACATCTTTTGATGCTCCAGATATATCGTCCTAAGGGTTAATATACCAAAACAGGAAAGGGGGAAAAAAAAAAGGACAAAAGCTGTGTAACTTCTTTCCATGGCATGACACCCTCTCTCTGCATCATATTCCAAAGTGTGAGATGTGCAATTTCCATCCTAAAGCTCAGTAAAAATGGCATTAAAAAGTACTAACCCTGGGAACTGCTTATTAGTTTATCAGATCAACATCAGCAAAACTGTCTTTTTATGTGCTGCTTAGTTTCAAAAAAACCTACCATGCATATTTCAGTTCTCCCTCTCCACACCCCACACCCTTCTGCTGCTGTCCAGCTGGAACACATCAAGGGTCTAGAAGCCAAGTCAAATGTTGACCCCACCCTCCTCCATCCATTTTAAGGCACCTTCAAAGCCAGTACACTGATCTAGTTCAGCTTAGCCAACAACGCCAGCAAATCTGTTATTTAAGACTTTAGTGCTGGGTTTTTATAACTGCCCATTAATACAAGCTTTGATGTATGGTCAAAAAATCCAGCTGTAATGAGTTTCATCAGACTGTAGTAACCTTTCCTCAGAAGGTCTTTATTACTATACCTTCATAATCTTTGGTCCCAATACTGTTTTATAGTATCATTCTTACTGAACCGACTTAAAAAACAACATTCAGCAACACTTAACGAATCTCCTCCCCCAAAATTAAAACAAAGAGCTGTTAAAAGTTTTCTAGAAGACACTTTTGCACCCACATTTGTAATAGGAATTTGCTGTTAAGAGTACGCAGGCAATAGTGTAGTGTGAACCAAAAGAGAAACCAATTTTCCTGACAAAACCTTTAAGACAGGATACAAAAGGATTTTGTATGATGACAAAGAACTTACTCTGTTGTTCCCCTTTGCAGGATGCAGCAGGGAGGAAAGAGGGGGGAAAAAAAGAAATATTAGTTACATTTATTTTACATGTATTCAGTCTAACTCGTACAGTTCTGGAAACAGCTCAAACCAAATGAGGAACTGACTCAAAGAACATTCACTGAATCCTTTAGCTAGACAGTTTCCAGGGGAGCATAGGACATTTGCAAAGGATTTAAAATGTTAAGTTGTAAACTCATGCTGTTTTTTTTCAAAATTTCTTCTCTACTCAAACGTTCTGATCCCACTTTTGCTTCCTCTAGTGTAAATCAGAAGGAGCTCCAGGGAAGTCAGTGGACACTAACACAAGGGAGAAGAAAATGAGGCCTGAAATGATCGAGGGATGGGATGGAAGCCAGAGGGATTTTTGTGCGTTGGTAATACTGAACTTCCAGTACGCAAAGCAACCCACTAAACATGTCTTCTTACCCTTGCATGACAGCCACTCCCTACGACTTGCCAGTGAACGGAAAGTTTCATGATCCAATGCTTTTTAAAAAGCAAATATTGAACTTTTAGATTAGTAATAAAAATAAGGAGGAGATGGCATCAGGGGAGAGGGGAAAAGGAATGGATGGTGCTAGCAAGGTAAAGTGTGCAAAGCAAGTTACGACAAACATCTGTGCTATTATTTTTTTTTAATTGTGAGTTTTGCCATAAGCTGGCATGAACAGTGTATATTATGCAGTGGGAAGTCAGCCAAAATAAACAGGAGTCTACAGTTGAGAAATACAGTCTGGAAAGGTTAGTCAAAAAGTTGTAGTCACTTTTTAAAAAAGGAGGTTTTTGGATGCATCAGTCCAGAAACCCAGCAGTAAAGTCAGCTGGTAAATGGATATCCCGTTTCAAAGTGAATCAGCCACAGTGTGATTTATATCAAGCAAGCTGACTTGCATATGGGTTGGAAAAATAAAAACACTGATTCATTGCTACCCGGGTGGCTGTCAAAGCCCATGTCCTGACAAAAGCAAATCTCCTGGGCGAAGGAGGTGAGTTGGCAAACTGCAAAAGAATTTGGGGGCTTATAGAGCAATATTAAGGGGTGCTTAAAGATAGTTAACCAAGGAGTGAATATATGAAAGTGAGTGTGCATCCCCATGTACAGGGGACCAGGGAAGGCAGGCAAAATGAAGTGAAATGGAGGAATGGGGTGATACCTGGCCTTTAATTTTTAATATATAAATGAGATTTGTTTAGGCAAAAAGAAAAATTAAAAATCAACAACCTTGGACTTAGTTTACAGGATTAAATTAGTAATAAAGGCTTCATATTAGTGACAGTAAGTACTGAGCCCCATTACCACTATAGTCACACAATTTTTAGTAGCAGTATTAAAAAAAAAAAAAAAAACCAGAAAAATTAATAATCTTAGTTGAGAGATTTGCCTCTAGTGAGAATTGAGAACAAATCTCTTTAATTCAGTGACAAATTCCTACTTTTCCTGCCACTGCAGAAGCAACCCAGCTAGGGGCAAGTGCGTTGGGTTTCACATCAGTGTCCTTGTACACGAGCAGCCGAACTGTTAATGAAAGCACACAGCTTGGCTTTCAAATTCCAGGCTGCACACACTGCTCTGGCAGTTACAGAAAGCAGGCCAGCTTCACCACTGCAATGCTCCAGGTTTACAGCACTATTAATCTATTTTTCATTTCTAAGCAGCGATTTTTTTCTACTTCTGGTGCCAAAGCCTTGGATACTCAAAGTTACCAGCTGTGCCTCGCACATGAAAAAGAGTGAGAAGGTCAGTCTGGGAAGGGGCTAGGGTACCTCTTCGCCTTCTTAACTCCAGGATTGCAAAGCTATCGGGAAGCACTGAAGTAAACGCAAGTTGCTGCCATTTCCTGGCCGTTTATCTTACATAAAAACA
Source organism: Limosa lapponica baueri (assembly GCA_002844005.1). Classification (NCBI taxonomy): domain Eukaryota; kingdom Metazoa; phylum Chordata; class Aves; order Charadriiformes; family Scolopacidae; genus Limosa; species Limosa lapponica. Next base: position 804,025 of record KZ505742.1, read on the forward strand.
CAGTTTCTAAAATGTTTGAAGGAGAATAAAAGACTGGGGTGTGTGTGTGTGTGTGTGTGTGTGTGTTGCTAAACCCATTTTATATTGTCAGAGTAAGGTGTGAACTTCTAAGGTACTCTGGGCCTTGGAGCTTTTGCTTTGCAAAATTCAAAACTTTAACTCCATGCTTGCAGTCCACATTTGAACCTCTAGTCCTGTAGGAACAAAGTGCTTTGAAAGACTAGAGTAGCATCAAGCATCTTTCCTAAACAGCTTGATAGACTACTGAGTGAATTTCAAATTACAGGGGTGTGGAACAATAATATTCACTCTTTTTTTAATGTAAAGATAATTCCAGCTGAAAGAACAACTGAATTTTTATTCTCTTCTACTTCTGTATTTCAAGGAAGTTTCTAATCTTCTATCTAAGACTCCTTTGACAGACCAAGTTTAAACAAAAACAAGAATTCTTTATAAACGTATTTTGAATACAAAATATTTTTAGGGGGAAGGGAGAGACAGGAAGAGAGAAGTTTAGAAATCCAACTAGTCTGGCTTGTTTAAAGATAAAGTAACAGATATATTCATATGATAAACATGTCACAGAATACAAGATTAAGCCAGAGGCAGCAACAGGCTTTTTTGACATCATTATTAAAACCTGAGCAAGAAAAAAAACCAAACACAACAATACCATAATTTGTTCCTAGTAATGAATTAGGTAACTTCTCATAACTAATCCTTGTAAAATGATTTTTGATGGTCTTAAGTGGGAACTGATCTACTGGGACAGGCAACATACAGAAGAGTCACCAATTTCATTTTTAAATTTTTTTTAAAAAGGTAAAGTCTCAGATAGTTGGTAGGTTTCCTGCTAAATTTGTGTTTGAACTATTCCGAAAAAAATCATCATCATTATCATCATCATCATCATCACCACTGTTTATTCCTATAATAATTGAACGATCCAGCAGTTCAAGGATTCTCTGAATTATCTTTTGATGGTAGCCTTGAAACTTGGTATGAAGAGAGGAAATTGAGAGTTGTTTGCATAAATAGCAGGCGGAGAAGATGCAGACAGAATTATACTGGAAGCCGTGGAGGTAACTCAATTATAAGGGAAATATGATGAGGAAGAGAAAGATGAAGATATGTAAGAGAGCACAAGATCCTGGACTCAAGGGACCTGGCTTTCCCATGGAAAACAAGCAGGAAGAAAAACAAATTCCATCAAAATCAAAGCATCATTTCTCAGAACAGATCATCTGCTGAAGGAATCTAGTAGACCAGCAGACTTACTGAAGAAAGGTAAAACATGCATTAAGAAACTTTCAAAAGCTGAAATGACAGGTATTTTTGCTAGTCACCCTTCTCTCTGGATACATCTCCTCAAACCTTCATTCAATATTAAAAAACAAAATAACAAAGTTGAAAAAATATGAAATGGTAGTTGGGCATATTCCGTTTCCCGACCTTCTGTCTTTTCTGTTAAATTAATAGAAGCTTTTTTACTGCATCCTGTTCAGTTTGCTTCACGTGATGATTAGCTGAGTAAAACTGCCTTTGGAAAGGTTTAGTATGCGTTTCATACAAAAAACCATGCAGTGAATCAGTAAAATAAATATACATGACTGCCTGGAATGCTTCTGTCAGTTCTGTAATACAGAGCTCGAGGGAATAAACTCTTCAAAGCACATCTTTACCTTAGAAGACATTAATAGAAACAATGAAGATCAGAAAACCCAAGATTTCTCAACGCTTTTACTACACAGAACTAATGAATAACATTTTGGAAGGTTCAGTTTGTTTGGTCGTTTGTTGTTGTTTTGGTTTTTTTTAATATTGAGTTTTGATGCATAAATTTATCTTAAAATATTTCAATATTTCAAAATTACCACAGAAAAGTACAACAAAAAGGCCACTATTTCTTGAAATATCTGCAGACGTTGTTTTTTTTCCAGATGATATGATCATTTTTTCTCATTCAAACAGAGCAGCTACTGGAAAACTTAGTGAGCTGTTTGACTTACTGAGGATTTATCAGGATAGACACCGGCTCGTAGCAGAGATGCCTTCCAGCTATCCACCTCCTCTTGGGAGTCACAGGCCAGCTCAAGGAAACGGTAATCCTTGTAAACATTCCTAGAACAAAGAGCACCACATTGTAAAACTAGCATTTTACTACTCTGTATCATGCACACAGCATTTTAAATTAAAAATCCTTTAGGATCAGAAATTACTTGATAATTGTTTTGGACAACAGAGTTTATGGGACAGGTGCTTGTTTAATAATAATTACATGGAGTACTTAAAAATATCTTAGAATGCTACAGCACAGCCCTGGAAATAAAAATCATCTGAAAGTACCGTGAAACTACTTCAAATCAATTTTCCAGCTCTTGCCAAAATGGAGCACTTTTAGGAAAAAATGGCCGTGGTGATGCAGAGAACAAACACACAGATAACACACCAACAAAACCACGTCTTGTGACTGATTGGTGCTGTAACCAATAAATATCAAAATAATTAATGATTCAACTTTGTCTCAGATTAAGTCTTTTCAATGCATTTATATACCCTTCTTAGCTTTTACACATCATCAGTAAAAGGAGAAAGAAAACAATGATAATCAGATATTTTAAACAAACAAAACAATCCTCTGATGTCTGCCATCATAGTATGAAAATTGGGAGATGTTTAAATAACACCTCTTGCAGGTAATTCATATAATTAGATAAATATAGCAAATCACTTAATGGAAGAAAAGAAAAAGGAGGAAAAATACATAGGAAGGTGGTACTTGTAAATTCTCCAATAAATAGAGCAGATTTTCCCCTTACGGTTTAGCCATTAGTTTCTGAATTCACATTCTATATACAGACCAGATTGCTGTAAAATTGTCAGCCAACAGTCTTTTAAGAAAAGGCTACAAGCTTAGCCGACAAAGGTTAGGAAACCACATTTTGCTAGATCTTAACAGTTGCAGAAGAATCAACCTTCCATCAGAAGACTGTTTTCTTCCCTTAGCAAGCTACAGAGAAGGGGGAGTAAGGGTGGAAGGAAGGTTGATGAAAATTACTTAACTTTCAAAGGTAGCAGCAACAATGGGTTCTTTGGTTTCATTACGCAGCTACAGAGGTCATTTCTACCCCATATTTTGAGAAAATCAATTTTAAGATAGAACCAGGAAACAGAGCTATTATTATCACTGTCTGGACAAATTTCTTTAGCATTCAGGGACTGGTGGGATTTCACTGTCACACTGCCGAACCACAACTAACGGATGTAATTCCCACTCACAGAAGCACTCCCTTAACCAACAATGTCACCAGACAGCTCCTAGCCCTGCTTTTTGTGGCAGTCTCAGGAAACAGATGGGTAGAAAAATTGTAATTGAACAGTAAGCGTTCATGCCGGAGCATGAAGAAGGCACGACACCTAATCATTAAAGTACCAGCCATGAAACCACAGTATGGCAACCTGAGGATGCCCACCTCTGAATAGAGGGAAATCAGCAAATTTATGGATGGCATTCAAAACTGCAAAGAATAAAGGACATACTAGATTTCCTTATGTTGGTGACATAGTTCTCACCAATTTCAATGGCTACATCTGAGCAGACAGACAGACAGGCATGTTCAGCACTGGGCTTGCACTACTCCTTGCAAGCCTCTGGAGCAGAGATGCCCCACCGGAGTGTGCTTCAGTGCTGCTCAGGGCAGCACACCTGCGTTTTCTTCCCCAAGAAAGCAGCCCACAAAGGGACAAAGAGACACCAAAGGGTCAGGTGCCATAGTTTAGGTAAAGCCACTGATAGTAAGAACAACCGAAGGCTCTATGTGTTTTTTTATTGATTAGAAACGTAAAATTAAACCTTTTTCTTCCCTGACACCAAATGTACTAATCCTGCCTTAAGGCAAATAATAGCCTGGATGACCTCCTCAGATGCCATTATCTTGAACTGATGGCAAAACACCTGAATTTTATTCAATTTGCAATATTGTGGAACTCCGAGTCAACATTTACTGAACAAAACAAAGAACTCAATAAAAATAAAGAGAGAAGCAAAATGAAATCGCCAGAGGAAAAAAAAATTCTTAATTTATTATTTACTGAGATACGTTTTTTGGCTAAGTTAACTATGCAGCTATAACTTTGAAGGAATAGGAAGCTGAAATAGTAAAAGGGTACTCACAGAAAAGAGGACTAAAAATAACAATAGAGCAAATAAAGGCTATAAAACATAGTGATAGGGAAGTTCCAAAAATACTTATCTGCAAGAGTAAAGCAACATGACACCAGCCTGTGAAAACATTTTTTCAGGATTGTCACATTATATATTAAACTTCTTGGCATTTTGTGACTTGCTACATCAAGCGTAGCCATACGAGAAGAGATTTTAGCCAACCACTTTGAACAGATGGGAGCTGGTAGTCCTTCATTCCTTTCTCCATATCAAGATTTTTCCTAGGTCTAGGGACACCTTATGGCCAAGCAACTGATGTCTCAGCTCTCCAAGGCCCTTCTCACAGTAGCATTTGATGGCTCCACCATTTTGGTGTAGCTTCTCTTACCCCACCACGACAAAGGAACATAGGTTTAACCTTCACAGCATAAATGAGGAACTGAAGGATATACACACTGAGCCAGAACTCATAGGAAGCTTGCAGTACGGTAGGTAAATGGATGCTTGCCTCCCAAATCACCTTCCTTCCTACTAGACTTCTTTGCCTTCCTTTCTTCCAGAAAGACTGCACAGGCACAGGAAAAAAAGCTGAAGTAACTTCTGAAAAGCATGTGTCCTTTTTCTGTTACTAGTGGAATCTTACAAAAACACATTAACATGTTTTATTCATTAGGAATCCACTGGCGTCTTCATGGAAAGCTGTAAAAGTGTTCTTGAAAACAATTCAGATTTTCTGCTTGGTTCTCTCTTCCACTTTTTAAAATTGCTGAAGATAACAGCACAGAAACAGTTACTCCTCAATCCTCACCTACTTACTCCATATGGAATACAGTGAGGTCATATTCTCATTGTCATCTCTATAGCAGCTAAATGAGATGTTATACATCAAAGAGAATGATATAATACAGGATACCAAGAAGTAAAAAAGATGAACTCTCAACAATACAAATCTTGTTGATATCCAGGCATCTTTAAATCTAATGGACTGCAGAAACAAAACAGATACAATAAATGGGAACATGTCTAGAAGTACAATCTGTGTGCAACATTTCCCTTGAATATTTAACATTTTTTAAATGTAAACACATAAACGGGGAAGCTATATGCATATACCACAGCTACCTATGCTGCTCCCTCCTGTAAAGTCTCATCATTGTAAATTAATATTCTGCATAGTACATGAAAATATATCCATAGCAGCATTGCTGGAAATTAATAAAGTACTACTACCTTTTTTCCAGAGTGAAAAATACAAAAGATTACTATTTGTTATCTGCATGTTTTATTACACTCTAAAAAAATAAACAAACCTCAAGAACTGCATTCCAGAAAAACCACAACATGATTGCTTATGGAGATGAACAGACAATTGGACTAAAAGTGTAATTTCCAGGTTCTGGAATTCTGGCCTATTACTTGAAAGTCCAGCAAACACTCCGCTGAAATTTAACGTACTCAACTTCTTCACCTTACTATTGCCTTTGTTTCCAGCATACCAGATTCCTTTCCCCCATATATTTCAGGGCCCAATGTGAACTTTCTAATGCAGAAATGACCTTTACATTGTCCTTAAATGTCCTTTAACCTCTCCCATCCCAGAAGAATCCTAATATGAAAATGCAGGAATGGAGTAAACTATTTGAAAGCGTACAAACGGAAAAAAGAGAAGTGCCAGATGATAAGTTTGAAGACTGAGCCCAGCTGTGAGTTACTGAGATTCCTGTCCCACTAGTCCTGAAGCTTGGCCTGTCAACATTGCTTAGGGGAGGTTCAGTTGCCTATAAGAATATCGATCTATACAATCCAGGACCAACAGGTGAATAACACACAACTGAAAATCACAAATAAAGAACTTTCTAGATACCTACAGCAGTTGCACATCAAAAGTGCCTGCTGTCTGAGCAGACTAAACTGCCAGGCCTCAAGGTGTATAGCATCTCTCACTATTTCCGAAAAGTAAGGTTGAATATTTATCTCCCACAAACCTGAAAAGATGTTAAGGGCAACCCCTGTAGATGCATTACAAAACCAGTTGATATACATGCATATATATTAATGCATACCCACATGTTAACTGTATCATAAACAGCTTTTAGATTGAGTTGGATCTGGAACATTTCAGTAGACAAAGACGTACTGTATGTGCATGTAAATTTTCTTCACATAGAGAGAAAATACAAACAAAGATTAAATGAAGACGCATTTATTCTTGCCAATATGGGATGAGACGGAACAGTAAATACAGAGCAAGAATATAAGTGAAATTTTTAGAATTGTGCCTATAAGACACTTTCATGCTCCAAAGAACATAGAACCACATTTAACTTAAGCAGTCGCACTGAAACAAGTGAAGCTACTCACAGACTGAAGGTAAAGGAATATCTTGTTTTAGAGAGATTTCAAACAACTGCGCTTATCATCTCAAATAATTTTTTGATAAATATCTGGTCTTTTTATTAGGATGCAGGCAGAATTAAAATGAACATTAAAAATCTAGAACCAAATGCAAATCAGCCCAATTTTCATGAAAAACACAAAAGATTCAATTCTTATATATTTCTTATTTGATCGAAATTGAAATCTTACAGAATATGAGTTTCATACATAATCACCTAAGATGGAAAAGGGAGAAAATAACAGAATCCAGATACTCCAAATATACATGCAAAATCGAGAAAGATAACCTTGGATGAAACTCTACTGTACGTTCCCTTATTCAACCTGCAACTCCACTGTATACACTCTGCTTATTCAACCTTAATCTTAGTCTACCATTTTAGACACCTGTAATTCCACAATGGCTGGTTTGAATGTATGCACAATTTTTCATATAAGAAAGCTCTACTAGAAGCTCTGGAAATCATATATATTAAAGAAACAAAACTGACCATCTGCTCTAAATTAACAGCAATGACTAACATTTTCTATCAAGGCATGCCATTTTAGATCAGTCCAATGTGAATGTTAATTAAAATTAACTGCACATGTCTCTGAAGATTTTTTTCTTAATATCCAGAAAAGCCAAAGAGTCAATATCGGAGACAATGTCACGAAATAATAGCATTTAAGGATTTTAACACCTAAGTTATGAACACAGTATCCCAGAAGTATAGGGATCTTTTCTAGTTCACACACACTAATACACAATTTTAAGGTGAAAATGAAGAGAAGATATGCTGATTGGTATATAGCCAAACCTGGACAATGAAGTATCCAGACTTCTATATGTAATCCAGAACAGAGATGCAGCCAAAACTAACATCACATTGGCCAAAATCGGCAGTGGTAACAGTAACTGGCACTAAAACATTCCATAGCTCCCTGGAGAAGAAGGTTTGACCATTTTCGTGGTGAGGGATAGAAGTCTGTTTTGGAACCTGCCTTGGGGCCACACAGATGCAAAAGCTGCTCACAGCTGTCAGAGCCTCATCACGCAAAGAGGGACCACATCTCCTGCTCCAGTCCTGTGCTTCTCTGGACTGGGTAGTGGGACCCAGACCTTGCTGGGTCACAGTGAACAAGCAAGATTAAGCTGTCCCGCAGGCTGAACCAAGTTTACCAGCCATGACTTCGCCCATGCTGACAACACCCGTGTCTCTGGTAGGTGTCAGTAATGTTTCAGATCTCACACAATCACTTAGGGGATTTTTGTGAAGCCGAATGTAATGATCATCTTTAAGGTACGGGTTTGGCACTGCTGTTTCCTTTCCCTGAGAACCCCTTTTTGGTTTGTAATACCAGTCTTAAACCTCAATACCCAAACCACCTATCCACCATACTGTGTTTTATTTATCATACAAAGAAATCTTGTCAATAATGACAAAAGAAAAAATCCAGAAAAACAACCTTTTTTTTTTTCTTTTTTTTTTTTTTTTTAATGGAATGGACTTGAGGGATAAAGGCTAGTTATTTCTTTGGTCTGTATATTTTTCCTATTCTTACATATTGTACTCATCAGTATCTTATAAGCTTGTTTACAAATATTAGCAGCTTTTTTTCTAGATTAAATTTGTGAGGTTTTTTAGTTAAATAGATTCTCATTCTTCCATTTCTAACAGAGAGGGCTCTGAATAGCTTACAGCCCAGTTCTTCCTGGGGCTTAGCTTTCCGAGTAATTCAAAAACAGTAACTAAACATACATCTCATCTTAGGCTTTCTCCTTTAGCCTGGCTTCCATCCAACACCTCCTCTGACCCGGTCTCCTTTCACTAGTTCCCTCTATTTTGGCTCTTACCCAATTTCCCTTATATATGGATAGCAGTTAACCAGTTGCTGTCCATAAGAAAAAATTCAGCACTTAAAGCTCTATTGCATTTGAGTCCCAGAGAAGACTTGTGCTTCATCCCCTTCTAGACCAACATTCAGACAACAACATGCGCCCAAAATAAATACTGTCATACCTTTCATTTAGTAGACATAGCATACTTTCCTGGGTCCTACTAGACAACAGTTTCTTGTGCAATATGATTCCTGAGTCAGAGTGTACTCAGGAGTCAGTAGCTAAAATTTATCATCTGGCAGTTCTATTTCCAGTTCTATTGTGTGCCCTCAAATCTTGCTTTTGATCACTCTCCTCTTGACATTCATCTGTTTCTCAGATTAAGGATCTGTTTCTATAATGAGCTTGCCCCAGACAGTCAGCTCTCATGCACGGATGGTAGGTTCTGCCACATTGCTTCATGATTATTGAGGAGCATTTAGCTCTCAGGAACCTATTCTCGTGAAAGCAAACAAGAACAGTTCTGTGCTTTGTACTTGCCCCTCAGATCCCCCTATCACACAGAACCACAGAGGTGAGGAAAGCAACGCCGTTATTCAGTTTCGTCTGGATCCTGGTTGAGCAGGAAAGTAAAAGACAGGGAGACTTTGTGGGATCTTTCTCTGCAAGGAGAGAAGAATTTCACAGGCTGGTTCTGCATCTTTGGCTCCAAGGAAAGGAATGAGTCTGAAGAGGAACAAAGCTTCCTGCATAAGAAAGACTACTGATAAGAGACTCTCCACCAGGTAACTCTTCCTCGTTATACAGTTGCTACTCCCAGTATTGGCCAGAAAGGCCTGAAAATTCACCAATTCAATAAACTCTTCAGCCTACTACCATTTTATAACCCCAAAAATCTTTACCTAGTAGAATCTCTTCTCCCACAAAAGAGAAAGAATTCATCTCTCCAGACTTGGAGAAGAAGTGAAAAGGGAGCTTTTTCTCTGCTTGTAGCAAAAGAAGAGAGTTTTTACTCATCATTCCTCCTTTATTTAAGAGAAGTAGTATTTAGATGAAGTTGAAATACAGTAATACAATTTATTGACCAATAAATCAGGAAAAAATGCAACGGACTACTTTAGAATGACATAGAATCTAGTAAAAGTGCCATGTGGATCCTGTAGTTAACTGGGTAAGATAATGAGAAATAATGACTTCTTGCCCTTATTAAGAAGGGAGAGATGGGACCATTGCATAGATCCTAAAGGGAGACACATTTAAGACTACAGCTTCTTGTGCTACACTACAGTAGTTAGCTAAAAGAAAAAGCACCAATCAGCAAATAATTTTAACAGGAAATACGTGGGCAACAGGCAAAGTGTTTGCAATGAAATCCTAGAAGGAAAGTAAACTTTGTGGCATGGACAGAATTTGTTTTGTTTGTTCTTGAACTCAGGCACAAGTCTCACACATTCATCGATGAGGACATCACAGGTTAATCTACTGTTTGTAAGCACAGGCACTGACAAAATCCTCTCTCCTCCATTCTTAGCTCTGCTTAAGAAAGTCAATCAGCAGCTACCTCTACACAACTTCACATTATGTTCTATAGCAGTACTGCGAACGTTAGTTTCTTTCCTACAGTATAATTATTTTCAAATACTTTTTACATATTTGATCTCTTTTCCAGTCTAAAAGACTTGTCAGCAGTTTACCGTGGAGGAGAAAAAGATGGTCAACACTAAATAGCAATCATTTTCTCGACAGCTTTAGGTTTAGACACATCCTGCTTGACCTCACAACTCAACTTCAGTACTCACTTCTGCTTAAAGGCAGACTCATGTAGACGGATACGGCCCAATATGATACAGGAGTCAAAGGGCACTCACTCTAATATATACTTTACTTTAATATCTAGTGCTGCTAAATCAAGTAAACTGGAGGAGTCCAACGCGAAAGGTCTCCCACAATGTCTATAAATTAAGTAGATGGGCCCACTCAAAAACTTTAAATAAATTATTTACTTTGCTGAAAAGCAAAATTCACCTCCCCATTCTTTAAGCAATGATACAGCTATTTCACACCAAGATTTTTCCCCTTTTTTGCAGATTTTAATTAGAAAGTAACAGGAAAATAGTTTAATAATTTCACAATGCAGCCTTTTCATAGGCATGCAATTATGTTCATTTCATGAGAATTTATCTTCACTGTGAAATCAGTCGTCACAGTCTCCATTTACTATACATTACCGAGTCACATTTGATTCCTGTCGGAGAACTGTTGACTTCTGCAGTAAATCAAAATGACAGATACTGTTAGTTTCCTTCTGCATCTATCCCCAAGCCTCAGCTAACTTAAGATGGTTTTTCCTTCTATGCAGTGAAATGAGCATTTTCCTGGTAACTATATTTCAGAACTGGAAAGGTTTTCATAAATGGAAAAAATGCAGTGCATAATCCAGGAAACTATTGAAATGTACAGTATCAGAAACATATGGCTGTAGCAAATACCTTTGCAGTGAGGGGCTGGGAATGAAAAAGAGAACAGGCTTATTAAAATTCTTCTCCTAAAGGGATTTTGCTTGAAAATTAAAATACTTTAATTGAACATTAAGAAAGTTTGCTTAGTCAATGAACAGAAATTGCTGCAGATTATGGAACGAAAAAAAAAAAAAGAGACCCAGAATAATCTCCATGCTATCACAGAAGCTGGAACACATGATTTTGTCTTTGTTCTTTAATGATCTACATCTTAAACAGCAAAATGGTTCCATAACCAGAGCCCTTAGTGGGCAAACTCAGAAACAGAAAGCTGATTTATTTCTCAATTGCTAGGGCCTTTTTTAATTAAAAATAACAAAAAACTTCCCTCCCCCCTCTCTTCTTCCCCCCCCAAAAAACCAACAAAAAACTAACCAGCAAACAAAACAGCCCAGCCAGAAATTAAGTTAATTTTCACATGAACTTTGAAAAGCAAGCCGTATTCTCACACATATTTAGAAATCATAAATCAACACATTAGCATAAAGCAAAAAACCAACAAGACTCCTAATTTCAACAGATCTTTACTGATTCCCTGTTTCAGTGTCCCTCAGGATCTGGGATGGGGAATGTGGTCCCACATTGAGGGCCAGATCACTTTACTTAAGCCCCAATATACCTGCTTCTGCTGACACAATCTATGAATTTAGGAGACGGCGGAAAGTGATACTAAACTTGTTTTGACCAATTTGTGCCAGCAGGCAGATTTCTAAAAATATTAAAAATCAGCTGTTTTACAGTTAGAGGAATTGGCGTTGTAATCCAAATTCAATAAATATTTCTTCGAGAACAACTTATGTCTCCTTTTAAGCTGGGAGACTGTCTTCATAAACAGTCTCCCACAAGGCAAAGTTATTTTGTCATCTTATCACTGTGCTGTCATGTCTTAACATGCCCATACAGATATAAGGATGTTTTTAGAGCAGCCTGCATATGCTGGAGGGCCTACTCACAGCCCGAATGGGCAGGGTTATTACAGACATGGCAAACATTTTAGACATCTGATTTTGAAATCCTTCCTGTCCAGCGTGTGTGATTCAGTGAAAATGTGAATGTGCAGATATATAACATCCAAATAAATACCAAACTTGCCAATGGAAATGCATGCTTTTCTTGGATATTCACAGCAGTTCAGTGATTATTTAAGATGATGAAAATACTCAAATCAAAGGAGAAACAATGAGCTAAAATTAACAGATTTTTCATGGAAGGAACTTAATACGTACAGCTGATATCAAGCCACTGGGACAAAGCTATCTTTCTTGACTATGTACGCGCAATGTCGGCATGATTCACACATTAATTTCCAGCATCTGAAGATCATTCATGTTTTTTAAAACATGAGAAGTTTTTCAAAGCTTTTTTCTATGCTCCAGAAATGCAAGTGGTCAAGTGTTTGAAATCTTATTCCCAGCAAGTATGTATGTGACATACTTTCAAAGGGCATCTCCTGGCAGACAATGTCCACATGTAGCCTAGCTGAGATATCAGAAAATGTAGGCAAAGCCTTCATGGGGTAGTTCAGAACGAGACTCACATTGCGTCCTCATGTTTCTGAGGCCAGCAGAAACTTGACAGTCCAGAAATCCTGTGCTTTGCTTTTGCTTTGCAGGAGGGAGGAGCATTCCTTGCTTCTGAAAGGACTATTTCTGGCCCGTTCAGGAGTAACAACAGCTGGGTCCGCAGGGAGCCACATCCAGCCCTCATCATCTTGAACAACATCTGAAAGTATTGCCAAACTTTGGCGATGCAAGGGGGGAACGGGTGTGAAGGAACTTCACGGAAGAGAAGGGGAAAACAAGGGCATCTATCTATGCTACCACTACAACTAATTTTACTTATTTTCCTGAAACAGAACTAATAGAAATTGCACCTCATCTGCTGAAAGGCAGTTCCACTGAGACTGCTTCAAGTGCAACTCTCCTCTCCAGTTAAAAACAAATAAAATAAAAATTTACAGTTCACTTGTATGTCTTTAAGTGTTGTCATTTTTCCTTGACGTATTTGTGCACAGTAATCTGAATTGGCTATCCGTCAGGAGTAGGCTCCCATAAAGTACCCACACGACTTAAGTCAGATGATGGAGTCTGAAAGGAAAAATATGAGGCAAATGCTACAAACACAATTCTAATTAATTAGGGAGGCAGAGGAATCTCATTTGTTCTCCATTCAGCTGTATTTAAACCCAAACAAACAATAGAATGACTCCCAAGATCACAGACAGGCAAGATTTTCCACTGGAGAAAGTGAAAAGCTATGACGCTTTTGTGATTTACACCAGCTGAATCTGGTCACAAGGTACAGAAGTCATGAATGTTTTGGTAAGCCTAGGTGACTGCCAAACAAAACAAAAATAGGATCAGGAGATGATTATTCAGCCATACAGAAGAACTAGATGACTAATCATGGAGCTGTTTCACCCCTGAGTGGCTAGCAGGACACTAACCTTTCATCCCATGGTTACGCAACAGCAAAGAAGCAGATAAATCAAAGGCATCAAAATCTTTGTTCACTCAACATAGTGGAAATACCAGAACTGCACTCCCAGTTATGAAAATGCTCAGCTAGATACAGTTTAACAGAAGCATCTGCAGAATAGCACATTTTCTTACCTCTGCTCCGTGTTAAACAATGCAAAGATATGTTTGCTAGACATGAAGCTCTTTTCAACATCTCGCACTTTCAAGTTGTCCAAAGGAAGCATATACTTCTTCTCTTTTTCCTAGAAAAAAAAAAAACAGATTAAACACCACTATATGAGAAGTCTCAAAGAAGCCTGATCTCAGCAAGCTCTGTTTAGTTGGTAATGCCTTCAGTAGATTTATTATCGTAAGAGAATTTCCAAAATTGAAATGTCTGCTCATCTTTCATAGTACATACCTGCAACAGAAATGAAACCTCAATTCTAGTTTTGGTTCTCCTGATCCTTTTAAAACATTTCCATACAAAAATTCCACCTCAAACACATAAGTATATACATTTGTTACTTTTCATTCCTCTGAATTCTAAAAAAAGGTCAGAAGTAACTAAACCAAAAGTTTCTAATCAATACAGAAATCTTCTGCCACGTCTGCATAGCAATTGAAGTAGCCTGTGACATAAAATTCATCTCTATCTAGAATTACTATTACTAATTATTTAGGGGTGGCATTTGACGATGCCAGGGATATATTTTCATTCCTCCAATGGAAAATACAAGAATCATAAAAATCAATCAAAATCATACCATCATCAAGGTTTTATATATACCATACGCAAACAAAACCAGACTGTAATCTAAGCAGTTTGTTCTCCAAACAGCAGGAATGATCTATTCACTCTTGCTGTAGCAAACTCCTTTTGCATTTTCATCACAACTCTCATTTACAGCACATTCTCATTTACAGCACAATCACTATAATTTCATCTGTTCTAGGTTTCTTGCTTCCCGTCACTCCAAATTACGGACTAGTAACACTCTCAAGCTACTTTATGATGTCAGAACAAAAAAGCCCTAAGACTGTTAGCTGTTGCCATTGTGTTAAACTTCCCTGACATCCTCGTACTGATGGATAAACTAGGGGAAAACTCTCCATTTTGTTCTGCAAATACACCTGATACCAAGTAGAAGCGATCCAAAGACAAGAGGGGCAACAGTTGCATCCTCATACTCTCATTTTTGTTTTGCACATCACATTAAAATTGCTGACAAGGGTACTAACACAGTACAGAGTTTAACACAGCTTTCAAAGGCCATTAAAGTACTGTTAAGGCAGATGCCATTATCACGGCAGCAATGGAATGGGGAAAGGATTTATGTCCTGGAATTTGTGCAATACACATTTCCCAGAAGAAATACACAAAAGTAACTTCCACGGCACAGAACTGGAAGAAGCCCTAGATAGACTGAGATGTGTGTACTGTGAGGGCAGACGCAATTCAACTTGGCTACGCCTCAGCCGATTGCAAAACTAAACTGGATGAGAATGTACCTATGAGTGAAACTATAAAAATTACAGTGATGTGTCCAACAATGGCTCACTTTCCTAGACAGCTTCATAACAGGTCTCAGTAGAGGAAAAAGCATATTTCAAAGGCCCTTCTGGAAAAGCATGGTTTCTACTGTCTTGTTTTGCTGAATACAAAAGTTATCAAATCCAGGGTGGAAGTATTAAATAAAAAATATCTGATGGATTTTCAAACTGCCTCTAGCTTAGCCATCCTAGAAATTATTACCCACAAAAGATCATACATATATATGTTCTTCACTCTCTTGTCTAACAACAATTCTGATGAAGGAGTCTAGTTCTGTGCTAGCCTATAGCTATTTATCACAGTTTATATCTATATTCTGCTTCCAGGGAATATATAGTCTCTGAACCTTTGGGGTTCTCCCTGAAGGGAGAATTTGCTGTCATCCATTCAGTAAGTATTACCACTGGGATAAATAAAAGTAAATTCATAATCTACCAGTAAAAAAAAAGTAAATAAACAATAGTAAAATAAATTAAATAAAGAATGTATAGATCAGATATTTATGTATAAAAATTAGAAGTTCACTGTCCTCTAATACTGATTTTTATTGATATGATCTGTTTTGATATCATGTCCTACATCGTTCTGATAGCATTCAAAAGGTAGCAATGTGACAGCTTTGCTGCTATGACAAAGGGAGTCACAACTGAAAAAAATCCTAGCATATAAATTCAGAACACATATTGAACTTTGTATTAAAAGCAAATCACTTTTCTTCAGTTGAAAGTTGGACTGCATGGTAATATAAGATACTAGGTTTCCTATTTCAAACATTTAGGACAGGTTACATAAAAAAAGTAGTCTTTTGGGCAGAAATATCTATGCTACTTATTTCTAAGTTACTGAGAAAAAACCCTAAATTATCTTAATTTTTATTCTTTAAAATTTATCTTTCACTATTAAAGTATATGCTTATAGTGATTTACTATTCAATTACCAGAAATTTAAGAAGTTTCTGATGAAGTGTTTGTTCTGACAGACACTATCTGCTGACAAACCAAGCAACCACAGATGAGTCAAAATAGGAACTGATGAAAAAACTATACCAAGAATCTGATTGTCTAAACAAAAATTCCACAAGCAGGAAAGTTTTATAAATGTTTGATGCCAAACTGTGAGAAAGTGTTTCTTCTGCAGCCACAAGGAAAAAGGAAATGCCTACTGAAGGCTAAGAAGTGGTTGGTATTTATTTACATGGCCTCCTACCCACATGCTGAGACAGAGCAGTTTCCAAGAAAGGGAAATCATAGGGTGCCTGTGCTTGAAGAGAACACAGACAGCATGTCACAGATGGGAGATCAGACCTAAATATTGCTTACTTCCAGGAGCAAGGTATTACTGCAACATCAAAGCATGGCAGCAAAACCCAGAAATTTTTTTTTTCTTTTTTCCCCAAAAAAAGGAGGGAAAAAATATAAATGGAGCATGAGCTAATTCACCAGCAGATGAACTCAACATCATTTCAGCCTTAGATCAATTAGTGTTATGTTATGGTGTTACTGTTCACTCAACTCCTGCTTAGACTTTGGCTGACCCGGCAGATGCTGAGGCCCAACGTGGTGGGACTCGCACCATTCGGTCAAAGGAGAGCAGCACCTGGGCAGGCCAGGCGGCCAGCAAGAGCTGAAGGGCCACTATCCACGGGTTATCACCTGCAGATTGCTGTCTCCGGCAGCCATTACCTGTTGTCTGGCAGACTCGTCAGAATCTGCTAACTTACGGAAATGGTAAAGACCAAACCTCCAAGATGGAAGGTACAAAACATCTGCTTACCCAAAAAGCTTCTGAAGAGGATTGAACAGCAGCTGGACTGCTGAGGCTTTTGTGCTGCCCAGTGTGATACAGGGGACCATGCACCGTGAGGGAGGAGGAAGGATGAGTGCTCTCACCCTTGGCTAGGTACCTCACATTCTTTTCTTTTGTTCATAGGCACACAAGATTAAGGTTGTAAGTTATGAAATCTTATCACTTGAATGGCAAATAAGTGAACTAACGTGATAGACTAGTCCGGGCAAAAGGGGATTGAGCATCTGTATGAAATAGTTTAAACCACAAAGTATGTTGTCCTGTAAATTTGAGAGATCCGAACAGACCTTGACATATGGCTGGGCAAAAAAAGCTCTAGCCAGGGCTATCTGTGCACGTCTCCCACCCTGAGAGGCTGACAGCCTAAGAAACAGGGAATGTATGAAGCCTGGGAGGAATGGGGCTAGGCACACTTCTACGAGTGACGACATGCACATAACTGTGGGTCCAGTTTGTCCCCCTCAGCATTTGTTCTTTTTTATTTATAGATTTTTATTTTTATAATGGGGCAGAGAACTGAAGCGTGACATGAGGGGAAAAACCAGCACATGCTGATCTCATGTACAGACTTTGCCTCTCATTTTCCTATACGGAGTAGAGGAGAAGAAGGAAAAAGCAGGAGGTAGCATGGCCCATTCCTGTCTGTGTTACATGAAAAAAAAAAAAAAATACCCATAGTGCACCTTAGAAAAACAAACCAACCTGCTAGCCGGGGGAACCTTCCCACCCTTGAGACGATGTTTCACCACTCGTGGGCATAAGTAGCACTCACATCCTTAATGGACTAGTTCTGTTCTCTGACAGGCGAGTAAGCTGCCAGGAACTGACAGCATGATGTAAATATGCCATATTACAACTGCCCCTTCCTTCTCCAGTGTTTAAAGGTACTAAAAATAAATACTGCTGAAGTCCAAAATGGCACAAGGGATGCAAAAAATACAACAGCATCTCCCATCCCCCAGCAAGGTCTCAGCCAGCACTTCCAAGCTAATGAACTTCATTTTCAGCCAGGGGCAGAAATCATTCTCTGCTTTTGGAAATTCATAGGCTCTGTCAGAATAGCAGCAGCAGAAACCTTGGGCACAATGTCAGCTAACTGGATTATAAGAATTCCTTTGCTTCAAAGAAAAGAGATTCTTAAATTACTTCAACTTCTTCCAGTTATCAAAGATGATTCTCATTTTTATTTGTCACTTCAAGATGGCTACTGCACAACAGCAGCAGGTGGGACAAACCCTACTCCTCATCTTGTATCCTGAGGAACAGAAGCAAAATTCATGCAGGACAATTTAAATATATGATGCTCAAATACTGAAAGGCAGGTCTGAGCCTGAGCATTGGCTTAATCACACTTTCGGTTACGTCACGGGGAATTAAGCCATTTTGCTCACCACTTTGTAATGCTTTTGAGAACACCAGCTGCCAACTGGGGCTTCAAGACACTAACCAAACCCTGTTTATGCTGACTGTGGGGACCACAAGCCCAAAGGAATCAAGCTCCCAACTGGAAGTGCAGGCCACACTGGAAAACTTGGAACAAAGGCTGGTTTACAGCAGGATTCATTCTGTGCATCATTTGTACTGAAAGTACAACTCTCAAAAGTAATTACTGCCCACTGATAGCAAATATAGGTATCCATGAAACACCTCTCCCATTAGTATCAAGCATTAACAAGTATCAAGCATTAATAAGGCAAAATAGTGAACTAGTTCAAAATCACAATCTGAGGAAGTACAGCTTTGAATTAAAGCTTGAGAACAGCAGATAATAAGGTTGACATTTCTGCCTCTAAACCAGATTTCCAGACCAGCACTGTACTACTCTATTTGTTTCCATGTAACTCAGCCCTAATACTTACCTGACTCACAGGCATAGGGCTAGACCTTTGGTTTTTTGTGAGCAGCTAGTGATGGCACCACGTGATGAGGGTAACCTGCAATCAGGGTGCTAAAACGTGTAGGTGGAACACCAAAGCTGAGCAGCTGCTTGGCAAAGCAGTTAAGCAGCAGAGGCAGAAAACAACACCAAAATGAAGATGCCCTACAGTACTATACTTGTTTAGATGGCTGGATCCCTATCCCCATTTTACAGACAGGAACAGACACAAGAAGCAGTGGCTTGTGAACCAGATGAGCCAGAATGATCTATATTACAAAGAAATAAAAATAGGAAGTGTAAGGAAAAGCTGATGGTGGGCTGAAACTATGCCTATTTACTCCTGAAAAGTAAAGGCTCAGACTTGTTTACACCTCAAAGCTGCTGTCGCTGCCAGTGCAGAATAGCCTACTCTATGGCATCTGATGAAAATGCAAACTATTAAGATGCCTCATAGCAACTTTCATAGTATCTAAATAAACATCCAAGAGTTAACCATACTCTAACTTTAAATATACCCAAGAGAATTTTACTGTGTTTCTATTTCAGTCTATTTTTCTCTCAGTTTAGAAAGCCGCACAGCATCTTCACAATGGTCTCTGCTTTACCACACTTGGCTTTAATGCACCCTCTGAAAAATGAAGCATGAGATACTTTCATATTACTGCAAACTTTTGAAGGAAAACAAGGCAAGTTATTTTATTACAGACAACTTAGCAATGTGGGATTCGGGCTTGAACATGCTCCTGGGTACAGCTGTAGAAAACATAATTCTAAACTGCCTATAAAATGAAGAAGGAGCTGCTTTAACAGAAAAACAATGCATACATAAACATTCAAATGTTTTTATGAAAAGCATAGCAAAAGAATACTTAATAAGTTGCAGATGACAAGACCATGTTTCTTCAACCTATGCACCTCTCTCTCCAATCTTCTACCATCAAATCCTACATGGTTTTAGCTGTTGATAATAAAGGCTTGAAGCCAAGCACTTTGACTACTGAAACCAGATTCAAACCACTGTAGATCTTGATTCTTCAATAAAGCCAGCCACATGGGCATCAAGAAGTGCTCCCATATGTACAAATGACTCCCTGTGTGCTCAAGTGAAAGTTTTCAGGCAAAATCTTTAGGCAGAAAACAAAAAATGGTTTGATTATCTCACTCACTGAGTCTCCTCCACAGGCAGGTGGATTACACCTCCATGATGCACTACCATTTCCCTTCCCGCTCTGCTCTCAGCATGTGCCAGGAGAACTCTGTAGCCACGCTACACCCCAATGGATGTACATTACCTAGAGAGCAGTTTTATTACCTGTATCTATATTGACAAGAATAATCCGGTATGACAGAGAACTGTCACATATAGGTGTGTGTATATATATATCTATATATATAATTAAATATTGACAAAGTCATAGAAGAACCATTATGCAATGTATAACAGAAGCAATTCTAGGAAAATGCTAGAGAAAAAAAATGTAAGCTCCAAATTGAAAATCTCAATACAAAAACATGACAAGAGCTTAGGGTGATAAGTCAGACTATTAGAAGAAAGGAGCACAAGGCACAGAGCATAAACACCAAATCTTATATTCCCTCAGCATTACAAGATTTTACCCTCTGCCGTGGTGGAGGATATCGAGTTCCTTATACAATTCAAACCTGAAAATGCCAAACCTGAAACTGCAGCTGAAAAAGGAAGAGCTGATGATAGAATCAAGCTATTTCAGGTTTGAGCTAGTAAGCTTTTTAATTTTGCATGTTTAATATATTTTCTAGGCAATTACAAGGACTCACAGCACTTCCAATTTTAAGGCAATCTTTCCTAAACTTTTCTTTACGCATCTGCTTGTTTTTCCCAGTCTTTTGGTACCTTTTCTCACAACATGTTACTAAAAATAATTAAGAGGTGTGTTGCATCTTTGGTGTTTCTTCTGAAATCAGCTATAGGATTAAACCTGATGATAATGTTAAATCAGTCCTTGGCCTTGTCATTCATTTTACAGTGTGTTATTCATTTCCCACAGTGCTTTTCTCTCATAAGAATTGGTATTATATTTGTCTCTGTACTTTTCTTCTGCACAAACTGCTTCAGGAATAGAGTGACGAGGTTTCACAACTCTGCATTTTAAATACTTCATCCTTTCAAGAAATGGTCACTGGTGTCTTTCTTGAAAGGAGTTTATTATCCTGCTACATTTCAAGATTTCACAGAAGGACGCCAACATAGGATCTCCCTACATCACTATTTTGCAGCACAACTATCCAACTTTAATTGAGGTTTTACAGGGAGCAGAAGCTGCAGCTTGCATTCGTGCAGCACGCACCAGAGTAAAACCTCGCAGCCCACCTGCTCAGAGTTGGGCAGCCCTGAATCGCTCCTTCTCCATGCCTGGAAGAGGAGATGGGCACAGCACACAACAATGAACCACCAGAATCCTTGAGGAATGCTGTGCTGAGCAACCAAACTGTCCTTAAGTGGGAGCTAACAAACCTGCCACACTTAGCTAACTCCAAGTGGTTGCTGCCTGCACAGCAGTCCCCACATCATGGTACTCAGCTTAACAACTTTCCCATTGTCCATCTCTCATTTCCCTCAATAATGAGCAGTGGCTAAGCAGGCATCTCATTGTATTAGTGCAGACTGTGAATGGCTGGATTTAAAATAAAAATAAAATGAATTTCCAGTTATTTCACCGGTACTCCCTGTGCCTTTACATAATCAGTGCATCAAACAGAAGTGTAATAGTTCCTGGAATACAGAACAAATTGAACATGATTTAAGATTGCCCCTCTTCAAAAGAGATGTTTATTTTCACAGGTGGAAGGGCTGGTCTTTCACTGTTCTGTGCTGTGGGGATGTGCTGTCAGTAAAAGGATCAATCTGAGAAAGGGCCTGATGAAGAGGAAATCTCTGTTTAGCTCCTATTAGTTAGGATCTTGAAAGGTCATTCTGAATTTGGGAAATCTTGTCTGGGAAAGAAGCCAGCAATTCCTCTGAACTGAAGTGGTGCTGGCATTTAAAATTGAGAGAAAGCCCTGACTGATGAACCAGTTGACAGTCTGGAAAAATTCTGCTGGATGTGTCTAGTGGCTGCTCTGAAGGTAGAGGGGAAAAAAAAGTATACTTTGACCTTTTTATCCTTTGTAATGAAGCCTGCTTATGACAGCTTGTTTTTCTCTACTGGTACTCAAGTTTTTATTTTTCACTCTTCACCTACTGCGGATCATCCAACAATCACATGGGTTTGTAGGAGCGGTAGCACAGGATGAAGGGCTTTGTTGCAGCATGTCTGCGCTGGCAGAGGACACAGAGTGACAATGACATACCAGTTCCTGGGAGATTCGTCTTTTCAGTTGGGTACAACTTTCCACTCAGTTTACAATTTTGCTTATTATATATATATGTGTGTGTGTATGAAAATACTTTTATATATATATACACACACACGCTTTTTGGTGGCGGATTTTTTTTCTTTAAAGGAAAAAGATAATTCCTGAAACCTATTCTCTTTGAATAGAATTGCAGCTCAGATTTCAGTCTTGAGAAGGTGATGGTCTGGGTGGAAAAACCTCTCCAGTTCTAATGACCTCTTCCATTAGGAATACTAAATTAAGACTGAAAAAACCCAATAAGTTTAACTGTATTTTCAGCTTCCTGGACTCCCGTAAATTGCACAAAGAAAAAGCAAGCCTCACATTTATAAGCCTCCTGCAATTCCTTGGTAGCTACATGAAGAAGATACACCACCCTTGTCTTTTGCTGGAAAGGCATTTCTTAGAACTCTTCTAGCTTTTGAATGCATTTCAGTTTCTATAAAATGAATCCTAGAAAAGCTTAAAATTAGGAAGCCACAAGATACTTTTCTTTGGGTACCAACTGAAGTACCTGGAGAAACACTAGATCCTCTGTGTGAGAGCATGCGTGTGTGGGGAGAAAAAAAATCCTTCTTACTAAAATCAAAATTATAAATATGCAATTACATAATTATGTAAAAAACATTAAGCAGGATTTTCCTGAGGCGACACATCTGTCTCTGCAAGACTTCTGAAGATGCAACAAAATACACATACACACAAAAATTAGTTCATGGCATTTATGCTGCCCTACTTACTTGTTATCATTAAAAGCTTTCAGACAGTAATCAACTTCACTGTGGTGGAGATTACTGCAAAACGCATTAAGAAGTTCACGCCTGTGGCAATGGTCACCAAAAATATTTTGGAAAGGATCCCAGAAGTATAAGACTTTTTCCAGACATCCAAGAGAAACTCTGCTACGACAGAGCTTCTGGTGTCAAGGCTTCTCCCCCAACACCCCTCCTTTTTTTTTTTTTTTAATAGCAGCATTTTTTGAAAGGTACATTTCAGCTTTTTTTCTTTTTTTAAATTTTTTTTAGGCAAGCCAAGATACTTGGATCATGGAAAACATTAACTTCTGAGACAACTGTCTGAAGATATCTCCTTCCTTGGTCTACATAATATGTATAAATATACTCTGGCTTCTTAATTTCATCAAAGAAAAACTGTTATAATAAAAGAGTGAGAAAACCACCTGCTTATTTAACATGACAACATTTCTGGTTTTTTTGTAAAATAAGTAGCCCTGGGGATGTTCCTGTATTAAATAAACAAAGGAAATTGAATACACCATAATAATCAAGAACTATTTCTACTTTGTATCAAGAACATTACTTTCAAATGCTAAGTGACATATGCCATCAAATCTTCAAGGGAGTGGGTTTTGAAATGTGTCTCAGATTTTGATAAAAGACGTCCTAAAATAACTACAGTGATGTGCAGGAAAACCCACTCTGTCCTTGGAAATTAATAGCTATTAGGTTGAAGCCTGCTTAGAAACATTAATCAGGAAGAGTGTTTCCATGAAACTGTCCCAGACTGAAACACTCCTGGAAAATCATAGCCAAAGTTGTTCCTCAAACTAGCCTTAAGTTGTCTTGGGCTGTAACCCTCTAAAGACAGAGATCGCTTCTCAATGTACATCATCTGCCCCAGTAAGTACTTGAACATGACTGGAAATTGTAGACTTTATTAACTAATCTCAGAAAAAGGAACCTGCCAAGGATAGGCATGGGAACTTGAAGAAAAAGGTTAGTAGAACATCCAAGACATCATGAAACTATTATTTCTTAGAAGCAATTAAGAGCTAGAGGACAGCAGCAAAAGATGCGATATCACAGCATTCTTTAAAGCTACTGTCATTAAAAATGTGACAGCAAGGTGCTAAGCAGGGTCAGTCTACTACTGACTCCTACCACTAGGATGTACATGTGAAGGGAAGTGTGTGTAGGAGAGCTGGAAAACATGGTGGTTTTCGATCTGCAGATGCTGTGTATTAAATGAAAATGTTCAAGTGCCATACACCCAGAACAACCTCTTCCCTGATAACAGCACGTCGGCTTTTCACATGTGAATGCATGTACCATGAAGGGTACTCGACACACATTTTGATTGTGCCGCTCAGCTGTTCACTTGCAGCAGTATAAAGAAAACACAGGTCCTGTTCCAGTGTTACCCTAAGGGAAAAGTACATCAATCTTACAACGTACCTTAACAACACACAACTGAAACATAGGGACAAAGTGTGCTGCCTTGGCCACGTGCTCCCTTAAATGCCATGGCAGATGGTGAACTCAGACAGAAGTCAGCAGGAAGTACCACAGTTTGGGGAAGCTTAGAGCAGCACCTCTGGAAGGGAAAAGACATCCTCAAACAGAAATAACCGTTACTGATCAAGTGTCATCACTGCCCTCTTGTGCGATGGCAGAAATTGATTAATTTCTTGACAGATCACCTTTGTCAGTTCCATATATGCTCACCTTTGTGTCCTTGCTGAATCAGAGCAACAGGATAATATCCACACACCAAAGTCTTAGAGACTGTGAAGCACTTGGCACCAACGGCAGTTGTCCTGCAGACCCAGAGCAGGTAATGCTTACGGCCAGTATCAGATTATCCAAACCTATTTTTTATATCTGGGTAGAACAGAGCACCCAGCTAAGAAACAGGCAAGTGAAACTCTCTGCAAGCGTAAACGTCGAGCAAACTTTCAGCCATGTGGCATTAGTTTCTCTACATTGGAGGTGACAGCTAGAGGCTTCTGCTAAGAGACAGATCGTGCATTGCCGCAACCAAGACCTACGAACAAAGCAGGACGGCCACTGTGCAGTGCGAGAGGCACCGGAGGGAAGTGGGGTGCTGAAGTCAGGAGACAACATCTGCGATACTTCTGGCTGCCAGATTAATTTCCACCAAAGCAGCCATAAAGGCTCAGTCAACCAGAGAATACATCGTCATTGCTGTGAGCAATGAGCACAGAAACTGGGCAATGAGAGTATCTCTCAAGAGCATCAGCACCTGGGAGGAGGAGGCATTTCCTTGGCTTCTTGCATGGTGGATGAGGTCTTCAGTAACTGGCAGATTAAGAATCTTGCAGTTACATTCTTTTGCTATTGCAAAATAACATCCTCATTAATAATTAAAAAATATTTTTAATTGTTTTTTTTACTTTTCTCTGTATCTCTTCCAATCCAAACTAACATCAAACCTTGTCTTTTCTTGCTATGACATTTTAAAATATGTCATTCCTCCTCTGTATAAAATAACATCATCTTTAAAGAATTCCAGTTCTACTTTGCCTGGATTTCTGCAACCAAGTATTATTCTGATTCATACCTAACACCCTCTTTTATTCCATGCTGTTTGCTTAGAGAGGAAAATACAAATTGAATATACCATTGTGTAGACCAGAAGTTGAGTTAAGATGACAAACACCTGCATTCCCCTAATCATCTCCATTAAGATACTGTCAGTTGGACTACCCAAGAACATAATTAGGGAAGGAGCTATTTCCCAAGAAAAAAACCAACTCTAACCAATGATCAATATAGCTGTAACAACCATCTTCATCATGCTCTAAAAATCTGCAAAGAGCAGCATGGACAGCTATAGTTGGTGAAATGATATTATGAAAATAAGATCTTAAAGAGTCAATAAACAAGATGTCAATTTTTGCTGCAGCAGAACTATCTATACATGCTTAACTCCAGCTGTTTCAAATAACCTATGAAACATACGATGTCTTAGAAAGTCTCCAGGACTTTCAGAACTATAAATAAACAATGACAATGCGAGAGGTAATGACATTATTGCAAACACAGAAAAGACAACAAAAAAGGCATATTGAAATCTGAAAGTTGAAACGCCTGCAAAAATATGGATTTTTTTTGTTATAGTATACAGTTGTATTACAGAGGAAAAAGATAACACCCCCCTGCTTCCCTGGAAGAAAGTGAAATATTTATTAGGAAATGTAGCACTTCCTCAAGAATACAGGGCTTCATCAATGCCGACTCAAAATACTGTAGACTCTCAGTACATTTGCCTTAAACTTGTGGGACACTATTATATTTGTAAAGAATCACTCCAAAGTATGTACACTAATTCTACATAACATTGACATACGGCACTGAATTCCCAGACAGTCAGTCAAAGTTCTGGGCAGGAAACCAAATTCCGTGATGATTTTTTTTTTTCTTTAAACACTATGTCAAAACACTCCTATTACTCGTTACTTCTGCTTTGAAAGATATACTCCATTACTCCTTAAAGTCGTTAGTTTTTACAGATACTGCACCCAATAAGAAACTGCTGCTGGAAAAAATTAATTACAACTGTTTTCTAGCACTGACATATTGAGATTGTTTCAACATGAAAGAGGCACAGTGACAACAAAAATCCACGTAAGAAGATAACTAACTTACCAATATAGGTACAAACTTGAATATCAGCAAGGAATCTGTAATAGTGAAACAAGCTATCAAGTACTATATATAGTATATATAAATATAAATATATATATATTATATATAAATATATATATAATATAAATTAATTCTAGGACCGATTCCAAAAACTAAATTCACGCAACCAAGACTTACTGGTGGAAAGCATCTTATTATTAGTCAGTGAACTAATTTCACACACCGTGATTCCTAATATAATCTTGTTTCTTGTTACTTGTTTTAAAGTAATAAAGAATAACATTTTAGACAAATGTTTTTTCTACTCATTTTGTTTTCAAGACACTCAAAGATACAAAGCAGGGAGAACAGCTTATTGCAAAGTTGTCTGTGGAATAATAAAAAAAATACAACACAAAATAAAGAAAACCTTTCAATTAAGTCCTTTCTCTGCCCCCAAAACTCTCAATATTGAAATAAAATGGTAATTAAAAATATTCCAAGTCTGCCTAAGAGCTACATAAACAACATATCAAGCAATTAGATTTTCTGTAATCCATTTTTTTACATTTGCATTACCCAAACTGAACGTATATTTTAATTATTTGCTCAATTCATTCATTTTGCTGAAATAACATTCTATTCTCCTTTGAGAATATTCCCAAGGTTATAAAAAACTAGATTGTCTAGCAGTTTAAATTTGTTTTAAATGTCTAATAGTATATTACACTGAAATAGATTGAAATAATGACGGGTTTATACTAATACATTACCGAACTATATAATTACTAGTAAGTCCCAGAAAAAAAGTACCTGGCAATAGACGAGGCTAAATGCATGTATATTTGAATAAAATACATTACAGACTACTGCCATTACTAAAAGAAAAAATAATAATCCTACCAAACCCAAGTGTTATAAGCCTGGAAAAATTACAGTTAAAAGAAATTCACATTCCCTATGGAAACAGAATGCCTCAAATACATTTCAACCTACCCTGAAATTGCACTTTAGAAACGGGGAGGGGAAGAACCCAACTCAGACAGGGAAAAATACTCTTTAGTTGAAGAACACAAACCTAAGATTTTTAAAGTCAAATTCATTGGGCAGCTTCACAGAGCCCTTACAGGAGAACCCCAATTCCCCTTGCTTTTCTTGCATTCACTTCCTAACGCACCTCACACATGTCCTGCCGAGGACTTTTGGTGCAAGAAGTGCTTTTAAAGATAGGAACTACTAAAATGCAAAGATGACTTTGACCACAGATTGTGTGTGGACAGAGAGCACTACTTCGAGGGACTTTTTTGTAAAGGGACTGACACCATATGTTGCAGTCTTCGAAAATAGACACTACGTCCTTCTTCAAGCTAAGTGAAGATGGGAATGCAGTGGCCTCCGATATTTTCAGCAGGCATAAACAAAATCCCAGACCCTTTCAGAACACTAGGACACAAGAACATCTTGGAGAGAAGCAGCACAACATGGAATTTTTCAAATGCTCACTGAAAAGGACAAAAAGTTTATGTAACAGCTGTATGCCCCTTAATCTAAAATAATTACCATTGGTTTCTAAATTCTCTGATCTTAAACAACACTTCATTATTTTATTATTAGGATCATGACTGATGTCAGGTGCTGAATCTCATAAAATCACATTTCTAATTAATTTGAATTAGGCTGTACATTCCCAATTGCTCCACAGTCTAAGAAAATCTTCACTGCCCTCACATATGTGCATCCAGACAGAAACAGCACTGCTTACAAAGAAAAAAAAGCTATTAATTACAGAATTACAACACTTGTTCCCTATTTATCCATATCCTAAAGGGGAGGTAGGGATGTGAGGGAAAAGAATCTAGTGAGGAGGATTTTAAAGCAGAGTATCTCAAAGATGAAAATGAGAACGTAGAAAGACCTACTGATAAGTATAACACACTGTGACCTGGGCAAGAGGCTGTAGAGGTAGGAGTAAGGTTAAGAAAGTGTTATGGAAGAAACTGCTGCCCAGGTATCTAAAATGTTTGTGGATTGGTTTACTAATAGGACACAAAACAAACCAGAGAAGCTAGAAATTTTCAGTATAGAATCAAAATTATTACTTAATTGATCTGACAGGGATAATTCACATAATCTGGAAAACTGACATATCTTTATATTCTTGTTTAGGAAGTCAGACAGAAAATAATTGGAAAAGCATCATCTTTCATATCAAAAGCACATGTATCCATGTGGGATTGACACCAAACAGGGAGAGATATGTTCTGAATGTTCCTGGAGGCAACTAAGGAACAAAGAATGTCTGCATCACCATCAACAGCGATCACTATAATGATCCACGGTACAGGACGTGATGATAATGAGGTATTTTAACCATGGAAGAAGCTGACCCACTGCTTGGTTGAGCACTGCTAAGTTCAATAACCGCCTCCCCACCCCTCATTTTTTCAGTTCTCTCAAGTGCCTCAGTTTTGAATCAACAGCTCAAAACCATAATAGTGAAAACGCAGTGTGTAAACTCTTATTTAAATTACATAGAGTGAACAGAAAAGCAAACCTGACTTCAAAAGCCCAAGAGTTCCTTGGAACTAAGCCCTACTCTTACTCTGCTATTTACATGGCAGCTAGCATCTTTGCTGTACAAGATGACAATCTTCATCGAAAACACAGCCTAACAGAGATTCTCAAATGTTTTTCTGTTTTAAGCACATTCTCTTTTTCTTTCTGCTCTACCCCAGTGCAGACAATTTTGCATACCATAGGCCTGCATCTACTAGCTCCTTCTCTCCAGAACTGCTTTTTGAAAATCCCAGCTCCCATGCCATGCTCCTCAGGAAAGTGCTTGGAGTGGTGTGTTAGACGGAGCTTGGAGGGGGTGATTGAGACAGAGGCTCTAATGACAGAACTAAAGAACTCAATTTACTAGGAATGGTGCAGCTACTTCTCAGTGAGGGGCTGAAAGGCAGCAGCACCCCGTGCTTACCCAGCGTAAGAACTGCCAGTCTACAGAATAAGCTGCCAGTACAAACCAAACCTAGGGAAGAGGGGCATCTACTTTCCACTATGCAATGGCAAGTCCAGCTGAGCAGGAGACTCAATCCATAGAGGCACCTTCGTCTTCCAGAGAAGAGGTCAGCTTCTGGTTCTGCTCCAAAAAAAAAGGGGTCAAGGCTCTGGGAAATAATAATGCACCACACCTTCATTTATCCCCTCCTGGCTGGGTCCCAACCTAGCACACGAGTAACTGGTCATCTTTTCCATTTGGTAGGGTAGGGTGTTGGTCCATCATCTCAGCGGCAAATAATTTGCAGAGAAGCACCACTTCATATGTCCTAAATGAAAGCTATAGGAACATGTGCACTGTACACAGCAGAGGGGGTCATTATGGAAATAATAGAGAATTTAGAATTCTAAGTTTCATGTAACTTGTACCAATAAATTATTGGTTATCCCCAAATTAAGCTTGCTATATAAATTATCCCTAAACCGTTAATTTTTTTCATAACCAAGGAGAAACACAACTATAAACGTCTGAAGTCCTTGTTCACATTTTGACCTCAGATGCCTAAAGGCACTTGCTCTGCTCCCACAGTGTGGAATGCCCTCCCACAAAGCACCCATGTGGAATCTTCAGAGGCTATTTTTGAAAAGCACAATGAAAAGGCATTTCTTCCTGGAGTTTCTGTTGCTGGCAGCATGGCTTATTGACCACCTCTGTGGATGCCTACACTTTCCATAGTTTTTCATACAGATAGGATTTCTTATGTACCCAGTACAAAAATCTAACTGAAAATTTATAGTAGTCAACAATAAGCCAACGGAGGAAGCAGGCTTCTCTTTATGTAATGATGTACCCATCTTCACAGTGAAAAAATAAAATATTCCACAAGGTTTACTGCAAATTTATTACAGCAATTAAACTGTCCAGTGAATCTCTGTCTGTATCAACTTATTTCCAGATTCAAAACCAGATGTAAAAACCATCTTTCATTTAATTTGATTATTCTAGCTTGGGTAGAGTACGTAGAAACAGATATTTTGGCAACTGGTTGCTAATGAGCTTTCCTAACTCTTTAAAGCTGTCCTTGCAATGCTTTGTCTACAGTATTTAGAAGAAAAAGCTAGTAAACAGAAAATAGTTAAAACCCTTGCTCCTCCTGCAGCAGAAAACACTAAATCTCTTTTGCGTAGAAAAGGGTTTTTAAACAGGCTTCATTAAGCACAGCTTCCTAAGAATCCACTTTCTTGCTGGCCATTGCTTCAGTCTTTTTGTACTTCAGCTGTACAGCAAAGGGTTAGTAAACCCGACTACACTGAAACGCCCATTGCTGTACTCCACCCATCAGGGTTTCTAACGTTACCAAAAATGTGCAGTATTTTTAACTCATTGCTGAGCATTGGCATTTAAATGCTTAGGCAACATGTACTTTTTGCCTTTCTGCATTGCATAAAGGATCTAAGCACTGTCTATAAACATTTAATTATTAAATTGAAATCTTTAAGAGAACATGCACGATATTTTATGGGTGAGAGAGTTTGCAAAGAGACATTAATTTCATGTTTCCATTTAAAACAAAATAAAAACAATACTGTATTCAGTAGTGTAAGGTTCTACCTGTTCTTCCAAGCACCCAACTACCATTCTGTATCTTTAAAATTAATTTTCTAAGGTTTTGAATATTGTTTTCTCCAACATAAACAGAAGATGAAATCAAACAAGTGACTGACTTTTGCATTTCCTCTGTGAAAGCTGATAAACAGAAGACTCTTTAAACAAAGCACATACTTAAGCTGTGACCTCTACTGATGCCAAGCATCCTTGAGACTAAGAATTCAGTGTGATTCCAGGAATCCTTTCCTATGGATGCCCCCAGCTGCACTAGAAATAAAAAAAAAGGAAGCCATGCAAGGAAAACAAAGTTTCATAAAGCCAGGGAGCGAGCCAAATGCTGCCCAGCCGTCTGCTGGGGGGACTGTAGTATTCCATTAGATGTAGTTCCTCTTTAGCATCTGGTATTTGCTGCTGTCACACACTGATTTAATTGAAGACAGGAATTGCTACTTTTCAAAACGCTGTCAAATACATAATGTCAAAAGAAGATATTTTTACTCCTTAGCCTTTTCATTATGGTAACTTTTTGTTTACATCTAACAGATAACAAAATTGCAGATTGAAGTCTGACTTTACCTTGACAGTATCTCCTTACAGTGAGTTTAACACCACAATAAACAGTAGAAACAGGAACCGAATCATAGCTTTTAACTCTTCATCCTATGTTTTAGTTACAAGACTATTCTTTTTTGCAAAATGTTTAAACCACTGCCCTAAATTTGCTTCTCACTTGTTAGCCAGGTAATAAAATTAAAAGGGCAGTGCAAAAGCGGGAAAACAAAAGGAAAAAATTTAAATAGGCAGATAGCATATTAAATATCCTTAGAAACATGAATTAGCACATGGGATGTCTCTCATAAAAGATGATGTATCACATAAAAGCTGCTCACACTGATGACGGTTATAGTCTGTTTTCATTACTTTTATCAATAGCCAAGGACTGACTAGAAGTTATATAAAAACAAATAACAGAAGAGATACTGTACCCAGTCCTGTAACCTATCTCATCTGCAGTGATTACTCCCGCACTATTAAGTCAAACAAGAACATTCCTATTTGTACAACACTTATTTTCAGACTGGAGTCATTGTCATCTCTTACACTGATGCTTTTTACCATCCTCATGCCATCTCCAGTCTATCTGGCTTATTAAGTGACTCCATGGATGGGAAAATGGCAAATTCCACTTTAACAGAACACAAGCATACACCAACTCATAGTTAAATGATTTTTTTCTCTTCCTTTTTCAGTGTGTTAATTTTGTTGATGCCCCACATTCTAGTAATCAGTAAAATAGATATGTTCCAGCTCAGGCACTACTTCCATGGAAATACTCATTTATCCCAATGGAAACTTTTCCTAACTGAAAAGAAAGGTCACGGTCTCTTACTTGGGATTCCCGGAAGCAAGGTAGCCTAGACAAAGCTCTTGCGGACAGACTGCACGCACATTCGTACCAGCCTCCATCCACAGGGCATGCACAGTGCTTCACTGCACGTGTGTTCTGTGGTAGGTATTAGACCAGAGTTACGGGGTGTGCACTCACTACCTGCCTGGCTTTTCCCACTTGGACCTATGGAAGGTTCAGTGGAGGCAGTCAGAGCATAATTGCTATTCCTGCTGAAAATGGCATCAAGTTTCAGAGACATAAGACTTCAGGATGGCGATCATGAAAAAATCCACCGAGCTATAGGTCATAACTGATATATATTCACTTCCTCAAGAAGAGAGGATGTTAACTTCAATGGTGATGACAACCATGTATGCAGACAGACAGACAGCAAGGCTTGAAATACAAGTGAGCTAGTAGATGATTCAACAACTCTATCTACTGCATGGGTGGATGGTGGTCTGCACCCTCAGTACTAGCAGAGAAAGGACATTAACACAAAAGAGAGCATTATGGCAATTCTTCCAAGAGTGTTCAAATATCAGCCTCTCTCATTTGCCGTTATAAAGAGAGACAGAATGAATTCAAATACCATTTCTTTAAGGATCCAACCTATGAGTAAGATAATCCCCAAATAAAAGGAAAACAGGAACAAAGTAGTGCATCTACTGTACAATTCCCCAATGGCAGGTTATCAACAAATCAAAAATAGTGATGCCTTTTCTCCATAGCCCAGGATAAAACTTCCTTCAAGGCTTTACATGGGAGAAAAAAAAGCTTCTCCTGTGCAGAACACAGAAACCTTCGTGACAACTAACAGCCTGATGTACTAATCAGTTTTCTGATCCCCTTCCTAATAGTTTTTGCTCTGCTACATATGTTGTGCTCTGACTGCCAAGACAATAATTTGGTTGCCTCAGCTAACAGAAAATAGCTTCCAAAAATCAAGTTATTATTTAAAACTACTGGAAGATTTCATAGGTTAGCTCACTCACCCAAGCAACTAAAATAAGCAATTAAAATGTTTCAGCCAAAAAAATGCTATGGCTTTTAGGTCTGTTACTTATGGTTAATAAAAAGAGATAGCTCAGTAGAACTCAGTCATACTCTGATTACTGGTAAAAACATACACTCAAATGTATGGGTCTATGATGCAATGGGAGCAGAAGGTGGTAAACTGGTCTGAGAAATGCAGATATTGTCAATCTAGTTCTAAACTCTAGACTAGTAACAGGACCATTTTCATCACTTGCACTGTGGGAGCATCTAGAGAATATTTCAAACTCGCACTGTAAAAATACTTACAACGTTTCTTGACCTAGGGCTAGCAATCCTTTTCACCTTGACTAAAAGCTTGGAGGTCATCTGGCAGTCTTCCAGTAACATGCTCTTTCCTCTGATGTTGCAGCTAGACCCCATTTCAAAGGCTGCAAAACCGTATCATGTTAGGAAAATGAGGATTATTTACAAACTGGTAACTGTTTTTTAAGACTTGCCTCCATGCAGCCTCACTTAAATTAAGTACGAAGTGTCAAGCTGTGCAACTACATAACAAAACTGCATCTGCAGTGCTTGGGCTAGATAGTTTAATAGGCTTTAAAGTCTACTGTAAGGAAAGATTCCTCCCTCATCACTATTACTCCGGTTTCTTCTCCCTAGTCTTCAAAAACCACAAACATCAAATACCCTTTGCTAGACTGACTAATACTGGAAAAATGAATACATCAACACCTGTGTAAAGGACACAACAAAATGCAGGAAGCCCAGCCAAATTGATTTTCATCAACATGGTACCATCCTGCACAAGGCAACACTGAACAAAGAGAACGAGCACAAATCTGGATGTAGCATAGACCTGTTTCCAAGGGGCTGCACTTAGGTTACTGACCCCTGACTTTTAATAAGGTTATCAGCACAAGTACCTGTGTAGGTGCAATGACAGTGTTTTCATTTCCAGAACAGCTCTAAGCTCAATCAATGAGCAGCATAATACGATACAGGCATGACCCAGCTTGCCCTTGCTCCAAGTTGAGCAAACTGTGCCCGAAGACACACCTTCAGCCTCTTTTCACCAACCAGGACACTGAATGTGCAAGGCAGTCCCCAGAAACACAGCTGAGCAGGAGAGATGCCTTTTGAACTCCCTCTGATTCTAAAGAACAGCAGCAGCAAGCGACTCCAACCACACTTAGGTACACTGTGAATAACTTTTACAAAATATGCTATAGCTAGATCAGCACCCAGGCACAAGAAATCATTTCATTCAGATCCGTATGGCATACTTAAAACCAACCAAACTTACACAGAGCATGAGATCACTACAGAGCAGAAATACTACCATACCTGCTCGTGATGTAGCTTTGATAAATAGTTCCACGGCTCAACACTAGAGGCACCAAATCCCGCGAGTAAGAACATACAATGGACCTTGGAAAAGCATTCAATAATCACTGTGGTATGCATGAACCCATGAGAGGATCCAACAGCACTGTAGAATCTGGGCTGACTCCAAGCTGTATGCAATAATTATTAACTAGTGCTTTGGGCAGCATCTCACAGGTTTGTTTTTTGGACATTACAACTGAAGTCAGTTCTTTTTTAAGTTACATGGGACTCGCTACTCTAACCAGGTGGTTGTGATTTGCAGGGTTTTCACAACTCTTGCTGCTTTTTTCCTCTCTGCTTAAGGTTGATACCATGTTTTCTTTTTTTTTTTTTTGTTTGCTTGTTTTCAGATTTAAGTTTAAAAGTATGAAATAACCTAGCCACTGTTTTTTGCCTGCTTTCTAATTAAAGCTATCTAAATATCACAGCCCAAAAAAAAGACTGAAGGTGATCTGAATCTTTGTCAAAATTAACCAAAAAGTAGTGAAACAACAGTGGAGGCAGATGAAAACTTTACATCACTATCACTTCACCAAGACACGTGCTTGTTAGTAAAGAAATGCTGAAAAGAGTCTTAAAGATCTTCTGGAGGCCACTGGACTGGTAAAATAATAGATTTGAAGTTCTCTAGTTGAATGTATGATATAGAAGGTGGGGTATGCAAACAGATATCCCTTGTGAATAATGTGGTTGGAAGTGATTATATATTCTATTAAATTAAACAGCTGTGGGAAGCACAAAGGATCGGAAAGCAAGCAAATTGGAAAGAAAACACAGTACCTATGTGTCGTCACAAAAGACAAAAACCTCACCATTTGAATGCTTTAGGGATTTTGCCCAAATTTGTAATGAAACCATAAAACCAGGCCAATTTCATGGGTTTGGGGCCTTCTCTGCCAAGTTTTAATAGCTTTTTCTAAATATCTCCTGCTTTCATTACCCAAAACAGTGAAAAAAAAAAATCACTCTTGCTTGTAATAGAAAGTATAAAAATGAGAAATGCATTTACATACACCAGTAACTCTGCATTGTGAGTGTGAGCATAATTAAAAAGAATAGTGACAAACAGACAGCTTAACTTAACTTCAACATTTAAAAAAAAACACAAATTAAGGACTTTTTCCCCCCTTTCTTCACCAAACAGTATTTAGCAGCTGAGCTTTCTGGGCTCCAAGAAGGCTAGGCTGGGTAAGCTCAGCCAACCACAAGGTTGAAAATGTAGCAGACGTATCATAAAAATTTAGTAACGCTTTTAAACTACTTCTCACCTCAGTGGTTTGATGGTGGTGTGGTACTGTTATACAATATGTGCTGTTGCCAAGGCAACTCGATCTCACCTCGACAGCTGCTGCAACTTCAGCGAATCAACATGACGAGCTGTGGCAATTCTGAAATTTTTTTTTTTTTTAAAGAGTCTTTCCAACTATAAAGCATTTTCAGATGAACCTCTGGGACTCTTTACCCAAGGACTATTACTATTTCTCAAAAATATCTTTCACTGTATTCTAGTGGAAACATTGTGACACTAAGTTCAAAAACATACTCTATTAAATCAGATTTGTGTCTGGCAATTTTATACCTGGTGTAAAAATAGTATCATGCCTCTGTGTTCATTCAGTTTTAAGTGCAAGAACTTTACATCTCTGACAACAATACGAGCCTGCCTGGATGGTTTAGTAAGTCCTTTTCCACTGGGGGGGGTGTGGGGGTGGGGATGGGGGTGTCCAAAAAAAAAACCTCTAACCCCTTGAGGCACAGAAAGCCCAAGTTCTAACCCATCCCTTCAACAAAAGCCAAATTGTAATATTGCTTCAACTCCATTTTAAGCAAAGCTAAAATAAAGGTTGAAATCCAAAACAAGATTCTGTGAAAAGAAATCGGCACAGAGTGCTTCTGTGATAAAGGGTTTTGTGGAGGGAGGTGGCTAGAGTCTCGTGGTCCAAACCCCAAAGAATTTTTTTATTTTCATGTCCTTGGCTTCAGGGACAGTGCTGTGTGAGCAAGGACTAGAAAAAGAATCAGAACATTACGAGTCTTCCCCACAGTAAGTATCAATTGCAGCTTTTAAGAAGATTCAGTGCTATTTCTTTCTTTTTTCTCAAGCTATTTGGGTATAGAACCAAAGTAAACATAAGACAGTAGAGTAAGCCTGTGAGGGTGTTTTGTGAAACTCTGCCAAGGTTCCTGCTATTTTAATTTCAGGAGAAAAATAAGTGTTACAAAATGTCTAGGAAAAGTTTGTGCTGAGAAAGCACATGAGTATTTAAAGGTGGGCAATGCAATTTAATAACGAGTAAGAACATTGAAAGTGCATCAAAATAATTAGGGGAATGACAGATTTATCTGATTCTTTTAAAAATCAACAAAGCAGTAAAGCAAAAGTTGACTTTTTTCCCAGTCTAAACTTTTCTTTTTCCCTTCCCCTTTTCTTCTCTTCCCATCCCCGTTGTAATCATAGATCTGTCAGAAAGTATATAGTGGTGGCTGAGACGAGAGACGCTGGTCCTAACTGCATACACTGCGATAGTCCTCTTTCACTGAAAGTCAGTGATTTAACAAAAATCTATGTAAGAGCATGTTTGTTACCTTCATTGCTATTCCAATCTGCAAATACAACATGAGAAAGGGCCATTTTTTTTTTCAGTTTAGTAAAATCCCTCTATATAAAACCTTTCAAGTGTCCCTCTGCCTCTTAACCAGCTTTCACTACAAAAATATTCTGATAGACAACTTACAATTGCCCGCCGCTACTCATACAATTTTCAATGCACACAACACACACACTCATACAATCCTTGTGATTCTCCTATCCTGCAGCTCAAATATGTGGAGTAAAAGCTCCAGCTGTAACACTGAAACTGGCAATGAATCTGCTAAATTCAATGATACTAAGAGTTGGAAAAAAAAAACAAACCAAAACCAAAAAACCAAGCAGCAAAGAATGTACCTAATTACCACTAATCCTGCCTATTAGATTTCATTCAGACACCACAACTTCTTTCAAATAACCCCAGTTTATTTTTGAAAAAATTCCTTTCTTCAGACAGGATATGGGGGAGGAGTCAATCAGTGATGTTTTACACATGCACATCTGGATACAGTCCAATTATTCCCCTTATACATTCCTCCAGTTGTTTTCATTTTGCTCCATGCTCTGGCATTCATAAATTTGTGAGATTAATTGTGTGTGAGCGTCTGCAGTCTTGGATCTGGGCATGGGTTTAGCTGCAACACAGCTAGAAGTCAACATTAAAGAGAGCTCCAGTTCAGAAAACACAATTTACATTTATACATCTTTGGTACAGTAAGGATTGAAGCAACCATCATCCTTACCACATGCATCAAATTGGTAAGATTAATTCAATATCAACTACATTTTATTACTGCAGTCAGTATCAGCCTCATGGAAAAGCTATTCACTGTAAATTGCAAAGGAAGTTTTTTTTTTTCTTTTTCTCTCTTTTTTTTTTTTTTTAATTTTTTTGTTTGTTTTGGCATTTGTGGGGGGGTAGTGTTTTGGGGATTTTTGTTTGTTATTAGTTTTTCTTGGTATGATTTCATTTATCTTTGTGAATGATAAGCCATCACACAGAACAGAAGCATTATTAACCCTGAAAGGAGTCCAGATAATCTAGCAGATTATGCCACTTTGGCCACTAACAGGGTCTACAGAGTTGGCAAATCCAGCAACTTGGGAAATCCCCGTATCGGAGGTAATCCCATGCGAAGCTCAGATTCCTTGCTGCTGTAACTTGCTATTTACAATCCTCAGCAAACGCGGACAGGAAGGTTGTGACTGGGCTTCTGCAGTCTCTGGCTATTCTAAGATGCTAGAACTGCCCCCTTTGGGGCCAAAGGCAAGTGAGCTTAAACCAATCACCAGAATAGGGAAAGCAAGGGGGCTAAACATCGCTTCTCCTCTCCTGGGGCCAAGACTTCCATTTACTGATGTTTTGCATTTTATGTGCAATTTACTAACCAAAACCACCTGTTTCCTCAAGCTCTCTGCAATTTATTGTTTTGCAAAATCAGTTTCACATTACACTTCTGATCAGTGCAGTTCCACATGAGAGCTACAAAACTGAGGTGATGTATTAAAAAGTGAGGGGTCAAAGGCCAAGAATCTACTCACTTGACTGCAAGCATTCTGACCCAAATACAGTGCTGGATGCACAAGTCCCACTTGCACTCCAACAGCACAGGCAATT
This sequence comes from Limosa lapponica baueri, assembly GCA_002844005.1. NCBI lineage: Eukaryota > Metazoa > Chordata > Aves > Charadriiformes > Scolopacidae > Limosa > Limosa lapponica. The sequence continues at coordinate 842,982 of KZ505742.1, forward strand.
CTACGTTGTGATGTAGCTGTCAAGGCAGGGTAACAAGGGAGCTGAACTGTACCCAGTTTACGAAGCTTTTCCAAAAGCCGTTAGCTGCTGGCAGGAATAGTTGGACAGCTATAGGTTGTTTTGGGTTGGCTTGTTTTGTGCAAGATGGTTGCTGTATTTTTTAACAATTATCCATCAGGTTTGATGAGCTATTTATGGAAGATAAATTGAACTGAAACCTTCTTACAACCACTTGCTCTTATCCAAAAATCTCGATGCATTCCGAGAGATTCAATCTGGGTACACCATTTCAAATTCAGCAGATGATAGTACTCTAAAATATTTTAACACCCTCACATTTCCCATTATTAATCCATCTTGTGGATTTATATTTGAAGATCTCTCAAATCTGTGCAGTTTGTAGTAGGCTCTTGTAATGTGTAGTAGAAAAGAAAAAAAATAACTCCTCAAGCTAGGAGTGTTTTATTTTTGCCCCAACGCATGAAATTCTGCTTCACTTCTCTTCACTCAGAAGGAAAACAGATTGCGTTTGGCATTCCTCATGCCTGCAATACCTGAATCTGACAATCAATTGCCACTGCACAGAGACAATTCCTTCGCCCTGCCAGCCACCACTAATCCCTACAACTCCTTTGGCAGTGATTTCTGTTATAGTGCTGAAGGCAGAAGGTCCAAAAGGCAGGGAAAGTGGTTACAGCTACTGGGGCAAGCACGGCTACAGTCCCCAGCACTGCACTGCTCCAATCTAAAGTAGCTTGCCCTGTGTTACTTGAGAATTGGACCAGCTGTGAAGTTCTGACCCTCACCCTGAACTTCCATCCTTAGAGATATATCCAACCTTAACAGTTGCATAAAGTATTCCAGCCTTTTCCTTTTTAAACTTAGGAAATCATACCTAAAACCAACAAATGTCTCAACTTAAATGAAATTCTTTCAACATCAGGTACCTGAGAGTCAGGGAACATTAGATTTATGGCTGCGCATACAACCTTAATTCCACTCCACATGTGTATGCATTGTGATTAAGTATCTGATTACGTGATTGCGCACTGTTTTTCTCCAGGACTCCTGCCTCATTCAGTGTGCAGAAAGCACATACAAGAGAGGAGAATTAAATTTGCACAAATGACCATAAATCCAGTATTTCTTAGCTTTTGAGTACTTGACTTTGCAAACAGTGTTCCTTTCATGCAGATTTTTCGTTGTAGTATTTGCACAGCCTACACCTAAAGAACATTGCAACAACCTAAATTACAGTATTTTCTATGAGTACATAATCAATTTCCGAAATCCTCTCATGTTATGGATGTAACGCTTTCAAAATTCTCATTTAATGGTTGCGCTATCATGCTTATAAAAGTCATATTTTCCACACAATAGAGGCAGTGTAAAAATTGAAACAAGCTGCACACTGATTGACCAAGTTGTCTGAATTATTCTCTTTCTTCCTAACAATGAACTGTGTTCTCTGAGCTCCAAGTAAACAATTAAGAAGGATAGGGAGTGGGGGTTGGAGCGTAACCTATAGTAAACAGCATTGTAGTTGCACTCTTACAAAAAATATAAGGAAAATAGCAGCAAATAAAATAAGCCCTGTTTTCCCTTAAAGCTACTGGACATCATGGTGCTGCTTTAGTAAAGCAGAAGTTCTGAGCTGCAGGAGAGGGCACAAATTTTATCCAACACAACTTGAAAGAAAAACAGACAGTACCACTTACAAATTTCCAGAAAAGTGTCTTCAAAGGTAGTAGCTTTTATACCCAAGTTAGACTGTTAGAGCATCAGCTGGTTCAACGCAACTCTACGATGAGAAAAGACACAGTGCACAATGCAGTTGCTGGCTCAGCAGGTGGCACTGGATTAATACAGATATGATACTTTTACTCCATAGCCCCCAAGCAGATTTCTTACACAGCTAAAAGCACTGCTTAGTAAATCGTGGTTCTTCTTTGAAAAACAACTATAAGAATAGCACTGAAAAGTCCCATCTTACTAGGTCTCATTGATTCTACTTTGAGAGCTCATGGAGGCAAACCCTGCCAACTCAGCCGGGGATCTCTACCACACCTCCAAAAGTAATATACACCCTGCAGTTCCAGGTACTTGCCTAAATTCGGCTTGTTCAGCTCCTTTAACTGTTCGGGCATTTGTACTGGGTGGAAGTACACAGAGCTTAGCAAACTACTGTTTCTACTTTACTCTCTCGTAGCTGTGCGACTGAGTAAGGCAGTGAGCAGAAGAAAGAAGCAAAACTAAAATCCAACCCCCAAATAATTAGGTCAGCACTGAGAAGAATACAAGTAGAGGTGTGATATTTCCCTGAATATCTGTCTCCTCTTCCAGTTGCTTTCCACACTACCCAGCACTTGCAGGAATTCTTAAACTTTCCCTTTGACACTGGGAAGATGCTGGACCAGATTTCTGAAGGAGATATCCCTCAGCAAATTCAAATTTTTCACTAGACAAACTAAATATTCCAGGTAAATTGGGGTTGTCATTTCTATTGAAAACAGGTAAGCAGGTCTCCGAGACTGCAATTCATTCAGGAATTTTCATAACATGGCTTACAGAGGGTCTTAATGGAGATGGAAACCAGAATGCAGCAATCTCAGGTTAAATGTGGCTTTATTACAAAAGCAGTATGGAAGCAAATAGAGATTTCTGTTAATATACATAACCATGCTTTAGCGATGACCTCAATACGTAACCTTCTACGCTGGAAAGTACAAACAGGGTGATTCACTTTCAGAAATTATAAGAAATTATTTTAGGACAGGAATGCAGGACTTTTCCCCACATGCACATTAGAACAACATCTTTGATTCAAAATAAATTATTGTTCAGAACAATATTAGCAAACTAGTTTGAGTAGCAAGAAATGAATATACAGAAAGAGCTTCTTAAGGCTAACCTTTAATTGCCTATTAAGAATGTTCAGGCAATGTCCTTCACATGCTCAAATCAGTTCAAGGTAAACATCTTCCCATACAACAGACACAAGGTGCTAACTTTGATGACCTGTGCATAAGACAGCATAAGACAGAGCTAGTGCTCATTACTAAGCAGCCACCTAGCTAAAATTGAAGGATTAACTAAATACTGACTTCTCCATTTCTTAGTCAGCTAACAAGGTCTTCAAGAGTACCTACTCTAACTTTGGATGCTCTTTCAGGGTCTAAGATCTGCTTTTGTACCACAAACCCTTGGAGAACTTAGCTGCTATCGACAACTTTAATATTTGTCATTAACCTTACAACCATCACATGAAGATTTCTGGGAGGCTGCCTATATTATTTAGGTTTCTTATGGTCTGCTAAGCCTAAGGTCTTTGCATGTGTGTACTGGATTAGGAAAGACAATGCAAAACTTCAGGAGCGCATTATTTTCTAACAACGTATACTAAGACTTGTAGTGCCACCTGTTCCCCATCAGACAGTCTCCATGATGGAGTGTGTTCCCTCTCCAACTCTTCCTTCCCAAGTTCGCTGACCCCAGTTCTCCAATCTCCTTCCATCTGATAATATTTTTCTGCAGTTTTTCCTTTACTGTACTGAATAGGCTCCACTTTCCCTTTCTTCACCAACGCATCCCAAGGCTCACAGAAATAAGAACCTCAAGAATATCCACAAGATGAGGCTAATTCAATAACATTTACTCTCACAAGACACATTGAACAATTTCAATTGCCTCCTCTTGGGATCTGGTAAAATTCTTGGAAGTATTTAAGGGCATTTACAAGCACTTGTAAAAACATCTGGGTTTAAAAATAGTTTATCAGCTCAAATTTTGCTGGGGAAAAATTCAAATTCCCTTTCTAGGAATAGAAATAAGCCTTAGTAGGAACTAGTTCATACTTACAGTTTATCTATACAGGTAGGAGTGATAAAAGCATGTTTAGATATCCAAGTGTTTGAGGATTTACCAGGGATACCCAAGGTTTACCGTGGATAAAAACGGGGATGGTCTGACTCATCTGCCCTCAAATGAGATGTATCACTGTCATTGCAAATCAAGTCACAAATTAACTTGGGAAAGATAGGCCAAATGGGGTAAACAAATGCAACACATTAATGATTTATCTATACAAAGAAGTTACAGTCAATCTCACCAAAGATCATGAAGGATGTTTTTTGGTTTTAATATAGAATCAAATAAGCATACTCAGGTATACAATAAAAGAGAACAAAATTCATAGATAGGAGCAGAGTTCCATTAAAAAAATGAATCACCAACAACTTCATAAACATAAGGAGTGAAGTATGGTGTAAAATATCAGATTCTGCACAGAAGATTATAAATCGGGCATGCATTTAATAGCTCTCCCTGATGTTACCTTCAGATACCATGAAGTAAGACTTCATTTCCAGCTTCCTGGCTCTAGAGAATGTTTTTCTTTAATTATATGCACATACCCTACGTAAAAGGAATTTACCATTAGTTTTTTGGACTTTACCAGACATCTTTATTAATTACTTAAAAATACTGAAATTATGATAGGTAGTGAAGATAAATATAACCTGTATGTAAAAAGAAATTCTGTAGGAGATTAGGCTGCAGCTGCAATTAGGTGAATAAACCAGGCATGATTTCTGCAGGTTCGTCTCCTAGTGGACATTCTTTCCAAACCCAACTGCATGTGGTATAGCAAGGTCTCAGATTATGACAGATTGCCCACAAACTAACAGTTTTTCTTCTGTGTGATCAGTTGAGTGCAAAGCAACAAAACAGAAAAAATAGAAATAAAATTTAAAAAACAGATCTCCAGCAGAATACTCAAGTGCTTTACAACTAGACACACCACCACATAGACCGAAGCCATGAGAGAAATGTTCTGTTTAGCACAATCTTTTGGTAACTCAATCTCATTTGAGAAAAAATTCATGCCTTTTTGGCATATTTGTAGTTATTAGACCTCGAAATGCATAGCTATAGGGACACATTTTTATTTCTACGCCAGTGGGTGAACTGAATATTAAACCCGTCAAATTTATTGGTGAGATATCTGTGGAGAGAGCAGAAAGAAGTTTGAAAAGAACAACAAGATCTGTGAAGGTCATCCTTGGGAATTGGAGTAATGTCACAGGCAAGGAAGCTTAGACAAATTACTGGTGAAGGATGACTAAAGCAATAGGAACTATGTGCCACTGAAGTTTCTGATGCAACTGAAATCTATTGGACGTGAAGGAGAAGAATACAGAAATGGTTATGTGGGACTACAGTGGTTCTGGAGAGGAAAGGGACTGGGTACAGAAAGAATTGCAGTATTACATCTTCTAGTTAGCAGACTGCGGCTTGCTGATATGACAGTGGAAGACAGAAAGTCACTGAGGGGAGGAATTGAAGGTCCCCGAAATAAGAGATGGATAAATAGTGATGGTAGTATGATGGAGATAATTGGAAGGGAAAGAACTACTGAGACCTGCAGGAAATCACTCCTCATCTCTCAGGCAAGGAAACACCTCTCTGGTTCAGAGGGGTGGAACAAAGAGTTAGCTCGGCAGATCAATTGAAGAGACTGAGAGATTTTTCAACACCACAGACCCAAAAATATGGCCCTTAGGGCCACATGATGAAGGGAACTCCACTGAAGCTCCAAACTGAATCCAATTCATTAAAGTCCGAAGTAATCTAAGACAAGTTCTACAGGTCTAAAGATCCAAAAGCACTATCAGGCTGATTATATTCCAAAAACAGGCTGCATCCAAACATGATCTTTCTGTAAACCTCTTCTCCTAAGACTGAGGCAATAAAAAAACCTGACGTGTTTTTTTCCCCCTCTGGCTTTTCAAATGCAGGACTTCTGAGAGTTATCCTAAAGGGGACACTGCAGAAGACGTTGTGGGACAGAATTCAACTTTAGAGCAAATAAAACATAACTATGTATACACAAATCCATCTCCCATTGCATACTTGTGTATCTTGCATAACTTCAAACATTCCCTACTACTGGCTTTTGTTACTATTTTACTGCAGCTCCAGACAAGTACTTTGCATCACATGTAACACGGTCTTCTTCTGAAGGCTTTACAGAAAAGAGAAAGAACCTAAAGCAGAAAGAATTTGCTCAATCTCATAAAACAAGTAGGTGACAAAGGCAAAAGTCTTCATTCGATTTTCACTCCAATCATACTGCTTTTTCCTAACATGTTATGACCAATAAACATATTTAATTCATCTAAATATTTCCGACACTGATGGACTATGGTGAATCACTGGTGGATGGTGAATTATGAAGTTTCCTTCTCTTCTATCTTTCCTACGCTACTGCTTTTTTTTTTTTTCCAGCATCTCCTCCTATGAAAGGAAACATTATCATTCTGCCTTTAAATCCCCAAGTCAGTGCTATAACGAAAACGAGCAACTTGTGAAAAAAAAACCCACAACATAACGTGCTGATTTCTTCATTATATGAAGCACTGCAGATATACATACAGGTGTAGTCTCAGCCTTAGGGGATGAGGTTTACGCAGATCTCACGTAGGGCTATAGCCTCCCTTTGGAGTACCATCTGCAATCAGAGCTGATTTCTTCATTTATTTTTCCAGCTTGTTTGAAGAACAAATTAATTTGCAGGGATAATGTGGTTTCTGGGGGGGTAGTTACTGAGCAAGCTGTGTAATCTGTCATATCTGACAGTCTGTTACGGTCACCCCTTTTCAAGTAATTAAATACTGCCTTTATACATTACTATCTCTCTCCTGTCACTGATCAACTCAAATATTTCTTTCAACTCCTATGTTATGATTCTATTAAAATTGCGAGAGATGTGCAGCTTTTAAAAAAGGAAAGCTAATGGCGTAATAAACTGTAGTCACAAAAAGAAATATTCACATTACATGGAGATTTATACAAGCTTGCCATCTTGCACAGGATATTTTCAGCCCTTCTATGGTTGAACAAAACACCCTGGAATTGAATGCACAGTATCTTTAAACATAACTGAGACTTCCAAAATAGCAGCATATTGACTTTACATAATTAAATGCCTGGTGAATCTTCAAAGCAAAGAAGGGAAGAACACCACCAAGAATGTTTTTTTTAAAATGCCCATGATTGTTTTTCCTAGTCAAGGCAACAGTCTGTCAATACCTCAGAGTATGCCAAATATGAAGTTTCAAAACAGGGGCTTGAATTATGAACGAAAGCTAAAAGAACACCACAAATATTTCTCAACAGGTGGAAAGTATATAAATAAAATTTCAGATAATTCAAATACATTCAAACATCTAAATTTTCCACAGAAAAACATGTTTCTCTCTAGCTAACTGGAAAACTTCTGACCAAAGACAGCATTGTGATTTATCCAACCTGAAAAACAAAATATTTCCCATCCCTCCAAAATTAAGGAACCCAAAAGACAACTTATAAAAATGAAAGAGATTTTGTGAAACAAAGCACAAGCCAAATTTTAATATTATTGGTAGAAAATATTTTTGTTATAGCAGGATTCAAACGCCATAACTTAGATCCACATCCTTTACATTGAGATTTGGATGCACACAGACAATCAATACTCTGAAGTGCTCACAGTTTAAAGACTCAAGCAGAGAGCACTGAATGGGAATGAGATACGCCAGGTAAACATATTTTATAAGGATTAACATAATTTTGTTAGAGTTCTTTAATTTGGGATTTTTGAGTGAAATGTGTTTACAAGTTATTCTACGGTAATCAAAATAAGATCTTATATGCTTTGTCAATAAGACACAAGGATACAATAATTACATCTCCTGTCTGTTCAGCACTTTACTACTACATAAATAAAAGTATCCTTCTCCCCCCAGTGCACGGTTTTCTATGAAGCTTTGGCTGCACCAACCCCAAATTACACTGTAGCTACTCTCACAGAGCAGGAATCTCAATTAATTTTTAAAAAATGAGTGAATACAAAAATTAGGTATATCTCATTAACATATTTTCAAGAAGAATGAAGTAGAAACAATCTCGCCTGTATTTAATGTTAAAAAAGCAGGAATTCAGACCAACATTCCATTTAATCACATTTCAATTTCTGTTCCTGCTTGGAATTCAAACACTCTGAGAGAACACTTGAGTTGTGTGACACTGACAAAACAGCAGAAACATTCAATAGCTCCTCTGACTTGCTTTACGGTTATGCCCTTATGTGCCTTCAGGTCTTTGCTGTTAATTAAATCAAGCCAGATTTCAACCAACTGCATGACAGCAGCATCATCAGCATGCAATCTGCTGAGGCTTTCTGAAAGTCCCTGTAATTACTTTTGTGAGTTTAGTGCCTCTTTGTGCAGTTCTTCGCTGTATAACGTGCGTACTATCATTTGATCCACACCTTTCTAGTGCTCAGAAGCTATTTTAACATTCTTAAAATAGTTACATTAAAATACTGTGTCTCTTTAAAGAGATCTAGCAATTGAAACTAGTCCTTCAACCTTCCTTAATCTGTGCAACTAACAGGAGGTGCAGAAACACTTTGGAATGCCTGCAGTGTTCCTTTGTGATAGTGTTGATATTTTTCAAGCAGATTTAGACAACGTTATCCTTGGAAATCTAAGAAAATTGGATCTAGGGATCCATCTCCTTTGCTTAATTTTTTACTACCCTGACCAAATGAAAGAGATTTCTTACCACGCTGTTTACATTGCTGGATAGCACGGCTTGAAATCACTGGACAAATGTAGGTGTTTACCATGCGCACAGATGTGCTGTTGAGCACCTGGTAATTATCACTGAAGATCTCCATTTTGTACAGCTTCCAAAAAGTCCAAGAGGCAGAAGACCTTCCCGACTTCCCTTTCAAGCCAGTTAAGTCCTTCATTCACAGACTGAACTTAAAGTATAGCACATCCAATACATTAAAAAGCTCAGCTTTTTTTTAAAGTGCTATATTCTATTTTATTTGTCCTGCGACACTTCTTTTCCCAGGCTCCGTGCAAAAAAACAAGGGACTGCCTCAGCGCTGAAGAGTCTCAGTGAACTTTTAAAAACTGAACTCTTTTTCCAAACTAGGAAAAAAAAAATCCAAACCCTGAGACTCTGAGTAAATCTGCTAGGTTATTTTCAGAGATGGTGAAATTTTCCACAACTCCACACCAGATCAAGCATTTTTTGAACAGTACTAGAAAATACTACATATTTTAGTTCTGCATGCAGAGTTCATCAAAACTTTTACATTGTTGTGCCACTACTAGAATGGTACAGCTCTATTAGCTCAGCAGCCTTGCAGTTCTGCTGATATCATATCAATTCAATCCACTAAGACTTAAAACAACAGATGTTCCAGCATATTATATACAAATTGTCCTCTTTTTATAGAATCCTACATGAAATTATACTACTGATCAAATACCATTTTTTTCTTCATTTAAAAAAAAAAAAAAAGAAAACCACACCGCCTTTTATTTTAAGCTCCATACTATTCATCTAGCAGTTTGTTTCTCTCTCTATTTTCTACTAGCAGAAAATATAATACAGGAAAAGATTTAAATGAAAAACAGATCTGTGTAGTGAATTGCATATGGTTTCCATTTTCCTTCATGCAATGTTTCATAGATGGTCAACGAAGAAATCCCTCCCACAAATCCGGATCCGAAGTCCACTTTCAGAATCTTGTCAGCACAGGAGTCAGCAGACAACTCTCTGTGCATAAAAATGCTGCAATATATCTGTGCTCTACCTCGTTAGGGTAAATCACTCCTAAAAAGTACCACTGGATCTAGCTAATAAATCAGTATATACAAAATATGCACACTCAAATGATGCTGGCCATGGCTGTGTGAACCTGCCATAGCGTTTTCTGATTTCAGGCATACTAAATTTGGTCCACGCCACACAGCTTGCTGCATTTGATGCCTGTTCACAACATACAGAGTTTTCCAGTGCTAACAACTTTATACCTAGTTGACATGCTCCATGCTACACTACACCCAGCCAATAAATACTGCTTCTGCCAAGAAGCCTCCATAACTAGTATATTCCATCAGCTTTCCTAGATGATTTAAACAATTACTTCCAAGGTCTTTCTGACTTTGTTTACATAAAACGCATCTTTTCCTCATAGTCTATGCTATTTTTTTTCCTCTTGCATTCTCAGCAGTTCCTCATGACACACAAACACCAAAGCAAGCATGCCGCGTTTTTATCAGACACCAAGGGAGGTTTACAAAGCAGCAAGTTCCTTCTTTCCCTAGACACTCTCACAGCATTTACATGTCAGTGAAAGAGAATGAGTGATGAGCTGCTGTTTGTCAGATGCATTTGTTGTTTCCATGAGTTAACAATTGTTTGGATTTCCTCCCCTTTAGAAATCGGCTTTAAGGGGAGTATGAGTGGGATGCAAAAATGTAACACAAGAAAACTTGAAGCACCTTCCCTTTTTCCTCTTCAAGGTAAAAGTCACAGTAGGATGGGATGTGTGTGGAGAAAACAATGTTCTCAAGATGCATTACTGGATTAGCACATCAGAACCATACAGCATTGATCCCTGTAAAGACAAGACAGTTTTGCATAGTTGCAAGGTGGAAGCAAAAACTTAGTTTAACAAAACTTATGAAAGTTGTATATGGCAATACTTTGCCTTTGAGAGAATATGCACAAGCATGGGATGAATACATCGTCTTGCCTGACAGACACAGTCTCTGCTTTAAAAGGTGCTCAGCACCTGTGTATTCATATACCTGTTCAGAAAAATCAACAGCACAAAGGTTACCTGTCATGCAGGTCTCTTTTTGATGGACATTTGTGGACTGAGAATTCTTTCACACGTTAAAAGAAGCAAAAAGAAGAAAAAAGTTTTTCTGATTCTATGTCTCCTTATATCTGTGCTTAAGAAAATGAAAAATGTTACCTACAGGAAGCAGCAGTCAGTAGAAAACTAAAAAAATATGAAACATATGAATATATATGTAATTGCATTTTTTTGTACCTATTAACCTAGCAAGCTATCTGTACAGCATCCTATGCTCTAAAATCTAGTAACAGACCTGGCATCCCCACAGAAATCTACAGCACAGTTCAACCTGACACTTCAGATTTTAGCATTCTTGAGAGCTGACCCAAAGTCCAGTCCAGGTCAGGTTGCTGAAAAAGCAGCAGGTATTCAAGGCTTGGGACAACACCTTCTAATTCCAGAGTCTTCACATTAAATTCACTTCCAAAGCCAAACTTGCATGAACAAATCTTTCCATCAGTTATTCCCTTTCTCTCTCCCACTAATTTTTTTTCCAATCTTCCTAAATGTTTAACTTCCTAAACTCTGAATTCACTTTCAGAGGGTTCTCAAGATACCTGACAACTCTTTTCAATCTGCTAATTTTTAGCGCTAAGTCTACTGTCAAATATCGTCTTTCTTTGCCCAGTGATCTCCACCTTCCAAAAAACATACAGGTCTATCTGCTGGGGAAACTGGGATAGCCCAGGACCCCTCCATAGTGTTTCTTAGCCAGTTCTGGTCTATGAGGCACACAATCTGAAAACTTTCTTCCTCTGTGCACACGTACGTGACACAGGTGTTTGATCCTCTGGCTTAGAAAATTGAGTTTTGGAACAGAATACAAAAAGCTACACTTGCACAATGTGCTTTGGTTGCAACCTGGATGGCGAGTGCTGCAAGACTCAGCATTTTCTGATTTTCTCAACATAACCATCTGACATATGGATTAAACACATTATAGGTCACAAAAAGCTGAAATGATTGAACCCACGGGATATACCAGTTACACAGAAGACTAACTCATTTAGTAACAAGTAAAAGCCTTGTTGAAATATCCCAGAACAGAGCATAAAAAGTATTGGAAAATAAAGTACTGGAAAATAATGTTGTACTATGAATTCTACTATTTTTTTTTAATACAGATACCATTTATGTGAGCTTTTTCAGCAGCAAAGATCATAGCATCATAGAATGGTTAGAGTTGGAAGGAACCTTAGAGATCATCTGGTTCCAACCTCCCTGACATGGGCAGGGACACCTCCCACTAGACCACATTGTTGAAAGTCCCTTCCAGCCTGGCCTTGAACACTTCCAGGGATGGGGCATCCACAGCTTCCCTGGACAACCTGTTCCAGTGTCTCGCTGCCCTCACAGCAAAGAATTTCTTCCTAATACCTAATGTAAAGCCATCCTCTTTCAGTTTAAAACCCTTACCCCTCGTCCTATCACTACATTCCCTGATAAAGAGTCCCTCTCCACCTTTAAGTACTGGAAGGCTGCTACAAGGTCTCCCTGGACCCTTCTCTTCTCCAGGCTCAAC